>CAOLHI010001968.1:0-306472 GCA_948474755.1 Ctenosaura bakeri
TACATGCAGAAAGTATGGTGGGTCAGATACTGGCCAGAACTAATGAGATAAAAAATGGCTCTCAGATGCATTAAATGCTTATTAATCTCCCACAGAGAATATTTTCAAATGGATGCACTAAAGAAAGTAGTAAAATGGTCCAATTCAATTTCATGCTATTATTAATAACCATAACAAGTTTTCAGAAAATGTATTGAACCTAGACAATAAAATAGCACACAAAATCAACAACTTTTGACCAGCAATTATATCATGCTTAATAAAACTGGCTTATGATTTTGCTCATCTTATCTGAAACATAACGACTCAGCACTTTAACATTATTGATAGAAGGATACATTCCATTATTTTGAAAAACAGGCTAGTTGTCACATTTTTTCAAAATACATACATCAACGGATCTCAAAATGTGGGGCACATCCCCAAGTAGGGGAGCGCTATCATTGCTCAAGAGGAGCACATAAAAAGTCAGCTGCAAGTACAGCAAATGTGAAAAGGAAGGGGACGTCTCTGTGTGTGTGCACATGTGTGCGCACGTGCGTGCGTGCCTGTGCACTGTTGAGGATTGACTAGTCTCTGCAAAAAAGTGACATCAAATGTCTTCCCCTATCATGCTTTCCTTCAACATCAGATACAGCAAAAATCAGCTTCCCTGTTTATGTTTTTCCCACTTAGCTTCTCTGAAGTTTCCATCGTTGGTGCTGCAGGCTCATGCCCTTAGCAACCACAACACAATGATGGGATGAGATGACATTTGCACACAGATGTAAAGAGGGTCACAGTGGCAAAAAGTTTGAGAACCACTGACCTCCGTGACATATTTCCTGTACTCACAGTATCAGGGAACAGAGCGGGGGGGGGACAAAGAAGATCTTCAGATTGATTTGTCTGCATTGTTAGTCCATGAGAAGGGTCTCCAATCAAAGGGTATTCTTTTCCCACACTCTTATCGCTTTGACTGTTTTCATTCTGCTTTTACTGCCTGTATCTAACAAGCTCATGAACAACAGTCAAAGCAGAGAATCAAATACATAGGATACAATAAGAATGAAATATACATTGGAGGCTTATGCTTATGCTTCAGGTGAAACATCTGAGATACCACCACACCAAAAACTTCGTTCTTGTGGATAGGTTCTCGTGGATAGGTGCACATAAGAGACCAGCATTACTACTAATGTAGTCTACAAAGGGAAACCAATATGTGATATAAGCATCACTACTAAGAAGTCCTTCAGTCACTTTAATATTGTGTCATAATTCTTCCACCAGAAAAGAATCACAGACTTTTCCTCACCAATTTTCCATAGGGATTGAAGTTTGTTTCCAATATTTTGTAATGGTCATCTGAGCAGCAACCAGAAGAAAAGTAGTAATTTGTTTGTATTGTAATTTTTTGTTGTCTTAATAAAAAAAGCATAATAACACTTATAGACACTTATAGAAATGAATTTCTGGCTTAGTTATTATGGATTTCTGTTTGCATTAAGAATGTAATGAATTTAATCTGAGCAGTGCTTTCCTGGCATGAATTCTACTTGAACTCCATCTATGTATCCATTAATGAAAGTGTTGATAAGTGCAGTAAAAATTGATGACAAGAGTTTCACATCTTCATTGGTCAGGGCAATTAGATGATACGCAGAGGCTTCTAATAAGTCTCTCCCTGGTTTTGGTACAGCAATCATTCTAGATGTTTTCCAGCTTGTGGGAAGGTGGCCACCATTAAATAATTCATTAAAAGCATTAACCAAGGCCCTTTCCACACTAGAGTGTTATAGCGTGATTATTCCACTTTCAACGTCCTATGGAATCCTGAGGTTTGCAGTTTACGGAGGGGCCGGTCGGATTCCATAGGACGTTGAAAGTGGAATAATCACGCTATAACACTCAAGTGCGGAAATGGCTCAAGTGTGGGAAGAAATCATTATACAGTAATTTGTAGAACTCACCAGAGAATCCATCTGGGCCTGGAGATATCTTGGCTTTTAATTTTTTTTCGATGGCCAGTTTCAGTTTATCGAATGCTATTGGTTTATATAAGTAATAATTTACATGATTCTTTAATTTTCCTGATACTTAAACTCATTTCTAGCAAGAACAGGGAAAATCAGATGTATAACTTAGAATAACATTCATGGAATATTATGATAATTTCATTAGGAATGGTGTAAACTACACCATTAGAATATTTGATAGATGAACTACTTTTCTCAGTTTTTCTTTTAATTAATCTTGCTAAAAGTCTTGAGTTTTTGTCGACAGACATTTTAATATCTTTATGATGATGTTTTATCATGCTGCTTTACTGTTGTTTATTTTATTGCTAGGTTGATCTTGATTTTGATGTTTGATTTAATCAAAGAAAGATGGGATATAACTATGCAAACAACTAAATAATAGAAACATAATTACGAGTTATACTACAGTGAGTTCTCATGTTAACTGGAAATTCATGATTTCCATTTTTATTGTAAGGTAACATCAGTTTGATTTCTTTTTAGGAAAGTGGGATATAAATATTCAAATAAATAAATAAATAAATAAATGAATGAATGAATGAATGAATGAAAATATCATTTGAATCTCACAAGGATAAAGTCTCCTTCAAAACGGGAATTTACCAATCTTGAATAAATCTTTCTGGATTACAGTTAATCTAGGATGGGTTTATTCTTAGAATGGTTTACTCCAGGGATAACATATTCTAAAAATGTGAGTTTATTTTCAAAATATCTTTTTGTTCCCTCTTGTATATATTGGAAAAAAATTAATAATGATTACTCCCCTCCAAGGGAGGCTTGGTTGGTCTTCTCACTATTGGTACTTTCTCTTCCCAGCAAGCATCCTTTCATGAAGTCCTTTGGCACTTGACTGGCTGAATGTTCCATTTTTTTCCTTCTCTCTTTTTATCTCTGGTGTTCCTAGAGATACGCAGATTCATAGCACAAAAGTTGAGTGGGACACCCAAGGTCATCCAGTCAACTCCCTGTTGGTGCAGGAATACCCAACTAAAGCATCCTTGCAAAACAGACATCCAATGTCTGCTTAAAAGCTTCCAACAGAG
Organism: Ctenosaura bakeri; assembly: GCA_948474755.1. Taxonomy (NCBI): domain Eukaryota; kingdom Metazoa; phylum Chordata; class Lepidosauria; order Squamata; family Iguanidae; genus Ctenosaura; species Ctenosaura bakeri. The sequence goes on from CAOLHI010001968.1 coordinate 3,068, forward strand.
GAGAATCCATCACTCTACAAAGTAGTCTATCACACTGTCAAATAGCTCTTATCAGTGCCGTATCTAGCAGAAACAGCATGTTACTGCAGTTACCTGGCCCCAGGTCGAGGTCTACAATTTCATATTGGTTATGGTTAATATTTCCATGTGGCACTCCATAAAAATGAACTCCACGTGTTTGAGTGGGTCATGGAGAGCCTGTGTAGGCAGGCACGGCTGTATGGCCTCAATTATGCAAGCTAGGTCTAGGCCAGTAAACAACAATCTGTCGCATAGCCGGTAGTGCCCTCCAGACATGGCCGACCATTAGGCAAATGCAAGGGCTCTCAGCCCCGAACTGTTTGCTTGGTGGGATTAGCGGGTCCGTCTATACAATCGCTAAGCGCCCCTCATCTGCATACTGTTCTAACAATTGGCAGTGCTGGCCAAATCTCATCAATTCTGATGTTCATGTTTTGGAGGCGTTGTCTCCAATCATATCCCTATTGTTCTCCTCGGGAGAGGGCTAGCCTCCAGGTACAATCTTCTCTATAAAAACCCCAAGTTTGAGCTTCTTGTTGGAACGCTTGTGCCTTGCATCCTGAACCGCTGTCATTCTGTTTGGCGAGCCTCCACTCAGCCTCCATGTGCTGTGAAACCACGAACCCAAGCCTCGAACTCTATTTCTCATCTCCCGGACTGCAGGATCAAGTGAAGTATCACCCCAGAAATCCGCTTAAAACCCCTATCAATTTTCCTCATGTTCTACTTCTATAGTTCTTGTATGAGTGTGTGAGTGCATGAGTCTGTGTGCGCTGAATTGAGGAATTATAATAAACTCTGTTAAATTGAACAACCATGCCTAATTCTTGCCGCAGCTTGACCCCGTAAACATAGGGTTAAAGATCTCGCTACGCTGCTCTGCCTCTCGTAGTGCTAGCTTGTGCTCTTGGCTAATTCCCAAACTTTGTAATATCTGGAGCGCATTTAGATGTCCCTCATGGGACCCCCAGAAATCAGGGTAACAAGCGTCTAGGGCAAGCGTGGAAGATGCGCCTCTACCTTTTACCCCTACCCCAACCCATCCCTACATGCATGGCTTTTTTGCACACACTCACCCCAGCACTGGTGCCTGGGCCATGTGTCCTACTTACCCCACCCTAAATATGCCTCTGGCTCTTTCAATTTACAGTGACTCTAAGGCAAATGTATCACGCAGTTTTCTTGGCAAGATTTGTTCAGATGGTGTTTGCCTTTGCCTTTGCCTTCCTCTGAGACTGAGAGAATGTGTCTTGCCCATGTCACCTGATAAGCTATCCAGGGCCAAGTGGAGATTGGAACCCTAATCACTAAATGTGTAATACAATGCTCAAACTTCTACAGCATGCTGGCTTTCTCAACCAGCTCTTACCATCAGTTTGGAAAGCCACATGGGACCATATCATGTAGTAACATCAATACAAGAGGGTGTTTGCACTGTGTGCATATGTGGCTGTGGTCTGTTGTTCTTCCTGACATGCATGTTCATATTCACATAATCAAACAGCCTTTCTCAGTTTGCTATCATTCTGACCTCTCCTTGCACTCCCACGGAATTGGATGCACACCTGGATGGTTATCTCATCCCTCACATGTGTTGCCTCTGACCCCTCTAATTTGATGCCTTGTGTTTTAAATTTAATTGTCAGGAAAGTGGTGTAGGATTGGCCGAATATGCTGCAATTGTATACAGGTCTACTCAGACATAAGTCCTACTGAAATTCAATAATGCTTGCTCCCAGGAAAGTATTGTATAGTGCTTGCCCCATGAGACACTCCCCATCACCTTACTCAAAAGAAATCTAAAGGTGAGCAAACAATCCAAAGATCAAAGCTTCAAATATATACAGAGTCAAAGGAAAGGGGGGGAAATGTTAGTGACCCTTTCAACCATTCATAGGTAAGCAGGAGCCTGGGAGACACATCTCCTGCAACTACATGCCACCCACCTGCCACCTGGTCACCACCCACCAATCCGACCTCACTGTCCCCCCACTCCTAGTTCTACCCTGATCCTAATTTGAAAGTGAAACCACACATTTTTAAATAGTGGTTCTTCCCAAAAACAGCGGAGTAAGCTGGAGGTTTTTTAAAATCACCTTAAAGCTCTCAGGAATCAAAAGAAAGTGCTTTCATACTGGAATGAGAGAGACACTGTTGTGTTCCAACAGGATTGAGTTTGAGGTCGCATTATTTGAGCCAAAGATAGCTATCAAATCTCTTGATAATTCTTAAAGATAGCTATCAAAAACAAATCTTGCCAAGAAAACCCAATGACAGATTCACCTTAGGGTTGCCATAACACAGAAACAACTTGAAGGCACACAGCATGAACAACTACTTTTAATTTAAGAACTGCTTTTAATTTAATGGCTGTTTTAATAGGATAATTTGTTTAATTGATGTTCCTGTTCCAGACAATACCTGTTTTGACAACTGATGTACCATATTTACGCAATGGTAAAAAGACATATTGAAGTTTGTATGGGAAGGAGGAAAAACATGAGTTAAATATAAAGTATTACAAGATGCAAAGAAAGAGGGGGATTGGGTTTACCTGATTTGAAATTATATTTCACAATCTGCTTTTGGTTTGGATAAAATAATGGGTGATGTTGAGAAATTAAAAAGATATTTAGAACTGGAAGGGCATAACCTGAGGTTTGGATGGCATGTATATTTATAGTAAGATCAAATAAAAGTTAATGTAGATTTTAAAAATCATTTTGTGAGATGTGCCTTGTTGAGAATACGGAAGAGATATAAACCCAGGTTGTGCCTGAAAATGTTTTTATGGGTCTTAGCAGAAGAAGCTTTTTATAGAAGAAAAACAACAGATTTAAAATGGTCAAAAAATATCTTAGGTTTTGAACAAAATAAATCAGAATCTGAAATGCAATTGTGTACATACAATGAGCATGTAATTGCTAAAATGTATAAACTTTTTTTTTGAAATTTGAAATTGAGAAAGAACAACTTAAAGAATGTATGATAAAATGGGCTAAGAATTTTGGTTGTAGCATACAGATGGATTAATGAAAAAATATGTGGACAAAGGACTTGAAATTTACATTGTGTTAGGAGCTCAAAAAGAATTGTTATAAAATAATGTATCATTCGTGTACAACACCAGATAAATTGTCTAGAATGTATAAAGGACTACTGTTTCAAGTAGAGTGCCTCATTGGTATCTATGAGTCCCTAGTATAGTCCTTCATGATCTCTACTGGATAAAATCCATATAATCCAAGATTTGACAGCTCGAGATCTCTGTGCCATATACATATTTTAGATGCACTTAAGACTTAAGACATCACGTTCAATACAGATACCTGCCTTCTTCTGATGATGAATTCACCAGTATTTAGAAACATTACCTATACTTAGCTATTAAAAGATACCTTCTTTAGGATACTTTCTGGAATTGTGTTGTTAGTGATGGTGAGAAGAAATGCAAAGGGGATAGGGAACTGTTAAAATATCACTCCACCATCACTCCAATCAGAAGTGGACATAGTCTGCTCAAGATCATTTCAACTAATGGAATTAAAATCTAGGATCCAAAGCATAGCATCAATTTGGTAAATCTGTTATAGTAATTATTTATCCTACCTCTCCTCCAATGGCCCAAGCGAAAATGACAGTTTCACAGGTGAGGAATGAATCTGGCATATTTGGATGATAGCATTCATGACCATAATCCAAAACACTATCATTGAGACTGCTGCTACATTGATAAAGTAGAATGTGATGGACCACATTCTCATGGCCCTTCTGTATCAGTGGTTCAACCTGTTAACAGAACAAAAAAGGTTATTAGTTTAATTCTGTTAAATCTGTTGGATATCATATCCCAGCTAAAATATCAATCATATGTCTGTTAACTGCTTTCAGTTACACTTAGGCGAAATGTTTAAATAACACAATAAAAATGTCAAACATAGGATTATATACACCTCCTAAACTAAAAGAATTCATTAAAACAGACAGCGAACTGATTTCATTGGAACTACTATGAAGAACCATTTACAGTTTTTCAGAAGCTTAGACAGGGATTCCTAGAACACCTGTGCTGTCATGGTCCCTCTCATGCAGGGTGTTCCACTGCTTCAAACTTTGGGAGAGATGGGAACCCTTTGGTAAGAGAATATGGTTTGCATTTAGAAGGTCTCAGGTTCTATTTCTGACATCCTGAGTTAGAAGGATCAGGTAGCAGGTGAGGTGCAATACCATTGGCTGGGATTCTAGAGAGCTGCTAACAGTGAAAAGAGCTTGGTTATACTTGGCAAGACAGATCAATAATCCCAGCTAGTATAAAGCAGCTTTTTAGTAATGCTTTGATAGCATGCCTAAACGTTAAATTATTGTTGTCATAGTGGCTTCTGCAGGATAACTATTACACAAAAGCTAGGAAAAAGAATGGAAGACAACAGCAGTCTCCCTTTGTGGGATAAATTCCTTCTCTCCTCTGCAGCCTACCCTACTCCAATCTGTGTTGGAGGAATGGAAAACACCAAGAGCAGGCTGGGGTAGCAAAAAGTCTGTGAGGATGAGTAGGAGGAGACAATGGACAGATTCTGTTATGCAACTGGATGTCTGCTTCTTCTGTAGTTGACAAACAGCACTCAGCCACTGGCTTTACATTGCTTCTCATCCAGACCTGTCATCCCACCACTCTCTCACAGACATCACTCCTGATGTTAGTCATCTCAGTGAACCTTGCTCGTTAGCTCAGACCAATCCATCTAGCTGGAAGTATTATGCTGCTCTGTCCAGTAATGGATGCGTGTGCACACAAATATACTTTTATGCAGACAGCACAATCTCTGTGCATAGAACAAAGGAATGCAGCCATGGGTACAACATTCAGGAATAATGTGATATGAAATACCAAGGCAAGTAATTATGACTATAAGAACAACAGCAGCAAAATAGACATGTGTGATTATGGTGACTGATAGTAAAAAACTGATGACACAGCTCAGTGTGCAGTACTAAAGAAGAACTTAAAGTAAGCCCATCTGATAATTGTTATTAAGTGCCTTCAAGTTATTTCTGACTTGTGGTGACCCTAAGGCAAAGCTATCCCAGGGTTTTCTGAAGCTGAGAGTATGTGATACACCCAAGATTATCCAGTGAGTTTCTATGGTTGAGCAGGGAACTGAACCCTGATCTCCAGGGTCATAGTCCACTATACCATGCTGGCTCTCTAGCTCTGTTATTTTCCTTTATTTTTAGAGAAGCTTGCTTTGCAAATAACTTAGCACCAGAACCAGATTTTAAGTGTTGTTGATTTCATTTCAAAGTAGGACCTACTAGGATTTTGGGTTGCTTCTCAACTAGATGTTGTTTGCCCATCTTCATTCCCCTCATATAGAAAGCAGAAATCTTCATGCTGTAACTAGTTCTAAACCAGCTCTTTCTACTAAAGTAGAAACATACATGCAATCAGTAGTTAAGATGTCCTAAAATCCATTAGAGTTTTGTAACCAATTCCTACAGCGTAACAAATGTAAGCAAAGCCCACTTACACAATATGAGACAGAACTTTTAAAGGGTGACATTCCCACAGAACTCAGAACATCTAAGTAAAATAAGGAAGGATTCATCAAAAAGTTATGGGAATGTTCTATTTATCTCTGCTTGAAATAATGCAGTACTTGTCCAAACATGCGATACACCCACCTGCCTCTCTAGGACACCAACACCTGCTGTGCTTCTATTCACAACTTCAAAAAAACAATAACTCCCCCTTCAAAGCAACAGGTCATCACCTAACTGAGCAATCCATATGCTTTCATTGTCAGTTTTATAAACATTAATTCCAACAAGTAGCCTATTGTTCAGGTCTCCTTCTGTTTAAAAAAAATGGAAAAACAAAATCTTCTCAAAATAAACAGTTTATGAATAACTTCATTCTGTCTTTCAAAGGTGTTCTGTGGGAAGGCTTTGTAGTTTCATGGGAAAACAAAAGTCATAAACACTTATGATGACTAAAGCATCAGTACAGTAATCTTAGAACAATTCAAAGAACTGAGGAATCATTTATCCTCTTTATCTGGAGACTTGGGTCAAGGGAAGGCAAGAAAAAAGAAGAAATGCAGGTGGTAGAGGACTCATTGCTCAGGGATACAGAAGCACTGACATGCCAGCCTGACAATATGAATTGGGATGTGCTGTCTTCCTCGTGCACACTTCTAGGATGTGACTGACAACTTGCCAAAATTCACCAAGAACACAGATGAGTACCCCTTTCTCCTTATATATGTGGGTATCAACTACACAGGGCTTTATCACATGAGGTTCTTCTCCTGATAAAATAGTGTTGTTGTAAAAAACACTATTGAATCAGGACTGGTCTGTTTGGTTTCACACCTTCAGAACCTTTCTGTAATTACAGTGTTCATTTGTGCTAAAAGCTTATCACACACAGCATTTGGGACTGTCCCCCCACCTCCTCCAAGACATTATCTCTGCCCTTTTTTCCTAGTTTGTCTCAAACACATACACATATACACACATACAGAGAAAAAGAGAGAGAGATTCCTCCCTGCCATATAAATTCAATCAGTCTTACATTTAAAAATTCTTATTCTGGGGGCAGGAAAGCTTTTTGATCAGGATACTATTCTAGTTTCAGACTTAATGCTGGCAAATGGAAGCCAGCTACTCATCTATCTGTCTCATCGATGATGGCTTTCATCTGTCAGTGACTAGTTAAGTTTGAAGCTAGAAGAAAGTGAGAATTAATGGATTAATGAATAATTTTTAAACTATAAGACTCTTTTCCACTTATACTTTCAGGCATGTCAGTATGGAGGTGGAGTTGGAGAGAGAGAAAGAGATTCCAGAAGAGGGCTGGAAAAGGAAGTGGGGTGGAGGGCCAGTGAGCAAAGTTTGGCTTTGTCAAGTCATGGGGGAGTGGTCATATTTTTCTATAGAGTAAAGAAAAAGTATAAATGTTTCTCAGTTACCCTGCCAACTGAAATAAAATTGAATTGAAATTTCCACCCCTTCTTTCCTCCTAATTACTGTAACTGGACTGATGTTTCTCCAGCCACAGCATGCCCACTGAATATCCTCAACCACCCAAAATTGGCATAAAAGTGCAACTGAATTTTCACACAGGAAATCATGACACAACAGAAGTGGGAAAGGAGGTAATTAATTAATTTTTGGTGTTAATAGAAAACACGAACACCTCTGAGCAGAGTACCATTATACAGTGGATCCTCTGTACATGCAACCTCTGGATCTGTGAATTCCAGCAATTAAGAAGTGTTGCGTCCTATACCTAAAGTAGTGATGATGTGAATGGGGATGTCCTGAAGCGTCCATGCACATGTTGACACCATTTAATAATATGGGACACACACGTTTTTCTCCATTTCCAGGGGGTCCAATGTATATCAAATATAAATTCAATTATACAGAAATCCATGAGAGTCATCAGAGTGGACCAGTGGGCAGCATTTCAGTAGAATAAATACAGAAATAAACACATGCAACATTGTAGTAGGAGTTTACTACAGGCCACCAAACCAAGAAGAGTTGGTGGATGATGCTTTTGAGATGAAATATCAGAAATCTCAAAGATGCAAGAATTTGTAGTTAAAGGGGACTTCAACTACCCTGATATCTGCTGGGAGACTAACTCTGCTAAGCATAGCCTCTCCAGCAAACTCCTGGGGGCCTTGCAGATAATTTCTTATTTCAAAAAGCATAAGAAGGAACAAGGGAATCAGGAATCGGCAATCCTAGACTTGATCCTAACCAAGACGGAGGAATTGGTAATTGGAATCAAAGTCCATACTTCAGGAGGAAGTGACTAGGTAAAGCTAGAATTCACAATCGTGGAATAAGGCAAAGAAAAGTACAGTCAAACATAGACCATGGATTTAAGAAAAGCTAATTTTAACAAGTCTAGGGAATCACTGGATGGAATCCCATAGCTAGACATGCTGAAGGAAAAAGACACACAGCAAGGGTGTGAGTTCTTGAAGAAGGGGCTACACAAGGCACAATCACAAACGATCCCATGGAAAAAGAAAAATGGGAAACATCTGACAAACCTAACATGGCTGCACAGCAAAATAAGGAAAGAAGTGAAAAGAAAAAGTATATAAATAGAATGGAAGGAAGGAAGGACAAATCACCAAGGAAGACTGTAGATTTGTAGACCAAGCTTTCATGAATAGGATAAGAAAAGGTAAAGCACAGAATGAGCTGAGACTGACTAGGCAAGCAGGAAGCAGCAAAAAGAATTTTTTTTCAGATACACTCATGGCAAGAGAATGATCAAGTGCGACTGCTGTTCAATAAGGACGGCAAAACGCTAACAGATCGCAATGAAAAGACAGAATTACTCAATATCTACTTTGCTTCAGTTTTGTCCCAAAAAGAGAACTGTGTACTTCCATGCATCAGCAGAAACCTTAGTAAGGGATCTGGATTGCAAATTGAGACTCACTGCAAATTGAGACAAATTGCATCCCATAGTATTGAAGAAAATTGATGGTGTAGTCTCTGAATCACTAGCCATCATTTTTGAGAAATCTTGGGGAACATGTGAGGTGCCAAAGGACTGGAGAAGGGCAAACCTAGTCCCCCTCTTCAAAAAAAAAAAAAATCTAGAAAACTAAAGACCATTCAGCCTGGCCTGAATTCCAGGAAAAATATTCTAACAGATTACACAGGAGTCTGTTTGCAAGTATTTTGATGACAATGCAGTCATCAGTAGAAGCCAGCATGGATTAGTCAAGAATAAATTCTTCCAAACTGATCTTATATCTTTTTTTTAAAAAATCAGGTCACTAATTTAGTAGATGGTAGGAACGCTGCAGAAGTTATTTATCTGAATTTCAGCAAAGCATTTGATAAGGTACCCCATAATATTTTGATTAGTAGGATAATTAAATGTGGAATAGATGGGAAGATTGTCAGATGGAACAATAACTGTTTGAAAAACCATGATCAAAGAGTTATCATCAGTGGTTGCACTTCAAACTGGAAGGAGGTCTTAAGTGGAGTGGCCCAGGTTTCTGTCCTAGGGCCATTAGTCTTCAACATTTTTATCAATGACTTAGAGGACAGGGTAGAGGGAATCCTTATCAGGTTTGCAGATGACACAAAACTGGGAGAGGTGGCTAACACATTGGAAAATAGCAAAAGAATTCAAAGGGGCATAGATAAACTAGAAAACTGGTCAGAAATAGCCACAAAAACAAATGCACAGTTACAGCATGGGGGATACATGGTTCAGCATTAATACATGTGAAAAGGACATTGGGACCATTGTTGATCTTAAACTGAACATGAGCCAGTAGTGTGATGCTGTAGCAAAGAAAGTGAATGCTATCTTATACTGTATCAACAGAATCATAGTTTTCAAGTTGAAGGAAGTGATAGTCCCACTATATTCTGCAGTGGTCAGGTCTCATCTGGATACTGAGTTCAATCCCAGGCATGTCATTTTAAGAAGGATATAGACGAGTAGGAGCAGATTCAGAGAAGGGTAACAAGGATGATAAGATGTATGGAGAACAAAAAATATGAGGAAAGAATGAAGGAACTGGCTATGTTCAGCTTGGTGAAGATAAGACTGAGGCATGAAATGCTTGCACTCTTTAAATACCTCAAGGGATGTCACAGAGAGGAGAAAGCAAGCCTGTTATCTGCTGTTCCAGAGAGTATGACCAGGTGCGAAGAGTCTGAAGTTACAAGAGAGTAGTTTTTGTACATTAGCAGGAACATCTTGACAGAGTGGCTCAACAATGAAACTAATTGTCTCAAGAGGTGGTTGGTCTTGTTCTCTGGACATCTTCAAAAACAGGCTAGACAGCTACCTGCTGGGGATGCTTTAGCTGGAGATGTTACACTGAACAGCAACTTGGACCACGGGTTCCCTTCCAACTCTATGATTCTATGTCTCTATGACTCTTTGAATTATTTGATTTGTGTAATAATGTTTGTACATATACCTTGTAACTTTGTACATATACATTGTAGCCACCCCTCCCAGTTTTGTGTCATCTGCAGACCTGATAAGGATTCCCTCTACTCTGTCCTCTAAGTCATTGATAAAAATGTTGAAGACTAATGGCCCTAGGACAGAAACCTGGGCCACTCCACTTGAGACCTCCTTCCAGTTCAAAGTGCAATGTAATATACGCTGTAACTTGTAGGGGTTCTGTACCATTGCTATACAATAGTGAAGTCCCCAAGCATCAAAAACAGCCAAAGCAAAGTTGGTACATAGGTGTGGCCCTCATAATGCTACTATCCTTAGCAGCAAGAGTTTACTTCTAGCATCAGAAAACAGTGTGTAGGCACAAGTTCTTGGGCTGCCTGTGTCCAGAAGTTGGGTTATCTGAAGGGAAATCCAAGTTGCTAGGTTACTGCTTTCTGTCAAACGCAAGATCCCTCAGAGGCTTAAGTACTGAAGTGGGTTCATTTCTCCCCTTGCACTTCAAGCAAGTCAAGATGCCTGCACATCATCTTGAAAGGTAGGAGCCTTCTCCTTGAGTTCAAGACCATAGGAATGTAGAGGGAAAGCCTAGTCGGAAAATACAACCTTTCTTCTCTCTGAGAAATTTGTATTTTACACACACACACACACACACACACACACACACACACACAGGCCCTTTCTGCATGTGGGGGGGGGAATGGGCGAAAACACCCTAAAATGGAGCTTACCAGCAGCCAGGTAAGTCCGTCGCCACGCGGAGCAGCGCGAGCTCGCTGCTCCGCAGTCCTGTGGTGTCCCAAATGGCAGCTTCCAGTTGGTGGAGGCTCTCCACCAACTGGAGAAACTTGCCAGCTGGAAGCCCACCCCCAGCAGATCTGCAGGCACACACTTGCGCGTGCCTGCAAATCCGCATCGGAGCGCGCTCCGTGCTTTTTAAAAACCTCGAAAAAGAGGTTTTTAAAAAACACGCAGCGCGGCTAGTTCTGGCTGCTCCTGAGTGGATTCTGGTGTGGAGCTACAAAAAGTAGTCCACGCCAGTCCACTCTAGGGTGCAGAAGACCTCCGTGAGAGGTCACTCTGCACCATTACAGAAGCCCGGTGTGGAAATGGCCATACTTGCATGTGTATGTTTTTGAGTGGTTGTATTTCTTTGTCTGGAAAAGCAGAAGGAGGAGCTACAGATCCATACACACATAGCAGAAATACTTATGACCGCAGGAATGCTAAAAGATGCGAAGGGGTATGTGGCTGTGTAGATGCACTTTACCCTCTGACATTTTGTCAGAATGACAAGGCCACCTTGTCAATTGTGCAGAATAGACTTTGATCTTTCCCTACCACTGATCTCAACTATGGTGTTTTACTTTTTCTCATAGAAATGAATAGCCACTGACATAAAAGCTAGAGTATGTTAAGCAGAGATCACCACTAGCATTTGTATACAGCATGCACGCTGCCTACTGCAAAGTCCATTGGGCCTAAATGGGTGACTGGTGAGGAAACATCTTCTCAGGCAGCAACTTTACATGGTCTAATAGCATTATCCACAACACCAGGGATGCTTTTCCTTCCTCATCCTCTAATGTGATATATACCCTGTCAACAATGCCCCTCTACACTCTACATTGGACCAAGAGGACCAGTTTCTATGCAAGACGACATGTGGACACAAATCTGAAATTAGAAATAGAGATATTAAAAAAACCTGCAGAGCACTTCAACTGAACACTGCTGAAAATTCAACAATTTCAGACCTCCAAATAGTAGGTCTTGAATTTTTCTTAAAAGAAGAAGAAGAGGAGGAGGAGGAGGAGGAGGAGGAGGAAGAAGAAGAATTGGAAAGAGAAATAATTGCATTTGGATACATTGACAAATTCCATTCCATGGTTTGAAGAGAGACAGTGGTTTCTTCGCACAATGTTAAAACTTATCTATCTATCTATTATCACAGCTACACTTAGAACACAAGGATTCTCTTGCTGCCTATGTTATGATAACACTTTGCTGTTTCTGTATGCACTAAAGACTTTTGTCCACAATGCATAAGTTCACCTGTTTATCTACTCTTGTATGCAAAATTTGTCTCCCTCCATTGCCATTTAAAATACTCTTCATGACCACTATTAAGACAATCTTTGTCACCTTCTCACATCACCTAAGTGATGTGCATGTTTATGGCATTACCACTACCACCAACAATAACAACACCAGTATTTATGCATGTCTCTCTCCACAGAGTTTTCACTCCACATATTTAATAAAATAAACAGGAGTCCAAGAAAGCTTATGCTGGAATATATCAGTTAGTCTCAAGGGCACTGCAAGATCCCTTCCCCCCACCCTTCCTTCCTATACCGAAAGACACTAACATGGTTATTTCATTGTTCAGAAAACTAGGCTTCAGCACTACTCCAGGTTATCAAATGAGGCTATCAAGCCAAAGCCTGATTTGTAAGAACTTGAACTGCAATTTTCTAGTTTTTAGGTCATGAGAAACTGTGGCTTAAAACAGAAGATGACTAATGCGGGGCCACTTTTCACACCCCCATATGCCACACTCACATGTCACTTCTCGTCACCATCTGGTTCCTGTATATGGGGGAGGGACAAAAAACTAGTATTGTGGGAGGAAGGGTAGACTAAACATAATTTGTGAGGGTGGGGTGTGATTTTGAGGTGAAAAACCATCCAAAAAATTGCACCAATATTTTTTTAAAAATAAATTGCAGGAGGTCAGAGGACTTTTTGGGATTGCTGGGGACTTGGTGATAAAAGTGTGGTTGGGGCACGCTTGCAACTCACATGCTGTACTCTTCCCCTTTCTGGCTTAAATAAACCACAGTATTTTTGTTAAATCAGGCATACGAAGGAAGGAAGGAAGGAAGGAAGGAAGGAAGGAAGGAAGGAAGGAGGAGGGAGGGAGGGAGGGAGGGAGGGAGGGAGGGGAAGGAAGGAAGGAAGGAAGGAAGGAAGGAAACAAAGAAAGAAAGAAAGAAAGAAAGAAAGGAGCAAAGAAACAAAGAAAGAAAGCAGACAGGCAGGCAGCAGACTAATTCTTGGAAGGAAGGAAGGAAGGAAGGAAGGAAGGAAGGAAGGAAGGAAGGAAGGAAGGAAGGAAAGGAAGAGGGAAAGAAAGAAAGAAAGAAAGAAAGAAAGAAAGAAAGAAAGAAAGAAGAAAGAGAGAGAGAGAGAGAGAGAGCGAGCGAGCGAGCGAGCAAGCAAGCAAGCAGACAGGCAGGCAGCAGACTAATTCTTGATCCGATCTTATTGGACCAAGACTTTTACATCTGTATTGGGGCAGCTAGGGCATTATGTTGTTAAAATAAGCGTATGTGAAAATGCTATGTACTTACATGTGGTTCCTTTGTAATCTTCACATGAGGATTCAAGGCTAGGAAAAGGCCAGAAGTAAAGGTAGGAAGTAGTGGAATGATAGCTGGGAGATTTAGTTTAATGTCATCTTTCGTGCATGACAGCCTAGTGCCTTTGGGGGGAAAAGGTTGAGGATTAAGCCATGCTTTTTGCCTCTATACACAGGATCAGAGAGAAAGATTTCGCCAGTAACATTTCCTTATGACCTGCTAAAGGCCATTGACTACGTGCCGAATCTTGAAAAAGTTAAAAAAAAAATTACAGCTCCTAACCACACTCTTACTTGAAATAAACAGTTGACATTTGTCAACCCTGGCACTGTGACTCCAGCCACTGCGAACTGACCTTGCTCCATAAACCCTTTAATCTTCACATCTGATCTTGTATTATTTAAATAAGCATTCAGGCAGAATTCTGTGCACTCTCTTCCACCCGCCAGGCCCAATGAATAATGATGACCTTAAGTTGGCTCTGAAGTGTTTAACTTGGGCTACAATCTGAATACTCTCAAGGCACCAGATCCTGTCTGATCTCAGAAGCTAAGCAGGGTCAACCTGGTTAGTACTTCAACAGGAGACCGCCAATGAATACCAGGTGCTGTAGGCTGTATTTCAGGGGAAGAAACTGGCAAAACCACCTCTACGGTAAATATTCCTCGCCTAAGAAAACCCTATGAAATTCATGGGGTCACCATAAGCTAAAAGATTACTTAAAGGTACACACACACACACGCGCGCACGCACACAAAACCTAGTTAGGATTTTACTGGCACCACGGTGTAGCTGGTAAAAGCTGGGCGAACCATTCATACTACAGAATAATAGTGCTGTTATTCAGCTTCAACTGTCATGGTTGCATCCTATGGAATCCTGAATCTGGTTGTTTGGTAAGGCATTAGAATGATCTGGATGAAAATTCTAAATGCTCTCCCTAAATTGGAAATCCCATGATTCCACAGGATGCAACCATGGCAGTTCAAGTGGAATAACAGCACTATAGTTCTGTAGTGTGAATGGGCCACAGGCCAACTGTTAATTCTGACACTGCCATTGGTTTTATTACAGCTCTTATTATTTGAATATTTTATTTTTTGTGGTTTTATGTTTTATGTTGCCTTGGGACAATTTCCTTTAAAAGGCAACTTATAAACCTATTACATAAATAAAATTTAGTACTAGTAGTGTACTTTCAGAAAAAAATTACCTGAAGTATCTACTCTAAATAGGCTGGCCAAATCTCATATGCTGAGTGCTACTGAATTCTACAGTGGTTGATGTATGCTAATTTGATTAATGTTTTTTTTCCTCAGAAAAGCTTTTGAACATATTTCACTTTCTTAACGGGCATGTTTTCAGTTTAAGCAGAGGTAGTTTAGACACTGGGTGAATTAACTCACTTTTCAGAGAGAAACCACCAAAATTCCTGGCATTTACAGTTCTGTACTATGGGTGAAATAGACTAACAAGAAAATCAATTACTGAAAGAAGAAGAAAAAATTCTAGAAGCCGTTATAAACTCAACACACCACTCTGTATACTGGATTTCCAGACTGTCTGGTAGGTATAAAGACTGGTTTTGTAATGATAGCAACAAATAATGACAACCATAAACTATAAAAGCCAGCAGCAAACTTCTAACCTAGCAATCAGTAATCAAAAAAAAAAAAAAACAGAAAGCAGAAAGCTGAGTGGAGAGAGGAAAAATGAATGGACATACAAAGCATTATGAATTAAATCTGGGGAAAGTAGTAGAGGTAGGAAACATATGGGAAAGATGAATAATCCTATGCATTTCTTCCTCTGCAGTTAAAAATGGGTACTGGGAACAGATCAACTTTCAGGGCCAAATGAAGGTCTCCCACTGTTCTTTCCTAGTACGAAGAACAGCCAAAAAGTGTGTAGCTTAATATCTATATTTCAGCTACGCTAGACAACAAGTTAAGGGTGACAGAAATAGCTAAAAATGTGTTTTGAGATAAAGCTGCACAAAAGTATGTTTGAGATGCAAGAACCTAACTCAGTCGTTGCATGACAGCTGAAAAGCATCTTTTTACAGAGGGTCAGAGTTCATGGGGTCATCGTGGATACCACTGTGGTGATGAGTCATTCACACAGGAATTCATGCAAACTGAGTGCCACTTTACAGGACAATTCCTCCCTTTGGGAGGAAAAGACGTGATTGTATCCTTAATTTCACAACTCAACAGAGCACATGATAAAAACTGATCTACAACTTCTAAATCAGAAATAAAATAAATTATGACAAAGCTCCATAATAATTATGGTGATGATGGAAAGCTATAAAGGAAACATAAGGGGTTTTTTTTCTATTTACCAAGTATTTATATTTAATATCAACATCTGGAAGAGATAATGCCTTAATTGACATTAAAATTTATTGTAAATTTCATATTATAGACCTTGTGGGCCAAGTAAAATGTGAAGGATTTGGTGATCAATGAATCTGTGTACTTGTATAATCTACGATAAAATCCTAGATGAAAAACCAAGTATTTTAATAACATAATAGGCAAGACAATGTCTAAGCAATAGACAGTTGAATTAGGTTATACCCAGTGTTTTAAGATAAAAATGTGTATAGTCCTATTTATTTTATACATCATTAAATATTTGAATAATCCATTTTGAATGGTCAAGAGCATGTTTGAATTAAGAGTCATCAAATTATCCCAAATAAATTATCTGCAATATTACATTTTAACTCTTACTTTCAATTAATACCTTTTGCTGAATGTCACAGCTGCTGCTAAAATTGCAATAAGGGAAGTGAAAATTCAAGTGTGTACAGGAGAAACTGTACAGGAGAAACTGTAATATTTGTCATGCAAAATTCTCATCATAAACACACTTGTTCAGTAGGAATGGAAAAGATTTGGAGGATAAAAAATGCTACACATTTACTTTCATACAAATTATGTATGACTTCATTAAAGAGTAGTTTTGATTTAAGTTGCTTTTTATACCTAAAATACTTAAGACCTTTTAAAAATAAGAATGTACATAAGCCTATCTATATGAAAGAAGAAACTATCCATTGGGAACCTGGGCTATCTGTTAAGCTAGCTAAAGGAAAATGCTTGTATTCTCACAAAGAAGATCCAAGTGAATTTGCATGGTAGGAGGTTGGACTCAATGGCCCTTGTGGTCTCTTCCAACTATTATGACTCAATGTAGAGGAAGGGGATTGGAATCAGATACAAATCTATATCACACTGCTCATCTAGTCACCATGTTAAAATGATGGGATGACTTTCCATGCATGCATATCATCCAGGATAACGATTTGTCTTAGATTTGAGGCAACAAATTTACAAAACTTCATGTGGACAATTCCAAATTCAGTCATTTTTGGTTCCTTCAAATGCAGTTTTTTAATATTTCTTCCCCAGTATTTAATAAACTGCTTATTATTCAAGATGTCAAGACGGTTTACAAACAAAAATAAAATGAACATTGCTATATCAAAATTGAATTAAACTAGATATTAAAAATAGAAGCAATCTAATTTACACCCAATAGAAAGCACAGGCTCATGCCAGAGCTTTATACCATTTACTGTAATATATCTGTTAATTCTCAGTGCAAAATAATACATCTGCCAGAGCTATTTTGTTTTTTTCCAGCTTCAAAGCAATTGTGAGCATGAAATAACATGCAAGAGACTTTCTCAAAGGCAGACATATTCAGCATTTTAACAGAAATGATTCATTATGAATTGCTATAAACACTGCTTCCAGGAGAAAAACAGAAACCACTTTTTTTGTGGCTGGCCAGTTCATCAAAACTGTAGTCTTTTACACACAATGCAAAATGAGGAAAAAAAAATAGCCAAATGTTTAGTCACTTGTGTTGCACAGCATGCCTTTTTAGAAGAGGTTAGGTCTGAATTGTTTATTAAACATCACACTGCTTTCAGTACCCTTTTAAATTACAAGGTTTTTTTAAATTAAGTATTACTTGTTGTTTTCAAGTAACTAAACATTTTGAAGAGTGTAATTAGAGTCCATTAAGGCTGCTCACGAGATAAAATGTTATGGTTCCTGAAAAGATATCTGAATATGTTAACCTGTAACAAGAGCAGACTTATGCCAGGATCATATCTTATGGGAGACAATTAAGCAAGAGAGTATATCCCTTCTGCCCCTGTGCAAAAGGCTCTTGCAAAATAAAACTGGCTGCCATACGTCTAACAGTTCCAAAAGATTTATAGTAAAAGAAAATGAGAATAACTCAACGGACAGGCAAATCGGCAGGTTCGTCCTCTCTGTGCTCCTTTTTCCAAGCCGAAGTTTGTTTCATCCTGTTACTGTGCCAATTTGTCTTTTTTTTTTTTAAAGGCTAACATGTATGTATTTTTGTCCAGTTTCCCTGATACCTACATTTTATGCAATCTTACCTAGCATGCACTGCATATTGTATTTTTGTGTACATTGTTTAATTTGAGAAGTGTGCTGTAAATTTGGAGAAGCATGAAAGTAAAACATGAAGTACACATATTTCATTTCCATCTCTACCTCATGCTGACACTTATCTATTCCTCAACTGTGTAACATAAATATGTTTACATGGCACTTCTAATGTGGCAAAGGCAGACTACAAACGCCAGCACAACTGGGAAGTAGGTATATCAATCACAACAGTGCTGGACTTCAATGTACAATAGCAATAATCTGATACCTACTGCCAAAACTATGTGGAATTGTTGGCTGCAGTTGGACATCACAATAAAACTATGGTTAGAATAGAATCACAGAGCTACAACAGGCCTCATCAGGAGCCATCAAGTCCAACATCCTGCTCAATGCAGGAACTCCAGCTAATGCATCTTCAACAGATAGCCGGCCAGTCTCTCTTTAAAGACATTCAGAGAAAGAGACTCCACCACCTCTCTAGACCATTGGTTCCACTGCCAAACCATTCTTATTGTCAAGAAGTTCCTTCTAATGTTCAATCAAAATCTATCTTTCTGTAAGTTGAAATCATTAGACCTGGCCTACCCTCTGTGGCAGCAAAGAATACAGTCCATTTGAAACATGCTACACTTCAAAACACGAGTTATGTTCAACAAGTCATTGTTAACAATTAATTATAGTTTAAGGTTCAGATGGGGCTAACCTATGGCTATCTAAAGCACAAAAGGTCTGTTCTTACAGTCATCCTGAAGGAGGAAAAGGGACTGATTCACATCATGATAAAGCTTAATATATAAAGCTGTTCAAATTGACTTTCAACTATTTTTTAAGATCACTACAGAATCTTAAACCTGGAAGGGATCACAAGGGCCATCTAGTCCAACACCCTGCCACATAGCAATATACAACTACAACACTCCTAAAAGGTGGTCATCCAATCTGTGCTAAAGACCTTCAAAAATGGAGGGTCCATCACCCTCTGAGGCAGTCTGTTCCACTACAGAACAGCTCTTACAAAAAACAGATGCTTCGTAATGTTTAGGTGGAATCTTTTTTTTTCTTCTCGTAACTTGAATCCATTGGCTCATGTTCTAGTCTCTGGAGCAGCAGAAAACAAGTTCATTCTTTCCCTACATGTCATCCCCTCAGATACTTAAAGATAGCTATCACATCACCTCTCAGTCTCCTCCAAGCTAAACATACCCAGCTCCTTAAGTCATTCATCATAAGGCTTATTTTCCATACCTTTGATCATATTGGTTGCTCTTCTCTGAGCACATGCCAGGTTCTCAATATCCTTCTTAAACAGTGGTTCCAGAACTGGAGATAGCATTCCAGATGAGGTCCAACCAAAGCAGAACACAGTGGGACTAGCAGTTCCTTTGATCTGCACACTATACTTCTTTGATACAACCCAGAACTGCATTAGCATTTTTTGGCTGCTGAATCACACTGTTGACTCATGTTTAGTTCATGGTCTACTAAAACTCCTAGATTCCTTTCACATGTACTATGGTCAAGCCAGCTTTCACTCAATCCTATATCTGTGCATTGTTTTGTGTTAAGTGTAGTACCTTACATTTCTCCCTGTTGAAATTAATTTTGTTCATTTTGGCCCAGTTCTTCAATTGGTCATGATAATTTTGAATTCTAATCCTATTCTCTGAGGTTTTAAGCTACTCCTCCCTAATTCAGTGTCATCTGCCAATTTGATAAACATGCTTTCCATCCCATCATCCAAATCATTCATAAAGAGGTTGAATTGCACTGGGCCCAGGACAGAATCCTAAGCCATTCCACTAGTCACTTCTCTCCAGGATGAACAAGAACCATTGGTGAGTACTCTCTGTGTTCAGTCTTTCAGTGAACTACAAATCCTCCTAACACTGTCTACCCCACACTTGTCTGGCCTGCAGGCCGCACACACCCCAGGACGGCTTTGAATGAGGTCCAACACAAATTTTTTTGTGACTTTTTTTTTTTTTGTAACTTGATTGCATGGTTCTCGAGTACGAACTTTGTAGACAACAATGGAACAGAATGGAATAATCAGAGTATGTTACATCCACAAATATTGGAGTATTATCCATAATTCACACAGTTCAGCCAGAAGAAATGAAAAACTCTTATAATTAACTAATTAAAAAAAAGAGCAAGAGGACTCTGTTGCAATATTGTGTAAAATGAATTGTGACAAAGAATTCATGTGTGTACCAGGCATAGTGCCGCCATGCACTGTACACTCTCACTATTTATACGCATGCAAGGCTTCAGTTTTACAGCGCATAATTAGGATTATTATGCGTGCACTTTTTTGCTTACCTGTGGTGGCAGATACCATGAAAATTATGCACAGGCCTCTTTTTTTAGCTCATCAGCTATCGTTAGTGTTAATGTATTTCATGTGTGGCCCAAGACAATTCTTCTTCTTCCAATGCGGCCCAGGAAAGCCAAGACACCCCTAGTCCAGCTCATGGCTCACCAGTTTGCCCACAACAATATCATGGGGGACCTTTTCAAAAGCCTTACTGAAATCAAGACATGCTACATCCCCAGCAATTTCCTGTAAAAAAAATTCTACCAAAACAGAGAGAGAGGGAGAGGGAGAGGGAGATGTTTGCCATGACTTGTTTTTGAGGAATCCATGTTCCTCCTAGTAATTATAGCATTCCTTTCCAAGTGCACAAAGACTGTTTAATGATCAATTCTAGAACCTTTCCTGCTATTCACATCAAGCTGACTGGTCGCTGCTTAGGTTCTCTTTTGTGTGAAGATTTGCCCTCCTCCAATCTGCTGGAACTTCTTCTGTTCTCCAATAATTCTCAAAGATCATTGATAATGGCAATAAGATCATGCTGGCAAGTTCCTTTATGTTCTTGGATGAAGGTCATCCATGGAGACTTGAATTCATTTAAAGTAGCTAGGCATTCCTTTACTACCTCTTAAACCATTCTGGACACTATACTCCCTAGATGCAACCCAGCCCCTTTACAGAATAATTTATTCCATATTCACTCATTACCGCACCTTCTTTTTGGGAGAAGACTGAGGCAAAGAAAATAATTGAACAATTCAGCCTTCTCTCTGTCTTCTGTTAACATTTCACCATCTTTTCTACATAGTGGCTATCCATTTCCTTGTTCTTCCTCTTGCGCCTAACACAATGAAAAAAAAAACCTTTTCATTTTTAAACTCCCTAGCAAGTCTGAGCTCATTTTGAGCTTTAGCTTTTCTAACTTTTATCCTCCAACTATTGCCTACGTATCTGCATTTCTCTTCGGTGGTTTCCTCCTTCTTTCATCACATATCCCTTAAACCTCAGCTCATCTGGAAATTCTTTCTACACCCACTCCAGTTTCTTTAGATCAATCTAGTTTCACTCTTCATTAGAATTTCCAAATGTGTCCTCAATATCTCATCTTTAAGAAACTCCCATACACCATGAACTCCTTTCCATTTGAGCATTTCTGATCATGGCATTACATTTAATACCTCCCTAAGTTTATTGAAATCATCTTTCTTGAAGTCCAGAGTACATGACTGACTATGTTTGGCTTTCCTTCTCTTCTGTATAACAAATCTCAAAAGAACATGGTCACTTTCACCCAAGGATCTCACTTTTTCTACCCCATTGCCTAGTTTATCTCTGTTGGTTAGAATTAAATTCAAAATAGGTAATTCCCTTGTTGCTTTCTTCACCTTTTGTACAATGAAATTGCCCACAAGATTAACAAGAAATTTGTTGGCACAATGTGACTTCCAGCAAATATCAGAGTGGTTAAAAGTCTCCCATTACTATTCTATCTCTTCTTTTTCAATATTTGGTAATTTGTTTTGGGAAGGCATCATCCACATCTTCTGGCTGGCTGAGGGTACCTATCACAGATGTTCACAGTAAGTCCAGTGTTGTTTCTTTCCCCTTTAATTTTCACCCAAAGGATCTCAACCTGTTTTACACACTCTAAGTCATGGATCTCCTCACAGATGTGTACATCCTTGACCTACAAGACTTCTCTTTCTCTTTTCCTGTTTGCTGTCTTTTGTGGACTAGATTATACCCTTTTATTACTATGTTCCAATCATGAGAATCATCCCATCACATTTCAGTGATTTTATCAAATCATATTTGTCTTCTTGTACCAAGATTTCAAGTTCATCTTGTTTATTTCTCATGCTCTATGCGATAGCATAGAGAAATCCAAGACCATTCTCCCCAGATGATCTAAACATCTAAGAGTCATTCTCCTCAGATGATTCTTTGTGGGAGGATTTCTGCCCATTCTTGAGTTCTTGTATTATTGGCCCAATTCCCCCTAGATCATTTAAGCCATTTTCCCCAGTACTTGGTGTTCCCCTGCTTTCTGGAATACTATTTCTCTTCTCTGTGTAACTCAGTTTAAAGTCCTATCAGTCAGATTTGTCAGACTCCTAACAAATATATTCTTTCCAATTGCTGTGAGGTGCAACCTATCTCCTGCCAGAAATACCTTTTCATGAAAGCTCACACCACGGTCCAAGAAGCCAAATCATTTTTGATGGCACATCTTCAGAGCCAATTGTTCACATTTTGTGCTCTTCTCCTTTTCCTGGGCTTCATCCTTCAAAAGGAAGGAGTGATGAAAAAACAAGCTGTGCCCCAAAGTTTCCTTCCTAAAGCCTCATAGTTTCTTGCAATATGTTGAAGGTTATACTTTGCTGTATTATTAGTTCCAACACAGATCAGCAGGAAGGGATAATAGTCAGTGAACTTGATGAGTCTGGTCAACCTCTCTGTTACATCATCCATCTTCATCCCTGGGACACCTGTCAAGATATCTTATCAAGCCCAAACACCACTGTTTCTGTTCTTCACAACAGAGAATTACATAATACCACCATATGTTCCTGTTCTTCTGGGAACTAATGGCTCTTCCATCCATAGAACCCTCCAAGGTAGCCTCCATATCAGTTGCTTTGCTCCAGACTTGAAGCATGATTCTTAATAGTTCTGCTTCTGTGTGTCACATTTCTCCAAGAATCTTCCTCCTGTGTTTCTAATTGTTGTCTAAAGGCATCCCTCATTTCTTATCCTTGCAGAAGAGTCTACTCCACTTTTTCTAAGAAAACCTCACTCTCCTTGATAAGTCAAAATGTGGGTACATGAGCCTCAAGTGGCTGTACCTTTTCCTTCAACAGGGCAAGCAGCTTGGACTTGTTGCAAGTATAGCATGCCAGATCCTCTGGCGAGAAAACAAACATGACACAGATGTTGTGGAGGTCACTGCAACGACTCCATCACCATCCATGTTTGTCATCCTATATAACTAGCAGCACAGTCTTCCCAAATGCTCCTGGAATACTTAATCTTCTCTTCCCCCTGCTATGTGCATAGGGAGAATCCACAACCAAACAAAGACAAACAAAACCACATGCATGCCTTTAAATTGTATGGCAACAAAAATCTCTTCCTTCAGAATTCAAAACCCAGTCACTCAAAGGTAACAAATATTTCACCATGTATTTCAAATATGTCTTTTCTTCTTTACGCACAGTGATCAAAGGGCACAGATGAAAAAAGACATGCACTTTTAATGTTCCTATTCCCATAGCTAGGATAACTTTGTTAACCCCAATCATTCACAATCATACATTCCATATTTTTACTGCCTGATATTAATTTTGATTCTGTAACAGTCCATCTTCCATAAATTTAAACACCTAAAAGGATATGTCGCTTTTCTTAATATACCAGGGATTATATTGATGGGCTACAGCTCTCATCATCCCTCATCACTGGTCATGCTGGTTAGGACTGGTGATGATTGCAGACCTACAACACCTAGAGCATCACATGTTCTCTGCCTGCGTTACAGATATATTGGGAAAGTATCACTGTGCTACAGCATCAGAGGTTCAAACTACACTAGAGTAGTAACAGAATATGAAAGTGGCAGGCTGTGCACTGTATGTCCATGTACTCCATAGATAGATGGATATGATATAGATACACACAAGCACATTAGAAATAAGATGTTTCTGCCCATGCAGGATCCAGCTAGATTATCAAATGTGTGAAAGGCTTTGAAAAGTAAGCTGCAAGCATAGGTGGTTCTGGTTCTTTAACCTTGTTCCCTTCTGCAGTCTCAGTCCAGATTGGGCTCCTTACACCTGCTATTTACACTGGAGGGAAAGGTCTCATTACAAAGGGGTGATGCCTGCTATCCTCACACATAAGGCAATTCAGTACTTTAATGTATCAGTTAAATTGCAATTTCTTACTATATTGAGAAATAGGCTTAGTTTGAGTATACCAATAATTTTCATTCTTCTAGTTTCTTAACCCACTTAAAATCACTTTTCTTCAAACAAAATGGTTCTTTTCCCTCTTTTAGCATATGCTTCGTACATTACTTATAGGTTATTAAGTGCTTTCTTTTACCTCCAAAGACATGGATAGAAAAAATAACGGCAGAATCCATATACTGCATGCTACTACATATGACACACTGAAGGGGATCAACATTTTAAAACAAAACAGTTAAAAGGTCATTGTTTAGGAAGGATTACAACCAGTGCAGTACACATACAAAACCCAGAATCTACTCAGGTTTTCTATGGGCTAAATACAAAGAGGTGAGACATCTTCCTGGGCTGACATCTCAGCAAGAAGTCAAGTAATATTGCACATTGATATTTTCCATCCCTTTTTGTTGTTGTTGCTTGCTTTGTATGCTTTTTTTCAAGATACAGCTGTAGACTATTTTTTGAAAAAGCTATCTCTCCTTAGTTATCCAAGCTAAAAAAAAAAAAAATGCCAAACTTTAATATCATCTTCCAAAAATTCTTGTTAGCAGATTTGGTCAACTGAAAGTAAAAAAATAACGTTCTGTAAGGAAATACAATCATTCAGCTCCCCACCAATAGTCCCATTCTCTCCACAACACACTAAAAGCAGATTTTAAAACTTCCCTTTGTTTTTAAAAGCTCTGCAGCAAGCATGTAAGCTTACACATAAAGGATTATAATTCTGGACCAATCTCTTTATATGTATTACTTTCAAACAAAAGCTTTGCCGATGTTTATTTCATTTTATTTACATATTAAAATATTTATATCCTAACTTACAAGTTAAAACATTTAAAGCCAGTTAGAACAGTTTAAGACAAATGGATCCCAGGCAGTGCGCAGATTCAGCTTCAAACTCCTGGCCCTGAAACAGTCTAGCAAAAAGCCATGTTTTTACACAACATCAGAATGACACTCGTGTTGGAACCAATCAGCACTCTAAGTGAAGGGTACTATCCTGTTTAGGGCAGCAAATGTCCAAGTGACTGTACTTTCATTACAGGAGAACAGGCTGAGGAGAAGCAAAGTCACACATGGTGAGTCAATAGGAACAGAAGCATGGCCAAGGGAGTCTGGGATCCTGGAATAAAGCCAGTATGAACAAGATCCAATGCCAGTCAAGTAGAATACTTCAAAGAACAACCCTCTAGAAACCAACAAAACAAGGATCATCACACAAAGCAATTCAAATATTTTTGTGCTGTTCCCAACAAAGGATGGCCTCAGCTGTGTTAATTTAGTACTAGCTATAAATCAGCACAGCTGGTTAAATTATCTCAGTTTTTTCCATTTAAGGCCAGCTGAGGCTTTTCCTGCTCTTTTATAGCTGGCACTTTAATATGAGATGCTCACAGGGATGTAGGGGCTCAGCATCTAATGCTTTTAAGAAATTTCAGGAGCTAAATGGGGTGGTCCAGACACTACTTTTAATGGTTCCAGGCAGTTGCTAGTCTCCTCCTGCACCAAAAGGAAGCTGTTAGCATGTCTCTCCTCTTTCCCTTCCTTTTGTGGGGAGACCTAGTCCAGGTAAGACATGACAGGTATCCATAATTGGAGTGCCAGAGAAGGGAAGGTCCTCTCTCCTTGTCTTCCCACAGTGGGCCTTCCAACACTACACTGTTACAGTGTTATTATTCCACTTTCAACATCCTGTGGAATTCTGGGGTTTGTAGTTTACTGAGGCCAAAGAGCTCTCTGGTTGAGAATTCTAAATACCTCTCCCTAAACTGGAAACTCCAGGATTCCATAGGATGTTGAAAGTGGAATAATAGCAGTATAACAGGGTAGTGCAGAAATGCCCAGTGTTTGGCTTTGTTGGTGGGACACACAGGAGAAGCCTTCCAGCAAATTATTATTTTGCATTCTAAACAGCACCAACAGTTTCTGAATGAACCTGACTCCCTGGAGCCATTTTAATTTGGCTTCCATCTTACCTCTGGTACTGAAGTAGCTTTGGTCAAACTAGTGAAAAATATAGACTAGGAGGTAGGCATGGGGCATCTATCTTTGTTTGTCCTTATGGCAATCTCTGCAGCTTTTCAGGCCATTAAGATACCTGCCCCAAAAGATTGACTTAGTTTTTAATTGTATTTAGACATCAACTGAAGAACTTCTTGTTTCAGCAGTCCAGTTAATATTTTCTTCCCTTTTCTTATTTACTCCAAAAGCAGCCAAGGTAGTGTACAAAAGCAAAATATAACTCATTCATGTAATCACACATTAGCATAAAGAAGAATTCAGCAGAGCTGAGTAAATGAAATACAAATTCTATGTTATTGCTTTTATTTATTTTAACATTTGATGTTAGGATGGTGTAAATTACCTTGATTGTTTTAGAAATAAAATGAAAGGCAAGATGCACATATTTTATATGTAAAAAAACAAATTTATTAGTGCAAAATTCTGGGAGAACCATGCTTACTCTGGAAACAGTGAACATTTGGTTTCTCTCAGACCTTTATCACGTTACCTTTCAGTCATTCTCCATGTGGGGAAAGATACCCGCAAAGTCCAATTTTTAGCACCACTTCATTGGTGACTGCTGACCAACCAACAAATAAACAAATAAACAAAGGCCTAAGAAATAAACAGAAAAATTCAGGGGGAAAAATTCCCCATTTTTTCCTGAAGCCTTTTTTTTGTTTGTTTGTTTTTTTGTTGGGAAAAACTTAAAAATAACCAAAAACCTTGGATTATGGGATATTTTATTTTGGAACGTTGAATACAGTGTTTAAAATAAATCGTCCACATATTTACTCCCCATTCCCTACAAATTATTTTTAAGAACTATGTAGCAGAAGCCTTCTATGTAAGACAATACACGCTATCTGGTCATTTCAATTCCTCGTCTCAGTATCCTTTTTTGGGGTTCCTTTTTTTTTTTTTAAATGAACATATTGTATTTGTTTGGCTCTATGGAAGGCTACAGGAGACAAAATCATTTTCTGTTTTACTAACGCTGATGGTTTATTCTGCTTTAATTATGTGGCAAATTATAAGGTTCCTTAAAGTTCAGAATTTTGTAATTCAATTTGTAAAATAAAATTTAGCATTTAAAAAGAGAATTCCATTTGTGACTCTTTTCAGACTAAAATGTACTTTAATATACCAAACATGACAATTTCATACTAAGCATATTTATATAATTGCATTACATTGTGTATATAATTAATTTTATGTTCCTGAAGTAACAACGTGCCATGCAATCTGTGAAGAATGGTAATATCACTTTTTTTAAATTTTCCCAAAACTTTCTGTGTTTTTTTCTAGGAAAAATAGAATTTTTCCATGATTTCAGAATTTCCAGACATTTTACATATCTCTTTATGACCCCTGGAACACAGCTGCTTCTGATAAATATCCAGTGACAGAGGGTCACTTTACAGACAATTTCTCAGGTTTCTTGGAAACTGAACACCATGGTCCCCACAGATCTAAAGGAATGACTTCCAAAGTAGAGCTGTTTACAATACAGTTCTCCCTCCACATTTGCGGGTTTGAGACTCACAGATTTGATTATTCACAGGTGGCTTGCCTCCCCCATTCCCCTCTCCCATTCCCTAATGCAGGGAGAAGATCTTGTCCCCTGCCCTTCCCTCGCCAGCTATGGCACTGGCAGCTGGTGGGAGAGTGAAGTGGGGGGGCACCTCCTCTGCCCACCTCCCCAGCTGAGGGCTCCATCACCCCGGGGGCGGGTGGCAGAGGGAAGTGGGGAGGGTGATCTCGCACTCCTCGCTCTCTCCCCTGCACCACCAGAGGGATCACACCAGGTGGGTGATAGAAGAAGTGGGGAGAGCAATCAACCTCCCCGCTCTCCTCCAGCACTTCTCCTGTGTGATCACGCCAGGGGCGGGTGGGAGGAGGATGCGAGGAGCATGATCTCGCTCTCCCCGCTCTTCTCCAGCCTGCCAGCACAATCCTGCCTGGGGCAGGTAGGAGAAGGATACAGAGAGCATGATCTTGCTCTTCCCACTCTGCTCCCTGCCCACCACTGGCGCTGTAGCCGGGAGCTGGAGGATTACTAGCCATTAGTGTGATCTTTAAAATGTTCTGAAAACAGTCATCTGTAAGCCATCTTCTGAGTTGTTACTAACTGTAAGGTAAAGTAGGCTATCGAAGTACAAACAAATAGTCTTGCAACTTTAATAGGCAACACCAAACATATGATGAGAGAATCTCCCAGATCAAAGGAACTATAACATGAATCTTCACAGCAGACAAACTTGATTTTATGGAAAGTACTTTGTACAGGTAGCACACACCGAGCATACAAAAACTACTTGTTGCTTCTCTCCTTTCCACGAAAAAAAAGTGATGTAATTTGCATCAAGCAAAATGAAAAGTAAGTCATGGAATAATAAATAGCTAAAGTCTATCTCTGAAGATAAGAAACAGTGCCCCCATTAAGTATCAAATGCTGTGGCTGCCGCTTAGGCTTTCGATCAATCATGTGCTTGAACTGGAGGCTCTTTGTGTTTTTCACGCTGTGGGCTTTGGCACTGCAGATACGTTCCTATGTCAAAAAGCCTAGTTACCCATGGCAACAAGATTTTTAAGAGACTCTACTTTTTAATGAGAGGCTACTATGAATCTAAAAATTATGTTTAAATAGCATCTGCTAGCCTGTTCCAGGGCAGATAAAGTATTTTGGCAATTTGTTCTTGGCTTTAATAAGACGCACTGAATCTTGCACCACATGTCGGTCTGTGCCTATCTGCCTTTATTTCTCTACTGAAAGCATTTGTATGCCATCCTAGTTCACAGGACAGCTTGCAAAGCAATAAGTCTTACAATAAAAGAAGTCAGCAATAAAACTTATAAAAATGCATCAAAATAAGGAGCAATAGCTTGTAGTTAGTGAGATAAGACAAACAATCTTGGAAGTGTTCCAAGTGTTCCAATCAGTTACAGAATCTGTAACTGATTTACCCCAGCAGTAGACAGTAATGAATGCCGACACTTAACTGCTATTATCCCAGGCTTAAAGAATACACTGTGGATGTATACCTGTTTTGTACCTATATCTTCCTTTTCTGCCATGGGGAAAAAGCATTTCAACTCAAGATAAAAGTTGTCCCTTATGGGAAAACTGACTTTTAAAACTCTTAGAGAGTACAGAAAATAGCTTTGAAGCTATATAGTATCCCTTTACCATAATTGCTTCAGAAATGGACTTTGCTCATGGACTTCCATCAAAACCTATGGAATTCTGGAGTCAAACACTCCATCTTGAATTTTATAGTTTAACTGGATTGGCTTTGTTACTAGATTTATATTATTGATGTAAATAATACAAGCAGTGCCAAGGATGATGTGGAAAAGAATAAAAGTTCTGAGGGATGGTCTTCAATCTCACATTTATTTTCAGGTAAACTGCTAGTTTAGATCTAGCTGGAATCCTCCTTGCCAATCATTGTTACCAATGCTCTGAGCTTCCTTCAGTACCATTTTCTCTCAGGGTGGGGTGGTGTTGCCTATGGTTAGTTTCAAGTCCCAGCTGGATGTTTTCAAGCAGTGGGTGTGCAACCCACCAGAGCAGTGCTGCTTGTCACTTATCTTTCTAGACAACAGGGTGAACTCCCCACTCTTATCAGTTTTGCAGAGGCTATTCTTTCTACTTCAACTACTAGAGGACTTGCCTGTGTACTAGCCTCAGCTCATTTCTGCTGTTTACTTGTGCCAGTATGTGACTCAACAGTATCTTGCACTGGACTTGCATGTGACCCACCATGTGACCCACTGATGCCATCATTGGATGATGCCTATTTGTCACTGCCAAGAAAAGACAAATGTGCCTACATCCAGACCATCAACATAATGACACACAGGTCAGAACCTACGTGTATCTCTGTGGATTGGCTCATGTTTTAAAAATTGTTTCTCTACTTTTCATGTATTTTTGAATTCTTTGTCACAAAGAAGAAAATTCTGTATATAGCAATAAACATCTGTTCTTCTCAAGGAAAGGAAAACAGTTCTTCTTCTGGGGCTACAAAGGCAGTCTCGAAGTCATTTCTGGAAGACAAAGGATCTCTTCCAACCCACAAACATTTCAACCAGTGTGGGTGAGATAACCTCACCATACTCCAAAATGATAAGAGAACCATGGAACAGTTTATGTACAGAGAACTGGAGCTTCCTCCAAAAATGAACTAGAAATGGAGAGAATCTTGATGACCAGCTAAAAGCAAGGTCAGGCAAACAAGTCCCAAGAAGATAGAGGGGAATAAGAAATCTAGTTGCTTGATATTCTCTGAGCTACTGGGAAAGAGGCCGTGAAGACCCTCTGAATGATGAAACTACTTAAAGAAAGCATACAAAAGAGAAGTATTCTGACAATGTGATCTTATCTTGTTTGTTTAAAGGTTGTGCATACATCTAAAATTCCATTCTCTATAAAGACCTGTGTGGGTGGAGAACACGATCTGTTCTGTGAAAAGCAGAGTTAACTTCTGGACTAAAGATGAGTTCTGTGGTCGAGGAAAACATATAATTCTTTCTGCAACAAGGGCCCTTTCCGCACCAGGCAATTAGAACGGGGCAGTGCGTCCTCTCACAGAGGTCGTCTGCACCTTGGAGCGGACAAGGAGTGGACTACTTATCGGAGATCCGCACCTCAGTCCGCTCCAAAACGACCCCAAGTGGTTCTCCAGCATGTTTTCTAAAGACAGCAAAAAACAAGTCTTTATTTTCCTGGAACACGCCATTGCGTTCTTGCTCCCTTGTGCAGATTTGCAGGCTTGCACCAATGTGAGCCTGCAATCTGCGGAGGGCCAGCTTTAGGTGTGGCGATCTTCAGCGGTTGGTCGGGACCCACGACCAACCAGAAGCACCATTTTGGAAGCCGGAAGCCGTCATTTTGGAAGCCGGAGCAGTGTGGATCTACAGACCTCGCACTGCTCCGATTCACCCTGGACCAAGGAGGAGCCCTGTGGAAGGGCTTCAGGGATGGTCTGCATTGCTTTGGACCCCAGAAGGTAACAACACGGAGGTAACAGCACGGAGCAATTCCCTTGCCTCATGCGGAAAGGGCCAAGATCATCCTGAGTTCAGAGGCTCTCCTCGCCACTAAAAAGAATATTTTTAAAATTTATAACATTCAGAGAAATGTCCCCTAAAGCAATGGTTCTTAACCTTTTCTTTGCTGGGAACCCCCTGTAAGTATAATTTGTTATTTACATTTAAATATTCAAATATTTATCTAAATATTCAAATATTTATTTATTAAAGGCTTCTGGAGACTAGGATTAAAATCTCTGCTCAGACACTGGGTGACCTTGGGCAAGTCACATTCTCTCAGCCTCAGAGGAAGCCAAAGGCAAACTCCCTCTGAACAAGTCTTGCCAAAAAAAATCTTGTGGTAGGTTCACCTTAGGGTTGCCATAACTCAGAAGTGACTTGAATGGTTCTTTCTAGCCATCATGTCTCTCCCCTTTGAAAACTGACTTATGGAGACCCTAAAGCAGACTTATCATGGGAATTTACTTGGCAAGATTTGTTGCCTTTTCCTTTCTCTGAGACT
This sequence comes from Ctenosaura bakeri, assembly GCA_948474755.1. Taxonomy (NCBI): domain Eukaryota; kingdom Metazoa; phylum Chordata; class Lepidosauria; order Squamata; family Iguanidae; genus Ctenosaura; species Ctenosaura bakeri. The sequence continues at coordinate 34,706 of CAOLHI010001968.1, forward strand.
AAGAGAATGTTACTTGCCTGAGGTCACCCAGTGGGTTTCCATTGCCGATTGGAGTTTAAACCCTGGTCTCCAGATTCACAGTTCAGGTGCGATTGCTGTTGTGTCTCTTTCATCGTGGATGTGTAATGGAGGGAGCTTAAACTACTCCCTTGGCAGCTGCACCCCCTGCCCCTGCATCCCACTGCTTCATGGTAGCAAGGCTCTGTGGACCCCCTGTGAGGGCTCTGCAGATTTCCAGTGATCCCAGGTTAAGAACCATTGCCGTAGAGGATTGACCAGTAGCCCAGTTAGGGATTTCAAAATTATGTTCATTTTCCAAGTTGGAACTGTTATGTATTCTTACATATGGTTAGTGGACTACTAAGGATGATATTAGTCCTGAAGAAACATCCAGCATGAGGGTGATTTACTAGGGAAGACTGCCCACAACAATACCCAGAGATGAGAGCTAATTTAATGGTTTTTGCACCACCTTTTAGACCTGAAGAAGGCTGAGAATTTCTCACACTCAGAGGAAGTAGCTGGATTTTTAAAAATGCAGGAGAGACGTATTGACCATTAAACATGTTGTTCTTGTTGGCTGTCAAGTCATTTTCCAACTTAGGGTGAAGGCAGAAGATGGTGAAATGCTAACAAGGGATTAACAAAAGGAAGAATTACTCAACACCTTCTTTGCCTTGGTCTTCTTCCAAAAGGAATATATTGCTCTACCTGGGGGAAATGGAGTATATGATACAGTAGGGGAAACGCAATACAGCATAGGTAAAGAGGTATTAACTACACTCAAGGTTATTAAAGGAACTGGCAGAAGTAATTGCAGAACCATTGGCAATAATCTTTGAGAATTCCTTGAAAAAAGGTGAAGTCCCAGCAGATTGGAGAAGGGTAAATATTGTCTCTATCTTGAAAAGGGGGAAAAGAAGAGGGCACAAACAATCACCACCCAGTCAGCCTGACATCAGTGTCAGGAAAGATTCTAGAGCAGGTCATTAAACAGACGGTGTGTAAGCACTTAGGAATGCCATGATCACTCAACATCGGTTTCCGAAACATAAGTCATGCAAGACTAATCTTATATCTCTTTTTTAAATAGAGTTACTAGCTTGGTGGATGAAGGGAATGCTGTGGATACAGCATATCTTGACTTCAGTAAGGCCTTTGACAAGGTCCCCTGTGATATTCTTGAAAACAAGCTAGTAAAATCTGGGCTTGCAAAAGCTACAATTGGTTGACCGACTGAACTCAAAGGGTGCTCACCAATGGCTCCTCTTCATCTTGGTGATATGAAACTAGTGGGTATTACTGGGTTCTGTCCTGGGCCCAGTGCTATTCAACATCTTTTCAATGATTTGGATGAAAGAAAAGAGGGCATTCTTATCAAATTTGCAGATGACACCAAATTAGGAATAGCTATCACCCCAGAGGACAGGATCAGAATTCAAAATGATCTTAACACATTAGAGAGCTGGGTGAAAACTAACAAAACAAATTTCAAAAGGGAGAAGTACTACACTTGAGCAGAAAAATATGAAACACACAGATATAAGATGGGTGACACCTGGCCTGATCACAGTACATTTGAAAGGGATCTAGGAGCCTTAGCAGAACATGAGTCAGCAGCTGTGTTTTACAGCAGCAAAAAAAGCCAATGCGATTCTGGGCTGCCTCAATAGGAGTATAATATCTAGGTCAAGGGATGTGATAGCACTATTCTGCCTTGGACAGACGCAATCGGGAATACTGTGTCCAGTTCTGGGCATCATAGTTCAGGAAGGATATTGACAAGTTAGAATGCATTCAGATGAGGGCAACCAAAATGGTAGAAAGCCTGAAAACCATGTCCTATGAGGAGTGGCTTAGGGAGCTCGGTATGTTTAGCCTGGAGAAGAGAAGATTAAGAGGTGACATGATAGCTAAGTTTAAATATTTGAAAGGATGTCATATGAGGGATGGAGCAAGTCTGTTTTCTGCTGCTCCAGGGGCTAGGACATGGAAAAATTTCTTCATACTTCAGGAAAAGAGATTCCCTTTAAATATTAGGATGAACTTCTTGACAATAAAAACAGTTAAACACTGAAATACACTGCCTTGGAGTGTGGTGGAATCTCCTTCTTTGGAGGTTTTTAAACAGAGGCTGGATGGCCATCTGTCAGGAACACTTCAATGATGCATTGCAGGGGATTGGATTTGATGGTTCTTGTAGTCTCTTCCAACTCTATGATTCTATGATTAGGGTGAACCTAAGGCAACCCTATCATGGGCTTTTCATGGCAAGATTTTTTTAGAGAGGGCTTGCCTTTGTCTTTCTCCAAGAGTGAGAGTGTGTGATTTGACCAAGGTCACCAAGTGGTTTCCTTAGCTGAACAAGAATTCAAACCCTGATCTCCAGAGCCATACTTGAACATTTACACCACACTGAGTCTCACTTATCCATAGGTGGTCCTATATTCCTGTAAAGTTTCATTAGGTTGAGTCAGTAACCTGTCTTGGAGACAATGTGAGGAAACAGAGTTCCTTGCTTGTCTATAATGGTCTTCCAAGGTGGTCACAGAATTCTTTATTCTAATTTCAAATAATGCAAAAACAAATGGCCAAACAAAAACTATTGTTTGCTTTATTATGTATATAGCTGCAGATTAAAGTTCTCATACATTACAAGATATTGGTTGCATTTTTACTAGTAGCACAGACAGAAATTGCTGAAGACTAGAAAATGGCTTCAGGCATAAACAACTGCATTTTGCAAATCTGGAATCTACTGTTGGTTGAAAAGACAGACACATTGGGACAAGACTAGGAAGAGATACAACTAAGAAGAGCCATCTTCTTGAAACCTGCTTCCCATTTATATCTTATGTCAACAAGGAATTTAAAACTATGATCCCACTGTTGTCTCACTTACCTATCTTGGAAAATCTTCCTTATCATTCTGGGAAGATGTTCTTTCATAGTTTATTATGTAAACAAACTAAAACTAAAGGAAGGAACTTGAACAGGTTGATACAAACTGACAAATCAAACATGGTTATATCGTAATAGTTATTTTTTTAAGAAATATTTCTTCATATTGTTATAACCATAGAAAACCAGTAAAAAAATTAATTTAAAAGGTTTTCTGTTTTAAAAAGTTGATTTTGTGAATTGATTTTGAATTACTGTATTACATCTGTTGCAATTCATAATTAAGGTTGTTGAGGTTTATTCTGTACATCTACTTATTGTCTGGGCACCTAATCAGATTCAAAAGGAGAACAACATGCTGAGTGTAGAAACGCAAATATTCTTTCAGAACACATCCTTTTAGTGTCAATCATGCAAGGCTGTTACACCTTTCTTGGTCATCATCATACAGTGAGCAAAATCAGAGCACTGCAAAATTGTTCAGAGGTGCTCTAACAGGGTGGACTCCCTTCTTCAACATCTATGAAAGTTTTACTCTGCAAGGATTCATTTCATCAAACTGAAACCCAAGAAATCATAGCAAAGGCAATTACCATATTTGCAAGAGTGGCAATTTATTATTGCACAGAACAACTAAGGAATTTTCAGCAGACAGGAGCAAGTATTTTAGAAAGCCTTGAGTGGTATACATAATGCATTGGCTGATTTCTTGTATTTTAGAACACTCAGGGCATTAGTACTATATATAGGCAAAAATTCATATGCATGGAATTATGCCCCTGGCAACTGCAGTGTCCTGCAACTTAAGCAAACCAAAGCATGATGCAAGTGCACATCTAGCCATAAGATATGCTTGCAGGAATAACAAAGTATTATTGCCTGCCCTCTGAAAACTTATATATCTCAGGTCTTAAGGTTTGTGAAATTTCATAATTCATAAGTTATCCTTGATTTAGAGAACACTATTGTAATTTCTTGTACATTCATTCACTCTAAATTAGAGGTAGCAAATAAAAACATTAAGATGAGACTTAGTGGGAATTTTTGGATATATATGTCCTGGTTTTCAGAATCAATGTTTAGGAAGGTAGGAATAAGCATTGGAGCCCCATGCTCCTCTCATATCCATTTCCCCTCCTTCCTTTGCAAGTTGGCTGTGACATCTAAATCCTGGACTATTTTAGTCACCCCTTGTTATAAACACGGAACTGTAGTATAAAGGTGGTTTACTAAATAAGCTTTTAAACCGCAATATGGCCCCTATGTAAGATCCTGCTTAATATTTACTCACAATTCCCAGTCTCAAGTGTATCAGAACTGTGGTTTGAAAACATCAAGGTCAAGGGACAAATGCCAAAGCACAATGGGAAAAGGCATGTTAAGGAAGAAAATACAGCTTAATAAATTATGGGTGAGAATGTTTAATTCTGCTGAAAACAACAAAATTACATCATTGTTATATTTATATCTAGCATTATACCAATCTGACTGCTCAGCTCCTGCACATTTGTGTCAGAACCATTAGGCTGCAATCCTGTCATAATTATTAGCACACAGTATCATAAAAATCTATGTATTACTATAAGTTGCAGTAAACGGCATCTACTTCTACAATAAATATATATTATATATAGTATGTATATGGACGTACTCAGCAGTATCCCTCCTCTGATAAACAATTAGCTGAATGGGTAGGGAGACCATTTTTGCTGTTCTACAGCCCACTAATTGCTCCAGAAGACTAAGGAGCTTGGAAGCCATGTTGGAGATGATATGAAAAGGGCTGGAAGAGAACTGGCAAAAATCCCTTTGTATTCCACAGACAGATGCAAGCCTCTTTTGGATCAAAGAACCTTCCGTCAGAGGAGAAATATCAGAAGATACAACTCTAACTCAGCAAATCTTAACACTGGGCTGTTAACTCCTGCTTTCTGATTCCATTTTATTCAATATAGAAGCAATAAATATAACAGCAGTCACAAAAAAACAGACCTTCAAAATTGTTGTGCACATTTCCAACTGTCCAAATGGCCTTTTTGGGGAGGGGGGAGGGAGGAGGAGGAGGGGGGCATGGAGTAGTGTTTCAGCAGTGAAACCATCATAGTTCATGATAGAGACCCATTCTCTTAACGTAACTAAGAGGGGCTGGTATCAATCCCATATTCAGTCTGAATGACTGGTTTCCTGCATCTGCCATGACAGATACATTGGTAGATAAGACTGGGAAACTGCTTGTTGTTCTAGCTGTGCAGATATCTTAGTAGATATCTAAGATTCCAGGAAGCCAACACTGTAACCTCTTTTTTATTTTGGTCTATGATCATAAATCATTAAATGAAATGATTGAAACTCTTTTTAAAAACACCTTTTCTATGGAGTTCTGACTCTTACAACACAACATAAAACTTACCCATGCTTCAGTCTTCTTGGACATGTTATTATGATATCAATTCATGATTTCAAGGATCTGTGTGTTTTGAGTTCTCTTATGAGATATCACATGTGTTCTACACAAAACCAACGGAAGTGAAAAACCAAAATTTTCCTAATTCTGCTTTGCAGCTGAAATCAGATTCAAGTGCTACATGAAAACTTTGGAGAAATCTGGAATTTAAACACAGCTATGGTTGAACTGCAATGTGTGCCCTTTCAAGCAAATGGCTATAGCAAAGACAAGAATTCCTGTCTCTGGACTTCACAGTGAACCCCAATCTTTTCTTGCCAGACAATGTTTAACAGTGTTTCTAATATTTTCTTATTTCTATACCCTCAGAAATTTCAAGGTCCCAGAACCACACAGTGATAGCTTAAAGGTTTCTTCCATGTATATACCTAATTCTGTGTACCACTGGAATATTCCCCAAATGCAAAACCACTATCTTATACATGACAGCCACCATGGTGTAGTGGTTTGGGGTTGGACTACAGCCCTGGAGATCAGGGTTTGATTCCCCACTTGGCCCTGGAAACCAACTGGGTGACCTTGGGTGCGTTACACACTCTCAGTCCCAGAAAATCCTGTGACAGGTTCACTTTTGGGTGGCCATAAGTCAGAAACAACTTGAAGGCACACAACAACAATATCTTACATATGACAAGTTTCATTTTGCCACTAAACTGAGGGACAGCTGATTACCACTACAGGAGGGAATAAAAATGATGACAATAATAGCACATTTCATTGTTCAACATCCTTTGGAAACTCACTGGGCTATAGATCCTAGGAGATAAAAATCAGTGGAAACTTTCACATCTCCAGTGTTTGACCAGAATAAACAGAAGTTGTTGGTAGTTAATAATAACACCAAATTCAATTCCTTTTACATACTTGTTTGATCTATCTAGGAATAAGATTATGAGCAGAACTTTGGCAATTAGAAAACAGAACTAAAGCTAATGAAACAGTGCTGAAGTTTTGAAACTAACAATATTCTTCTTTACTTCAGATATCTTTTCTATTTCTACAATCTTGTGTATAAAGAAAGAAATCCATGAGAAAAAGCACTGTGCTTAGGAAAAACAAAATAGCAAATTCTTGTACATATTTTAAACAAGATTTTTTTAAAGTCTAAATGACATACCTTTATCACATGATGTTTTTTATGCAGTGAAGGTATCTTAAACATTTGGCACCAATATGTTGTGTCTTTGTCTGGTATAGGCACCTGTCTTAATAAAAGGAAAAGAGGAGGCTAATATAATATAAAAGTCTCATTTTTGTTCCTTGCATATTTAGCAAACAATTGTATCAATCTTGACAATAAAAGCAAAACCCAAAGTAACTTACGTCTTGGTTTGTCAAGTCAAAATATGGCAGAGAAGGAGAGATAATAGCATTCTTCTCAGGATTCAGCAAACGAAGACTTTTTGTCCCTCGATTTGTACCATGGTAATTTTGACTGCCTTCTCTGAAGTCTTTGTCATGGTATGCCCATATCACTCTTACTGTGCTCTCCTAGAAAAGAGAAACTTGCTGATGAGGAAAGTAAGAAAGAATATAAACTTATCATCACCGCTCAGTAGTGGAAATTTTCCATCTATATGTATCTGTTTTTCTAAAGGATCATTACTCAGATTCCGAAAAGACTCTTTCAGTGATGTTTACAGAATCCGAGTGGCATGACTGTACATTAGAATTAATTACCTGTGCCTATGTGCTATCAGCAATTAGTTCTACAGTCTACTAGAAAGTGTGCTTTTTGGTGGTAGCACCTGTTGATTGGTTTGTTGTTTCTAAGTAGTTATTTAACATGACTCTTTCCCTAGAGGCTACAGATTTGTTCAATTTCATTACCATGGTGTTGTGATTTACATTAACTTTTAACATATATCATTTGATAAAGTTTTAATGTGTCTGTGATATTCTCCCTTTTGTTGTTTGTTTGTTTGAAGGGTTAAGTAACCCAAAGGTATTAAATAAATAGACAGTGTATATGAGCCATCTGCATTATAAATTCCCAGTATTTAAAATGCTCTCAAAAGATGTCGATAGAATCACTGTCATATAATAATAAATTGAAAGTACCATCATGTTTAAATAAAAGATGCCAAAGAATGACTATATCTACGCTGTATTTTCATTCACAGTTGCTGTTAGGGCTTGAATTAAGCATGTTAAGCACACTCAAACTATGCTTAGTACCAGTTATTTACTTTTTCAGACACATCAGCTGTGCAAGACCATAAACCAAATACAAAATTCAGAGAGCTGATCCAGGATAACCCATGTCCCGCTGACTTCAGTGAATCTGCTGCAAGGTCAAGACTGGATTCAATCCCGTATCTGCAGTGGATGGGTTTAACCTGTTCTTTCCTGCTTTTTTCTCCTGTTTAACATCATTATTCCAAGCTGTCATTTACCTTGAAGGTGCAGTTTTTGAAAGGTGTAATTTATGGTACCTTCAAGGAAAAACAGCAATTTGGTCAGGAATGTTAAGCAAGAAACTGTTAGAGAGACAAAAGCAGAAAGCCTTCATTCTCCAAACACTTTACTGTTTCTGAAAAAATTTTGTTCTTAATTTAATTCCAATTTCTCCCCCTCTGCCTTTCTCACCAAACCAGCTTAACTTACTATTATATAATTTCTAAGTTAATGAGATATAATTAACTACTTTACCGTTATACTCTTGTCGTTGGGATCACAAGTGTGAAGTTGCCGACTGAAAGCTAGAATCGTATGGGTACTATTTTCCATGGCATACTCCAGATGGTAATCCTGCTGTGAATCTTTTTTTAGTGTTCTGTCTGCGTTTGTAAAATAATCCTGTTGAAGACAGAAACAAAAACATTATCCTGCTGGGTTTCTTTTAAATGTTCTGAACTCTAACCCTTTTCATTTTCCAGGAAAGAAATGTACAATATGTTGCAAGATTATAAGCAATTCTTAGCAATTAACAAATAGGAAGAAATCTGAAATTTAGGCACAATTTTTTTCACTGGATGTATGTTCCTTATCTAACCACCTTTCAAAAAGACAATGAGGTGCAACAAAACAAAAAAAAACAAAGGACTAGTAAAATTATATAACCACAATAGCATTAGTACGTGTATTAGTATTAGCATTAGGAATACAGTATAGATAGCAAAATTCTGTTTCACACATAAAAGCAATCTTAACCATGTATTGCATACCTCCTAACATTTTGCAGAAGGAAAGTGGGACACGTGTGGCCAAGCAACAATAGAACGTAGTTAAGATGGCAAAGGTTATTAATGAGAAAGAACACTCAAACTAGGAGAGGCTGCAGCAGTTTGCTTTTACCTGAGTCTACAGGGAAGGGCATGGACCCCCTCTCCCTTCCCTTCTGCTGAGTTCATTGAGTGCAAACTACTTTTGTACTTTGAACTCATTTTGCAGTAACTGAAGTATGCTAAGTGGAAAAGTGGGAACAGAAGAGAGAAAGTGGGACACTTTAAAAGCAACTGAAAATGTGGGACAACAGAGAATTAATCAGGACTGTCTCTGCTAAGTTGGTATAGTTGGAGACTGTACAATTTTGGAGGGTTGATATTCACATGCATGAGTTAAAAGTACACCTACTTAGGGTTTGCTTTGCTATTATACATTCTACTCTAATAATCAGAGAATACATTAACCAATTTTAAAACTGTTTTCAGAAGTATATATATTCCTCTCAAATGTCTAAATCTGCTTTATTTTTTAAAGCCATTAAGAAATCTTCATACCTCAATCCTAAATCTATTTTCTTATTTCCCATGGAACTTATTTCACAATGTGCCTAGTCACCAGGGAATAAGCAAGCTAGTTTTTCTACAAATAATTCATTTAGTCTCTGTGGAAAATATGAAACAGAAACATGATATTGTTGTATATATTCTTCATATAGCAAACCCCAGGAATGTTTTAGTGTTTTTCTGAGGAAAGATTATCCTAGTCCTCGATGTAGCAGAAGTATGATTTAATGCATATGCTACATCAGTAATGTAGTGTCATTAACCTCTTCACCTCTGAATTCTTTGTCAAATGTGCAGCTGGCTTCCTGACTCTGTCCCTGTTCCCTGGATCACTATAACTCTAGTTATTACCTTAAAACCAACTCTTCTCTTCATTCAAAAATACATTAGTGATCAGCCAACAATATAATTCATTTTAGCTTTCTGGGTCTTCATGTATTTGTTTCCTATTTTGTTCAGAATAACGTTGCCAGTTCTTGACCTAGAGACTGTGCCTATGTGTCTAATGCAGCAATCTTACACTTCAAGGGTAAAGCGTGAAGCCCTCCAGATGGTGTTGGACCATAGCTCAGCTCCCATCCATGCTTGCCAGTACAAATAGTGCAGGGGAATGCTAGGAGTTGTAGTTCAATGAGATAAAGAGGGCTACACATTCTCCATCCCCATTATATGTGCTTTCTAAAAAAAAAAAGTCCCTTGTGTTCAATGGCTGCAAAAGATTGCAGCATTATTAATCTGAGACACTGAGTTTTATTTAATTCTTACATCTTCTTTGTTTCCTTTCCTTCATGGAGATTAAGGCAATATATATGCCTTCCCAACTTTATCTTCACAATAACAGTGCTATGACATAGGTCAGGCTGCAAGAAAGTGAGGTTACTCAGTAAATTTTATGGCTCAGAGGAGGAGGAGTACAAACTGGATCTCCAAAGGCCTACTAAAACCACTGCACAACACTGACAGTCACATACCACACCGATGCCTGTGCTATTCTTCTAGCAAGTATTTCTTTTTAATAAACATACACATACTCATAATACATATCAAGGACTACAGTACATACAAATTAATCAAATAAACAACAACAACAAACACTGTGCTCAACTAACTCAGAAGGATAATTGAGGGTACAGAACTACAAGAAAACACAGGTAAATATCAGTGAAAAAACTTGTTCAGTCAGTGAGATACAATAGGTAATGTATCAGTGGAACATTAACATTGTTATTTCTCCCACCTTCCTACCCTTCCTGCTAAAAGGCTAAATTAAGCCCAGTTTACATGGTAGCTTAAATGACAAATTTGTCTCCACTGCCATAAGTATTCCCTTGCTCTGCGGGATAATGTGCATCTCTGAGGCCCTTTTCGCACAGGCTTTCTGTTGCGCGACAGCCCCATGAGCCTCGCAGGAGTGGGAGCGTCTCTCTGCACGACGCACTCCCACTTCCGCCGCGCTCACGGGGCTGCAGCGGCGCGATCGCAGGTTTTTTGATTTTCGCCTCAAAGCAAAAATCACCCGTGCTCGCGCAACGCTCTCGGGGCCCAGGCGCACTTACCTCCTGTGCGGAGCGTTGGGGAGGCGGCCAGGTCACGCTTCCTTCCCTCCGCCCCTGCAGAAGGAAGGGGCGGTGCGGGGCGCTAGCGCAACGGACGCAACACCTCCTGCTTCGCGCGCGCGTGGGGGGGACAGACGCGACACCTCCTGCTTCACGCGCGCGCGGGGGGGACAGACGCGACACCTCCTGCTTCGCGCGCGCGCAGGGGGGACAGACGCGACACCTCCTGCTTCGTGCGCGCGCAGGGGGGGACGGACGCAAGAGCCTCCTGCTTCGCCCGGAGGGGAGGGCGGTTCGCGCGAGAAGCCTCCTCCGGTGCCGCTTCCCCCTCGTTCCTTTGCCTGCGGAAGGAAGGAGGGGAAAACGGCAGCCTCCCGGAGGAGCCTTCTCGTGCGAGCTGCCCTCCCCCACTCACGCGAGAAGCCTCAATGCAAAAAGGGCCTGAGTGTTGTCAATGATGTGAGAGCTGAGTGTGTACATCACACTGGAAATACCCAAGTACATTCCCAGTGCTGTATAAAATCCTGCCGTCTGTTCCAGCAAAAGTGCTAAAGCATATGAGAGCTATGGTGATAACACACAACCTTATGAACTCAAAGTAGTTTGTTAACAGGGCCTTAGTTCCTCTCTGGCCACAGAGTGGATGATGTGCTAACTGTCATGGATTTATGTTCTCTGTGTCATTACAAATGTTAGCGTGTTTGATGGTGATAACCAAAATTAGCACTTTTTTAAAAAAATACCATTAGCAATTTTTAGTGAGTGGATAGAATAAAACAATTAGGTGTCTTTCATTCACTGGAAGCCATTTAAAAACTGAAACAACACATGGTAAGCTGATTTTATGTTATCATAAAAGATGTGGTGTATAATTTCCTACAGATGAAGGCACTGATGATGAATTGCTCCTCACATGCTATTGACCCTGCTTTCATTCTCTCAAAAGGCATCTGCAGTTGATATAGTGTCTGATTAGTGCTATACAAAATGGCAGGGGGAGTAATTCCTTATGGATGTAGAAAAAAGATGTAAATAAGGCCTGTTTTATCCTTGAGGAATGTAAGCACAGCTGCACAAGGAACCTGGGGAGGGGGGAACACAGCTGTCATTGTTTGCTTGAACAGGTGTTTATATGGAGAAGAGCTCCTCAGACCCTTGACAACCTACAAGATATTCTGCCTCCTCTCATTAGTAAAGTAAATGAGAAATGTTCAACTACAGTGGGACTGTAAAACACAAAGAATCACAAGATAATTTGTTAGCCTGAGTATACAATTGAATCAATACATGTGAGTCATTATGCTTGTTAGATGTCAGGTATGTTACAAGTAATAAGAAGTTACCACTGGCAGTAACAATTCATGTCACAGAATCTGACTGGCATAGGGACATGCGTTGAGACTAGATGAGGAACATTCATAACACAGAAACCCAAAAGTCAATCTTGATCCCACATTCTGTTCCCACAACGTCCAATCAGATGATAATGGGAAACCACAAACAGGACACAAGGACAACAGCATCTTCATGGTCATGTTCCCAACATCTGATACCTAGAGGTACGCTGCCCATTTTACTGGAAGTAATATGTAAGTATCATGACTAAGAGCCCTTGATAAATTTTTTCCTCCTTCAATTTGTTCAGATCCCTTCTACAGGCATCTAAGCTAGCAACCATTGCTACTTCTTGTACTTTCGAGTTCCTTGAACTTGCTCTTTGAATAAAACCTTACAGTCCTCCCTTCACATCCACTGGTTTGACCTTCACAAATCTGATTATTTCTGAGGTGTGTGTGTGTGCCTTCTGCCGCCCATTCTCCACATCCCATTCCCTTGCATTTTGCCAGGCATGGAAAAGGAAGGCAAGCATCTGAGCAAAAGGCATGTGAGCAGGGGGTCATGTGCACACGTCCCCTCTTGAGCTCCCTCCTCCCCACCTCTGGCCCCAGTGCTAAGAACATGGAGGCAAAAGGGAAGGGGGAGAAGGTACATGTACACATGCTCTCTCCTCTCTGGAGCTCCTCCTCTCATTCCCTTGCATCTGACCCCTGCACCGAGAACACACACTGAGGAAAAAGATAAGGGAATGTGGGGGGGGAGGCAGATGCATGCCTTGCTTCTCCCCTCGGAAGCTCCCCCTCCTGTTCCCCTGACTCTGGCCCCAGCATGCAAAAGGCAAGGGAATGGGAGGGGGGTCACAGGGGGAGTTATTCACTATTTTTCCACTTTCACAAGGGTTCTGGGCCCCAAACCCTCATGAAAGAGGAACAGCCACTGCGGTTCTATCCAGGATCTCCTGCCATTCATCTTCACTGCATGAGCCTGGATTCTAATGTATTATGATGAAGAAAAAGTTATGTATACCCAATTTCTGTACACTATATATAATTTGAACATCCCTAGCATATCCCCTTTGTTGTTGTTGTTTTCTCCCCCTTAGCTAAAATATCTCTACATTTGCAACTGTATCTCACAGTGTTGAGAGGTGTTCCAACTCCTTGATCCTTTTGGTTACCTTTTCTACATCTTCTGCACGTTCATAATATATTTTATGGTGTGGCACATAGTATTCTAAGTGTATTTTTATCATAAATGCATTATGAGAATACTGTGATATTGGCAGTTTTGGTTTTTATTACTTTCTCAGTGATTCCAACATGGAATTTGCCTTCTTCAGTGATGTCATGCAAAGGATCACCTTGTTTCTCAAGCTTCCCTCAGACCCTACTGACATATGTGAAGACAAAATATCCTCAGATATTTTTCCTCAATATGCAGCACTGTACAGTTCCTTGGACTAAATGACATTTGCTATTTTAATGCCTATTCTTTCAAGTCTTGAGAGATCTTTAATTCTTAGTTATCTCCCCCCACCCCGCTTTGATCACACTAAATAATCTGATGTTTTCAGCAAATCTGTCCACCTCACAGCTCACACCTAGCTGCAGACCATTTATGAAGAAGCTTCAAATATCCATGGGAGACCCCACTCTTACCTGACCTTGGGAAAAAACTGTAGGGGAGAGACTGTAACTCACAGAATCCATTAGGTACCATAGTCACCCGTCATGCTGGCTGAGGGATTCTGGGAACAGTAGTACAAAAATGTTTTAAGTTCTGACCCTTTTTAAGCTGATTTGTTAGGAAACATTATTTAATCCAGTTTATCAAGATGTGTGAAAGATACAGGCCATCAGTTGTTTTAATGACATATAAATTCTACAGAAATCCACAAAAACATAAATATTATGCAGATTTTGTTTTGAAGAAAACATTACTAACTGCTTTGACATGGTACAGATAGATTTATAACTCATTGACTTAACTAAAGCATGCAGGCCTGGGAGAAAAGAAGCTCTTTACATCCAAGGATGTTAAAAGAACTGGCAGAAGTCATTCTGAACCACTTGCAATAATCTTTCAGAGCTCTTGGAGAACAGGAGAAGTCCCAGCAGACTGGAAGAGGGCAAATGTCATTCCCATCTTCAAGAAGGGGAAAAAAGAGGACCCAGTAAGCCTGACATCAATTACAGGAAAGATCCTAGAGCAAATCATTAAACAGTCAGTTTGTAATTACTTAGAAAGCAATGCCGTAATCACTAAAAGCCAGTATGGATTTCTCAGAGATAAGTCATGCCAGACTAATCTTATCTCTTTTTATGATAGGGTTACAAGCTTGATAGATGAAGGGAATGCTGTAAATGTAGCATATCTTGACCTCAGTAAGGCCTTTGACAAAGTTCCCCATGACATTCTTGCAAAGAAGCTAGTAAAATGTGGGCTGGACAGTGCTACTGTTAGTTGGATTTGTAATTGGTTGACCGACTGCACCCAAAAGGTGATCACCAATGGCTGCTTTTCATCCTGGAGAGAAGTGACTAGTGGGGTGCCACAGGGTTCTGTCCTGGGCCCAGTGCTATTCAACATCTTCATCAAAGACTTGGATGAAGGAGTGGAGGGCATGCTGATCAAATTTGCAGATGATACCAAACTGGGAGGGGTTGCTAACACACCAGAGGATAGGATCAAATTTCAATACGACCTTGACAGATTGGAGAGCTGGGCCAAAGATAACAAAATGAATTTCAACAGAGAGAAATGTAGGGTCCTGCACTTGTGCAGAAAAAATGAAAGTCACAAGTATAGGATAGGGGATGTGTGGCTGGATTGCAGTACGCGTGAAAAGGATCTAGGAGTCTTGGTAGATCACAAGCTGAACATGAGTCAGCAGTGTGATGCGGCAGCCAAGAAAGCCAACATGATTCTTGGTTGCATCAATAGGAGTATGGTGTCTAGATCAAGGGAGGTAATGGTACCACTCTATTCTGCATTGGTTAGGCCTCATGTGGAATACTGTGTCCAGTTCTGGGCACCTCAACTCAAGAAAGACGTCGACAAGCTGGAACGTGTCCAGAGGAGGGCGACCAAAATGGTGAAGGGTCAGGAAGCCATGCCCTATGAAGAACGCCTTAGGGAGCTGGGTATGTTTAGTCTACAGAAGAGAAAGTTAAGAGGGGACATGATAGCCATGTTTAAATATTTGAAGGGATGTCATGTTGAGGAGGGAGCAGGCTTGTTCTCTACCGCTCCAGAGACTAGGACAAGGAGCAATGGATTCAAGCTGCAGGAAAGGAGATTCCACTTGAACCTCAGGAAGAACTTCCTGACAGTCAGAGTTGTCCGGCAGTGGAATATGCTGCCTTGGAGTGTGGTTGAGTCTCCTTCTTTGGAGGTTTTTAAGCAGAGGCTGAATGGCCATCTGTTGTGAATGCTTTGATGTGTGTTCCTGCATAGCAGGGGGTTGGACTCGATGGCCCCAACTCTATGATTCTATGATTCTTCCTTTTCTCAGTTGCAAAACAGAGGCCAAATATTGTCTAGGACACGAAAAAACAGAATCAAATCACAGATTCAAAGGGGGCCTGCTGAACCAGTCCTGGAATTCACTACAAGTACCTCTGGGTGGTAGACATCCAACCTTTAAAAAAAAAATCCAGTGAAGGACTGCTTACCATCTTCTGAGGGAGTCTATTATGCTGCTGAATAGCTCTTACAGTTAAGACGTTCTTCCTAATGTTGAGCTAGAATCTCATTTCTTGTAATTTGAATTCACCATTTGAATTGGGTCCCACAACGTGGGATAAGTTCAGTCCACCTTTCACTTGACAGCCCTTCAGAAATTTGAAGATATTCAGCTCCCTCAACTGTTTCTCGTGGTTTCTGTTTCTCTCTTCTTGTTTCCCCCCGTGGGCACATTCCAGCTTGTCAATGTCCTTTTTAAACTCTGGTGCCTGGAACTGGGCACACATTCTAGGTGAGGTCTGATCAAAGCAGAATAAGGTGCTCTTTTTTTTTTTTCCTTTGATGTGTACACTGTGGGTTTCTTCATGCTAACTAAGTCTACCAAAATGTGTGAATCTATTTGTCTTACAATTAACTTAAAATTACTAGGAATGACCCAGTGCTGATATCTAGACATATAAAGGTGACTTGTAGCCTAAAATCTTTGCAGAAAAATTAACTAACATGGCTAAAGGACTTAATCAATGTTGTGTTCCAGTATAGGGTGTTGAGAACTCAGTTCCAGGTTTACCCAGATTTGAAAAACTATGAGAAATGCTCTTCAACACATTCCATTTAGGACATCTATATTTTTTAGGATGGTCCTTTATAATTAATGCAGACATAAAGTCTCTTCACATCCTGTCAATATGGGATCTGTCACACATTTAGAAAGACTTGAATTTGTGCTATATGTAAAAACAGCTGAGAAAATGTAGCTAGTATAGAATGTACTACCCAAATTTCTCATGGCGACTAGAATGTCTTATCAAGTCTTATACAGCTCAGGACCCCATTGCTTGATGTATACCCTTCCCATCATTAACCTGCCCATACCTTGAGATCTTTATTTGAGAATTTTCTCAGAGACGGATAACAATGGAAAGGGTATATGTAAAACTTGCCAACTGTAGTCCAAAATTGTAGCCCATGTTGTCAGCATTTGAAGACACCAAATTTTGCTGCAATGGTAGAAACTTTAATGGGATGGCACTAATGGGCTGAGACTTAATTCCTTGAGGTTTATACTTCCAACAAAGGTAACATTCTTTTATTTGGACAACAATGGGCACATTTTACCTATGTGGTGCCTAAATTTTTTTCCAGATGTAACAGTACAGAGACACTACTGAGAAATTCAATGTTTTCTGCCTAAGAAAAGGCCAGTTCGCTTTGCACAGGACAGGGACAGCCTGGATCTCAAAGGAAGTCATTTTTCATTTGCTAATGGATTTGAACTTTTATTACCTTTTTTTAATTACCCTTTGTCCCTAGTCCCCACATGGCCAAGAAAGGGAGTGGCCTCTGCCTGCACTGAGATCCCTCCAGACCATCTTAACTGACAACAGAAGTAACATCTGAGACAAAATATAGGCCTGTAACTCTCGTATCATGACTTTTCTTCTCCTGTATGATTTTTAACATCTTTGCATGATGAAGAAGTCAGTGAGGTTTCAAAAGCTTACATGATGTATTTTGTACATTTCACTTGGCCAGTAAAAAGTATCATTGTTTTGTGGATTTGGGATTTTGTAAGCCATCTTGAGTCCCAAACAGAGAAAAATATGGGATATAAAAACATCATGAGCATGAGGATGATTGGACTGATGCTCTTTACCACTGGCAATCTATGGTCAAGAAGGGGACGAGCACCTCATTCTACCACTGTAGGTTCAGCTCCCGACAGCTTAGACCAACAGTGCTCTTGACAATTAGCATTTGCCATTCTAAAGTCAGAGATGGTACAGTGCCTTCCAGTCAAAGACACAATATACAACCATGTCTCTGCATGTCCTAGATCAACACACCCAAGCAGATACTTGAAGATGCAGTTGCTTCCCCAAGCAACCATATATTATGAAATGTTTCCAGCCAAGCACCAGTTGAAAGATAAAATGTATCTGACATCTCCCTTTGCTGTCTTTCAGTTTGTTTTCTAAATATTTCTTTCCTACTGATGAGATGAGTGCTTTGAAAAAAGTAGCTTCTGATTCTTTTCACTATTTTCTGGCCTTTATAATCTATTTCCTCTAAAGCATCTTTAAATTAATTGTGTGGGTTACATTTGACCAACAGTATTCTTTATCTGGGGTGCCAGCTAACAAGGAAGAGTTGTAAAGAATACAGCACTTTTCAAGTACTAATGAAGGGCTATTCACAAAAGGATTTATGCCTCAAGTAAGGACTATTTTTGCGTAAGTGTTCAACAGAAGGGTTTTACAATGCAACCTTCTTGTATAACTTGCACAAAACAGGCATTCATAAAGAAGGATTACTCTCTGCAAAATAGATCTCTCAGCCACTACGTGCTGCGGGTGGAGATGCACAATTCCAGACAGGAGTAGAGATCGAGGCCTACAACTGGGCAGGAAAATGCAAGCTGTGTCAATTCATGAGCACAAAAGAGAGACAGGGAGAGTTTGCTGGATTTTAAAAGTAAGATGCAAAACTTTGAGCTGCCTTGAGCGCTCTCGTGGCAGGTAATGAGTTAGAAAACTTACTTGGCCAATATTGCAAGGGTGGTATAACCATAAGCAAAAAGAGACTGAGCAATTTCTCTGAGGCAGCACCTTCCCTCACTCCATCAAGCATCTCTGCTTCACTGCACTGCGATGTGTGTACATTTTTTTTCTCTGGGCTTAAACATATTCACAACAGGCTCACCAATCAGCAGCTACATTATGACCAGTGGCCTAAAAATGTGCCCGCAATTAGCTATATAGAAGTACTTCACAGTCGTATAAAATTTCCCCTCTTAGCTTCACTCTCACTCTTTTCTCTTTTACCGCCCCTCACAGAAGAGCTATTAGGCATGCTTGAGAGACCCCTCTTGTTTAGACATGAGCCTTGCACTTTCCTAATAGTCAGTGCTGGGTTCCCACTCTAATCTCTGAACTCCTGGAATGCTTGGCCACTAATGCATCACTCCCCGCTCACACTCCCCCTCAGCCACACTTTTAAAGAATGTGTCAGCCCTTTGTAAAGTTCTTTTTTGTCTTTCTGTCTCCGTAACATAATTGCACCCTTCAGCCTGACTGATCTATTTACAAGGAGGTAATAAAATCGTCTTTCAAGTTGTGTCCCATCATACCAGATACTGAAGCAAAAGCCCCAGGTAAAACTCAACGGTCATGTTAAGAGGCTCAGAAAGAAAGATTATCTTAATTTATGGTTTCTGTCATGAAGTTTTTGTGATGTCTGGTACTAAAATGTGTGTTTTTCATAATAATATGTGGATATTCTTGCATCTAAAGTTCACTCCTAGTGTGATATTTTATATCTGCTAAATTTCTCAATATCCATCTTGCTTTTAACCACACGGTCAGTTAACAAAAGTGACCAGGAATTCAATCAGGCGAGTCAATGAGCTGGTGGAGGAGCTATGGTGTGTTCCATCTTTCTGCACAAACCCACTTGATTTCTGTGATACTTGAAGAGGAAATAAAGTTTCTGTCTCCACAGCATGAAGATTCAGAGGAAGGACAAAGGAGAAAAAGAGTGACTTGTCCTCTTCTGCTAGCCCACTGGACAGAAGTTAATTTTTTATGCTAGCTTGTTAAGAGTCTAACCAGTATTTCTTTTCCAACACAGGCACCAAGGCAATATAGGTTGCCACTCTCTTAGTAGGCTTACACATTTTTTGCTGGGTAGTTGGCTTTTTATTTACAATAATTTTGCTTGTTTTTAACAAGGCTGATCTAACTTCATGTTGATTTAGTTAAGTTGTTTTATTTTCAAATGCATACAAATCACAAGCTCCTTCCACCTTTTTTTTCTTGTCATGAAACTATATAAGCAGCATGTATTACAATGACACTATAAATAAGTAAAAACTATTGTTACTACGACTATTTAATGTTCTCTGATTTAAGACTAGAATGACAGACACACAGACATAACTACCTAAAAACATGATTTAATGCTAGCTTATCTCAGATCTTATTGTGAACAGCCATGCTGCGATGTACTGTGAGGCACACTTAAGACCCATCTAATTCTGTGTTGCACCGCAGTCTTTCAGATACCAGTTACACTCAAGCCAAACTTGCAGAAAATCTAAAATGCAATATCTATGTCATAAGTAAATGCTGTCACTTTGGAACATTAATGCCTATACAATTGTAGTAGTGCAGTGCACTAAGCAATAGCAGTCAACCTATAGAAAGAATGGCAATTTTACAAAATTCTCACATGGACTTCCTCTATTTGTTTGGAATCTGTACATTTCTACAACTCAAGGAGACTTGAAGAAAGTCACCATTTTATTTAATCTTTATACTTAGAAATAGTAATGTAAATGTAGTATATATTTTCTCATTAAGTCTGCTTTTGTGGAACATGATATGTACTTAAGTAAGACCAAAACTGGAGGATTTGGAAAGCTGCTGGTTAGTATATTTTTCTTCCTCCCCTTGCCCCAAAAAAGTATATTTTCATTGGCAAAATCACCCTTACACAGTCATGGTGTCTGCATTTGCCTCTACTCACTTTGCAAAGCATAATACTTTTCTTGAAGCTGGAATCCTAGACCTACTTAGCTTGGGGTAAGTCCTACCCCTACCCTGAAAAGAGACTCAAAGGCCATTTCCACACAACACTGTTATAGTGCTATTATTCCATTTTCAACATCCTATGGAATTCTAGGGCTTGTAGTTTACTAAGGCCAAAGAGCCCTCCATCTGAGAATTCTAAATGCCCCTCCCTAAACTTCAAACCCCAGGATTCCATAGGATGTTGAAAGTGGAATAATAGCACTATAGTAGTGTAGTGCGGAAATGGCCATATGCTTGCACTGTAGCAATGTTAGTCTATTTCAACTATTTCAAGAAAAAGAAGTCATGTGGTTCTTTCAAGACTAATAGATTTGTTTTAGCAAAAGCTTTTGGGAAGTACAATCCACCTCCTCAGAATCAGTCCTATTGAATTCTATGGGGCTTGCTTCCAAGCAGGCATATACAGGATTGAATTCTAAGTATGTAATTTGGTCAGTGATCTGTTAGAAATCAAAGATTTCACAGATACTGAATTTCTTTGACACTGACACTACTTTGGCCTAAACCCAACTGTGAATCTCACTAGAGTAGACCCATTAAACCAACTGTTGTTAACTGCTGTCAAACTAACTTTGAATTATGGTAAATGAGAGACTTCCAAGATCTCTAGTCATCAACTGCCCTGTATGGTGCAGTGGTTAAGTGCCGTTACCGCAGCCACAATGTTGTGAGTTCAATCCTGCCAGGCTCCAGGTTGACTCAGCCTTCCATCCTCCATAGGTCAGTAAAACGAGTACCCAGCTTGTTGGGGGCAATTAGCTAAAATACATTGTAAACTGCTTAGAGAGTGCTTAGCACGGATAAGCAGTATAGAGATGTAACTGTTATAGCTATTGCTCAGATCTTGAAAAGGCAGGGATGATTGAGTCTATCAACCTGTCATCATGGTCTTCCTCTTTTCCTTTTACCTTACCAGGCAGTAGTGTCTTTTCTAATCATTCATATCTTCCCATGATATGTCCAAAGTATGACAGTCTCAATTTAGTCATTCCAGTTTCTAGGGAGAGTTCCAGCTTGATTTGCTCAACTGACTTATCACTTAGTGCCTTATTCAGTAGGTGCACTATAGTCTGAGCTAGTACAGTGCATCCACCATATCTGTGAGCGCTCTGTTCCAGGAACCATCATATAACATCTCAAAATACTAAATGGTAGCAGCATGTGGGAGGACACTTCAGTGTGTGTGTTCACTGTGATGTGATGTGGTTGTGGTGACTCAAATTTGTACATTTGGAGACTGCAGGTAAGGAGGACCCACTGTAATTGGATGTAGGGCCTAGTATTAATATACTGTTGCTGATCAGGATTGACACGGATGAGCAAAAAAATCTAACCCAATATAAGGAAGCTTCTGGAATGCCTATCCTGGGATGAGCTTTTAAATTCACTTATGAGCATTCTGTGGGGAGACAGTCAAGGGATTTTTCTGAGGTCCACATCTCTTAAGCCCAGACCCCTCATATTTACAGGCTTGTTGACATTGTCAAAGAATTCAGGGTTAATAAAACAATATAGTGGCTTTTCCACTCTTGCAAGGGTTCAGGGTGCAGAACCTTCATGAAAACTGAAAAACTGTGAATAACTCCCATCTCCTGCCCAAGTTAGCAAGCACAGAAACACACACATGTGCCTTCCCTTCCCACACTCTCCCTCCCAATCCTCAATTCCCTTTCGTTTTACCTGTGCCCATGTGCCTTCCCTCTCTGCACCCAGGCAAAAGGCAAGCAAATAGAAATGTGGGAGCCTTGCACAGGCTTTCCTCTCCTCCATTCTCACCCCTCCCACTCCCTTGTCTTTTGCCTGGGTGTGCCTGCTTCATGGGAAGAATCAGGGCAAAAGGCAAGAAATGGGAGAGGCAGCCCCACACATGGAGAAGGAGCACACAAGCGTTCTCCCCATTCTGCCCCCCATTTGTTGGAACGGGAAGAGGGAAACCAGGAAGGCACACATACACCTTCCTACTCCATGCACAGGGCTCCCCTCTCCATTCCCTTGCCTTTTGCCTGGGCACAGAGAAGAAAGGCACAGGTGCTCAAGCAAAACTTAAGGGAATGGGAGGGGAAGAGGGGCAGAATAGGGGGAAGGTGTGTGTGTACCTTGCAAATAATCGTGAAGGTCAAACCTGCAAATAAGGAGAGAGGAGTTTAATACTTCCATATGCAGCAGCCCTTCTTATTCTTCCTCCATCAAAGCTATTTCTTCAATGGGTTACATTTCTAACCTTAAGCAATCAATCCTACTCATGTCTCCTCAAAAAGTAAGTTCCCCTGAGTTCAGTAGGACTTACTACCAGTTAAGAATGTATATCAGTGTTCACAAACATGATGCCCTCCATTTGAACTCCCATCATCCCCCACCAGCACAGCAAATTTATTTGGAAGATATTGGGCCAAAAATTCTGCAATTTGTTGTTTTTCCTTTTTCATAACAAAAAACAAAAAACACTGAACCAGTTATCTTCTAATTGTTTTGTATGGAAGCTTATATACGTATTGGTCAAGTTCACACTTTAGTTCTTTCAGAATTCTAAACATGTGAATGCAATCTATATGAATTACAATTGAGAAGTAAATTGGTATGTTGCTGTGAATGAAAATAAGCATGAAAAACTCGGAGAACACAGCCCAGGCTTTGACACATTCGGGAACTGTCCAATGTTCTTTAAGAAACAGTCATATTCCTGTTAGACAGTCCATCTTGGAAGTGCGGTGCTTGGTCAGATGACTGTTTTCTTCCTACATGAAATGGTTAATGATAACTGTATATATTCAATCCTGCACACCAGAAACTGCTCTGGAGTTTACTTTGTAGTATATCATATAATAAAAAAAAAAACCATTTTTGTGTCAAAGACTCAGACAACTTTAAAATATGTAAGGACTGCAGTACCAAATCTCAGAAACTGTGATTTACAGTGATACAAAATATGAATTAAGGCTTAGTTCCTACCACAGAACTGCTGTTTTTACTATACCACTTGTTTCAGCCGTTAACGTGTTTGTCTACTATTTCAAATAACCCAGCAAACCACAGACCCTTGGAGGGGAGGATTTTCCATGGGAACTGGCAAGATGCAAAGGAAGGCTGGAGCAGGTAATAGAGACCTGACAAATATGGTATTAGAATTATTGAGAGTACTGGAAACAGAGTTTGAAAGTTCATTACTGGCAATACTGCTAATGTATCTCCACGAACACATTTGAGTGAATCCTGGAGCTTGCTTGTCATCATTAAAACTACTAAACCTGGGCTGCAGTTTTATGCACACTAACTTGTGGAGTCTGTGCACACCAGATTTACTTAATAATGACCACAAGATTGCTAAGTCAATGTGAGATGAGAACAGATAGCAATGGTGGGACCAATACAAATATGTGAAGGTTTGCCTGTTTCTCCAATCAGCTTACTCCCTTTTAGTCACTTTACTGCATGGGTGGGCAAACTGCAGTGCTCCAGAAGTGGTTGGACTGCAACTCCCATCAGCTCTAGCCAGCCTAGCCAATAGTGAGGAATGCTGAGAGGTGTGATCCAACAAAATCCACTGCTGAATCCAACACAACCGCCATTTTGCCCATCCCTGTTTTAATGTCCAGATTTTCACCTTAACAAGGACTGAAATAGTTCCAGGTTGTGTTCAAAAGCACCTGGACCTATAAACTCCAGGATTCAGCCCTGGGAGATAAAAGGTGTCACACTTTTAAAACTATGTTAATAATTTTGTTCTTGTCAGTATAGGACTGCAAACCCTTACTTGCCCACTGGGAAAAATGTCATACCTTCCACAACATATCTTAACGCCACTAAGGTATAAGAAATATTACCTCTCTTTATGGCTAACACAGAAAGCTCACAAAAATATGAAAGGCATTAATACAGTTTACACTTCTTCATTCTTTCCTCTTCAGAAATATGCATACCAGCACCAGGTAAAGAAATAAGGTACGTTTAGAGAAATAATCTCAAGCATGAGGTGAGGGCTTTAAAAATATCCCATCCTCATCCCGAACTGTTATAAGGGGAACCGTGGAATCTCAGGGGCGGCGAGGGCGACCTAGTAGCTCCCCCTGCGAAGCAGGCATGCCCAGCTGAACCGCTCCTGAAAGATCCCGCCTGTGTTTAAAGCCTCTCCAAAAAGGGAGAGTCCACCACCCCTCCCTATCCCACTTTCGAACAGCTCTTAAAGCCAAGAAGTTCTTCCTCACGTTTAGGAACCACCATCCCTGCTGAACGCACGACATATTTTACGAATGACGTCCATGAGAAGAGCTCAGCGTCTCTGACCATGCACAGAGGGCAACGCTGTCCTACCGTGAGCCACTCGAGCTCAGCGTCCTAAACAGTGGGGTCTATACTAAGCCACGACGGGGCTGTTTAAACGGGGGAGGGCTGCAAGGAGACCAAGAAGGACGGCTCTCTTTCCTCTGTCCCTTACTTACCACACCGCAGCGCAATCTCCCCCTCGCCCCCTGCCCGCCGGAGGGAGGGGGTGGACTGCCCTCTCCGAGGTGCACCCCTCCCTGTCCCCCCTCCGCTCCCCCAGGCGACCCCTCTCACCTGCAGGTAGGGCTTGCCCCGGTCGAGCCCGCCCACGACGATGTCCGCCGAAGCCATGGCTCCCGTGGGGGAGAAGCCGAAGCCCACGTAACCCTGAGTGCGCACCTCCAGGCGGAAGGCGATGGCGCTGCCCTGGTGAGCCCAGGAGAGCCGGTAGCGGGATGCCCCGTCCAGCACGGCGCTGTGGGGATAGTGGCGCCCGGGCACAGCGGGCAGCCCCCAAAAGAAGAGGAAGAGCAGCGGCGGCGGCGGCCAGCGGCGCATCCTCCTCTCGGGCTCCGCGCGCGCCCAGGACCAAGAGGGTGAACTGGCGCCCGCGCGCACCTCTCCCGCACCACGAGCCCGGGCAGCGCCTTAGACTGAGGAGGAGGAGGAGGAGGAGGCGGCGGAGGCTCCCTCGGCTGGCCCGTTCTTGGCGCCTCCGCCAGTCGCTGCGCCGGCTAATTGGAGGGGGCGGGAGCCGGTCACCCCGCCCCTCGAGTGCCTGGCCTCGAGGTCGGAGAGGAGAAGCGCGAGGTCGATGCGCAACCTGGGAAAGGAGGCTCGAGGGAACGCGAGCGAAAGTGGCGGGGCGGTGAGGCGCCCATTCTGAGGAAAGTGAGGGAAGGACGGGTGTGTGGGAAGGTTATTCCCCCTCCAAAACCGAGGAGAGGACAGGTTCCTGAGAACGATGGGGAAGAACGATGGGGACTGAAGTTTCTCCACGCTCCTCTCTTCACTCTGAGGAAAACCTGCGCCTGTCGTGCAAGGGGCGGCAGGAACTTTGTTGAGGGAGAAAGAAGACATTTTATTTTTCTGCTCAGGCCGAGCAGCGAATGACGCCGCCTCCACGTCGCCGTCCCCGGGTACCCAAAACCAGCCCAACTGATTTGGGGATCTGAGTTAGAGACGCCGCTCCCTGTCCCTAGGAGTGAAAACGCAACAACAGTAGTCACCATCATGAGCACTGCCACACAGGTCCCTGCCTTTCAGGACACCCCAAAGGCGCTGCCCGAGTCAACCATCTTCTTGTTTTCTAGCATCCGGTCGCTGTGGATTCCGCGCACTCAGCACTGCGAAGGTTCGGGAGGACAAGGGCAGGCCACGCGCTGCTCTCCATCCCCATGTAGGGGAGGGCCAGTGAAAACTGGAGAGGGCTCTTGCACACGAATCGTTGTGTAGAAGAAGAGTGGTACTTGTTACCTTGGTGTATAATATACATAACCTGATAAAATTCACTTTTTTCTTGTTATTGGCCATCAAATCAGCTTCGACTTACGGCAACCCTATGACTGAGAGGTCTCCAAGATACTCTGCTGTTAACAGCCCTGCTGAGGTCTTGCAAACTGGAGTGTGTGGCTTCCTTGACTGAAGTCTCTCTCTTTTCCTACTGCTTTCCACTTTGCCAAGCATTATTTTTTCCTCTGAGTCATGTTGTCTCATATGTCCAAAGTAGGACCGTCTCAGTTGAGTCGTTTTTGCCTCCCTCTTCTATACAACCATTAAAGAGACAGGAGTCCTCTCCACTTTTCATTCTGCAACCGTAAGCACCAACAACAACTCCAACTCAGATGGGAAGGGGGTGTTAAGGATGGTCAGAATCAGAGGAGAAACTGGGAAAGTCACATTTTGACTACGACACCCATAATCTCCCAGCAGCATGCCAGCTGGAGGTTGTGTGAATTTGTAGTAGACAAAGTAACAATCCCAGCCTCGGAGCCACAGTGTTGGGCTGTGGTGGGATTATTGCACAAGTTTTTGTTCTGCAGCCAGTAATTTCTGTCTTGCTTCCAGACAAAGACCTCTTTGTGCGTCAGATGTACTGATCTGGCTCCTTTGATGTTCATATGTGTACTTCTGGGTAATCCAGCCAGAAGGTTGGGGAAGAATTGATGCCAGTGATGGTGCAGAAAGTGACCATTGCACAAAGTCCTATACTAGTTGGTATCTCTTTTATTTTGGTGTCAGTACATCCCTCCTCCAGGCTGCCACCACCACCAATGCAGTTTAGCACTCCTATAGCACCAAATAAACCATGAGGCAAACTGCAGTCTAGGCAAGCCACAGCATATCATGTAATAGGCAACCAGGCTGGGAACATTAGTTATGTTTAGATAGCTTGTTTTGTGATGTTCTGTCTTGAGGGCTGAGGGCAAATCACAACGCAGTGTAAACTACACCCCAAAAGGTTTAAATAAAAATCACATGGAAAACAATCACTGTACATGCTCAGCTAATGCTTAAAACCTTTTCCTGCAATGAAGATAAGGAAAAGGCAGAATTTCATTAACTTTCTATGCAACTGAGTCTGTAGTTTCAGCAAGTGCACATAGGTAGCAGTGATCCCTAGATTATAGCATTTTCCATTCCAAAATAAGAACTGACAGATAGAATGACAGACGAACTAGTCATTCTATAGTTTGGCTGGTCTCCTACCAAATGGCACCATTATCCTATCTGCTGTTTTCATGGAAATTGTCTACCAGAACCAAGATGAATTACCAAGCTTTTTACCATCACTAAACTGAAAAGCCTTCTCTTGCCCACAGCCTCCCATATCTGTATGAAAGAGTGACTGTAAGATAACCCTCCTCACCCTGAATATGAATTAGTACCTGTTTTTTTAAAAAGGTACTTTGACCCTTCAACAGCACTTTAGTGCTACCTTAGTTGTGGTGAATTGAGTCAAACTGAGTTTCTGCACACAGCAAAGAGACCACTCACTATATATGGAAAACGTTCTGAGAGCCTGATATTTTATGGTCACTTTCAAACAGCATGAACAACAAACCACACACCACTGAGGGAAAGCAGAGAAATTCTAAAGAAATTCCAAAGAGGCCTCATTTTGTTTAATCCTGTTTCAGATGCATAAAGGATGTTCTTTAGAAGTATATATAATTATGAAGCATATTTATATTTTATTTCTGTATTTTTTTTATTTAGACTTTAGGATGTCTCTTTTCATATTTAGTCAAGAAAGGTGGCAGTAAAAGGGCATATTCCTTTATGAAAGAAGAATTAAATGTCTTCCAACCGCAAAATATACTTTCCACACTTGATTTTGTAAACCAAATGATGTCACCATAGACTTAAGGATGTGGAAACTATTACAAAGCAAAATTATGTAAAGAAAGAAAGAAGTCAGTTTGTAGAAATCACATCAGAATGGTAATTTTTTTTTTTCTGCCATATGTGTGGTACATAGTTCACAAGCAGAGCTACATATATCATGCTAAAATAAGGCATGAGATCACATGCTCCTACCTAGCCTTTTAAACTCACTTTGTGAAATCTTTTCTTAAATCTTCTCTGTGCCATCCAGTCATTTTCGGTGAAATGATTCCTGCTCCAGGCCCTCACATTTTCATTGCAAACACCTTTCTTCATGGCTCACAGTTCAGTGGGGCAGATGTTCTGAAAACATCTTCGAAACTTGAGTGTCTCCTGGGCCTTCAAAGAGCATTGCCCCCAAGCTATCAGGCTTTTTCACACACTTATGTCCCTAGTTTAAAACACATATATCCATCAATGGCCTGTGTGCTAATTTGTTTGGAAGCTAGCAAGCCTTACAGAACTACAACCAAAAAAGATGTAAAAGAGTTTTGAATAAAAGCAGAGAGGGGCAATTCAAGCCAACAGAGAGGGGAAAACTCCCTCTCCCATAGCCCAAATTGGATTGCTGCTCCTATCGGTAGTACATAGCTCTGAGAGGGCAGTTTACACTGAGTTTCACAGTTAAACGGACTTCAGTCTATAAGAGGATATATTGAATGAATATCCAAGAGTCTTAAAATTAAGCCCGGATTATGGAAGGATCTACTGAGTGCATTAATTCTCAGTAATCACAGTTCCTATAACTGCTTTTCTAATATATCCAAGATTATAGCTTTTGCAGATCATCAATCTAGGAGTCTCCAACCATGCTTTTTTTTCAGATCCTCTTTGCAAATGCATCTACTGAATGGACATAGATTGAGTGTATAAGCTACCATGATGACCCTTCTTCCTGCTTCCCTGTGCATGAATACATCTTAATATTCTGAAAGTGGCATATCATAACTATGCCTATTACTCAGATGAAGAGAAAGAATGCTGAGTCTGAATGTGTTTTAATGAAAGCTACTCAGATATTCCATGGAAAAATGGGAAACTGAATTCTAGTCATCAAATTAATTTTCACTGGTTTAGCATGGTGTAGTGGTTTGAGCCTGGGACTATGACCCTTGAGATCTGGGTTTGATTCTCTGATCAGTCATGGAAATCCACTGTGTGCATCACACATACTCAGCCCCAGAAAAAGCCACGATGTAGTGCTTAGTATCACCATAAGTCAGAAACAAAAGAAAGGCATACAACAACAACAACAAATCTCTGGACTTCATTACATGTCCTATGCACACTGTCTTGGATAATATATTATATAAACTTGACATTTCCAAACCACTTTTCATCCTTATGGATTCCGGAGCACCATACAATACAATAAACATTCAAAGTTTCAAATACAATACTATAAAAAACAAGATGTTGGCCAATAAAACAAAGGGGAGGCAAATAATAAAACTACATGACTAGCAGAAGCAATGCAACTGTTTTAAATTGTCAAATAGAAATGTATTGACTTGGCATCAAAAAGACTGTTAGTGCCAGTTTTTGAGGAGGGTAGGTTAGCTGAACATTTTGCTGTCCCATCCGCTCTCCACTGGCCAATAAAAAGCCAGGTGGGTTGCAGCAGTTTAAAAGATGTGTTTTGAGGGAGTTTGGTCATTGCACGGTCAGTAGAGAATTGTGACCACTACAACAATTTAAAAAAAAGTGAGTGAGAAAGGCATAAGTTGGACTTTGTAAGTCATTAACTAGATGCCACCCACTGCGGGTCTTTCTGCCCTACACTGTTATAGTGTTACCCTGTTCTCTGGGGGTCCCGGGAGGGGCGCCCAAATAACCAAACAACAAACACAACTTTGGGGGAAATTAGCACTAGAGCTAGTGAGAGGCAGGGTAACTTAGCAGGATCTTGCAACCCAGCGTCTACGGGGTCAGGTCAGTCAAGCAGTCAGACGGTTTAAAGTAGCAAAAATGATGTTTTATTAAGTACAGACAAACAGTAAAGACACCACAATCACACCGCTAACTAAAGAATGGGGAATAGGGATTTTCGGAGGGAAATGGGCGATACAACACCTGTCTCGTAGTCCTGGAGAGGTATGAATATTGAGTTCGTGGATATGGAATCTCAGTACATGGGACTGAGGGGACGGCTTGCCAGACACAGCAGCAGCAAGGTGGGATGGAATTCAGGAGTGATCCAAGCGGTCTGAGGAAGGTTTCGGAATCGAGGGCTTTTATAGGGTAAATTGTGACTGCAGGCCATACCCTACTCAGTGAGAACAATGCAATTTAGGAGCGGGACAAAGTTTTGGAAAGGTCAGAGTTTAGCATGATTGGCTTAGCACCGATTTAACAATAGTGTAGCCAGTATGCAAATGCGGAGCGCTTAGTACAGCTTTGTGCGGCTACCTGTTCGGGGAAGGGGAGCCTTTGTTAGTATCATGCATAAGCAAAAGGGTGTTTGCCAGAGAGGTCCCTGAAGCGACAAACTGGCTCTGTCCGGCCTGCCTAGGTGGAGAAAGGAATGTCCAGCAATTATCAGCCGCACCTGTTTACGTGCTTGTCCGGAGGCCTCGTAAACACATGGAACGGGGTGGCAGAGGAAGGCCGAATGGTTTGATAGCAAAATGATATCATATGCTGTCTCCAGGTAGGCCTGAACCGCAGTAACAATAGTGCTATTCCATTTTCAATATCCTTTGGAGTCCTGGGGCTTGCAGTTTAGGGAGGGACACTTAGAATTCTTAGAGAGCTCTTTGGCCTCAGTAAACTACAAACCCCAGAATTCCACAGGAAGTTGAAAGTGGAATAATAGCACTGTAACCGTGCAGTGCGGAAAGGCCCTGACTGAGTTTTGACCAGTTCACATGACCACTCCCTATGACCATGGTGTCC
Source organism: Ctenosaura bakeri (assembly GCA_948474755.1). NCBI lineage: Eukaryota > Metazoa > Chordata > Lepidosauria > Squamata > Iguanidae > Ctenosaura > Ctenosaura bakeri. The sequence goes on from CAOLHI010001968.1 coordinate 65,514, forward strand.
TGGAAATTTGATCTGAATATGTTTGTATAGCATTTTTAGAATGGCTGATGAAACTGGCTGATCAGTTCCCTCCATGCCATGCTTCAAATTCAATGTATACATCTGGCCCTTTCAAAAGTACCAATGTGGCTTGCATTGTAATACATGACTGACATATGTAAGCAATACATTACATGAGTATTTGCAAGAGCTAGAATTCTGAGAAAGGCATAAAAAGGCTTAGAAGCTATGTAATGTTGATATAACATAGATATGGCATGCTGAAAGGGTGTTAACAATCTCCTCTTTTTAATGAGCTTTTTAAAAATGACTTTTTTTTTAGTGAAAGCAAGTTGTGGTCATCTATATGTCTAAATGAGCAGACAGATGGGCTCTTTAGTCCTTCTTCTTCCTTTTCCCTTTTCCTACTAAAAGTTACACATGTGCACACATATATAGCTGTATGTACAGCTGCTTTTCCATTTTCAGTATGAACCACACTGGAAGAATTTAAAGCTGGAATTCAGAAGAAGAAGAAAGGGTTAAATGGCTTCTACTTTCACCATCCTCTACTCAGATGTGGAGTATCCTGAGGCCATACTGGGTGTATAGATGTATGTATGTATTTATTTATTAAATAAATAAATGTCATGAGGATTACACACAACTGATATGAAACATCGGTGGCCTGGCCTGAAAGGTGGTCCAGAAAGTCTGTGATTTGTGAGACCATAATAACCCTCACTAGCCTTGGGGGATATTCTTTAGTTGAAATGAGCCCAAGAATTTAATCTTCTTTGCATTAATTGTCATCCCTATTTCCGTCCTGTTCAGTTCTCCATCTAACAGAAAATAGCAGAAGCCAAACCCTGCCTTTTAGCAAACCCAAAAGTTAGAATTAGGGAAGCCTAATTTCTACAAACTTGTATCAACAATTACATCTAAATTAAAACATTCCTGGAAGCTTTCCACATCAGTGGCAAAAAGAAAATCTGCCAAATTTAGTTTATCCACAGCAGCTGCAAAGTCTATGTTAGATAAATTGGATCTATTTTTGAGTACTTAGGTAAGTAAAGGGCTTCTGTATAACATTTTACAAGAAAGAATGAGCACTAAGCATTTGGAAATGAAGAGCACATCTACTGTGGCAATAACATACTTGTAAACCAAATAGCTAAAGAAGGCACCTCCCATTAAACTCCTAAGCCTCACTCTTTGACAGGTACCCCCCTGGAAGTCAGACCCCATAGCTGGGACAGCTGGTAGGGGACATGTGACCCACTCTACAAACATGTGACACCCTTGTTTTGTATCAGTTGTGTGTAGGAGAAAGTTTCAGAACTCTGCAATCCACATTGATGGAAATGGCCCATAGAACCAGTTCTGCCCCTTCCCAGATTTGCCCAGCAAGGATCTTGTGACTGCTCCCCAATACCTGAAACCACTGTGGACCATTGGGGAAGTTAAGAACCCCCAAGACCATTGTGGGATAAAGTAGCCAATCAGGGGGCCACTTCTAGCAGCTCTCCTGATGGAACCAAGTATCACGGGATGGAAATGGCCCCCTCAACAAATGCACTCAGCACAGAGGTCCAGTAAGAAGAGTTTAGAGACTTGATTCTGAGCCAGGATGTTAGTCTTGTGCAGATAGACATTTTGCTTTCCTGGGACATGTTCAGAGAAGAGAATATGGAGGGGTGGGTTACCTTACAAGATTTTTGATTATCTCCATAAGTCCTGTGGCCACAACAGTACAACCTAAGAAGGAGGAAAGGTCCCCAGATGAGATCTAAAAGCCTCTTGATGCCCCCAAAAGGTTTGAAAACCAGTCTTCGCAAGGGACAGCCCGATGCAATCCCTCAGAATGTGAGACAAAGGTACTTTTTTTCTGAAACAGAGAGTTTCCTTGTAGGTTTTTTTTTTTTTTAAATAGGTCAAGTTCTAAAACAATATTCCCCATGAATTCATAAAGTCTGATAGTCTGTCCAAAGACGACGAATGTGGGGACCGCAGGCCATTTCCGCTCTACACTGTTATAGTGTTATTATTCCACTTTCAACATCCTGTAGAATCCTGGGGTTGGCAGTTTAGGGAGGGGCCTTTAGAATTCTCAGCCAAAGAGCTCTGTGGCCTCAGTAGACTACAAACCCCAGAATTCCACAGGATGTTGAAAGCGGAATAATTACACTATAACAGTACAGGGCGGAAATGGCCTCAGTCTCTGGAGATGTGAATAGTTTATAGACTAGACAGTCAGAACACAGACTAAATGGTACTAGGAGATCCTGACTCAACCTGGTCTATCCCTGAAACATCAGGGCCCTTTTCGCACGGGCCTTTTCTCGCGCGACAGCCCCGTGAGCCTCGCGGGAGTGGGAGCGTCGCTCCGCATGACGCACTCCCACTTCCGCCGGGCTCACAGGGCTGAAGCAGTGCGAGCGCGGGTTTTTTGATTTTTGCTTCGAAGCGAAAATCACCCGCGCTCGCACAACGCTTCCGGCGCCCGCGCGCACTTACCTCTTGTGCGGAGCATCGGGAGCCGGCCGGGTCGCGCTTCCTTCCCTCCGCCCCTGCGGAAGGAAGGGACGGGGCAGGGCGCTAGCGTGACAGATGCGACACGTCCTGCTTCGTGCGCGTGCGCGCGGGGGGGCAGACGCAACAAGCGCCTTTCTCGCACGCGTGGGGGGGATGGAGGGGACAGGCTCCTTTCTCACGTGCGCGGGGGGATGGAGGGGACAGGCTCCTTTCTCGCGCGCGCGGGGAGGAATGGACGGACGCGCGAGCTGCCTCCGCCTCCGGGAGGCTGCCGCTTCCCCGCTCGTTCCTTCGCCTGCGGAAGGAAGGAGGGGGAAGCAGCAGCCTCCCGGAGAAGGCTTCTTGCGCGAGCTGCCCTCCTCCGTTGCGCGAGCGCCGGCGCTGCGAAAAGGGCCCAGGTTTTGAAAACTGGCCCCAGAAAAGGAGAGCTTATGGAAGCTCCTAAGAACACCCACAAAAAAAAAGGACTTTGGCAACAATGTTTTAAAGATTAAAACCACATGAACATACATTTAGGAAGAAATAAATTAAGCTGCAATTGCTAAGAACATAAGCAAAAGATAGAGTTTGTTTATTTATTTTTTAAAATATTTATATCCCATCTGATATCAGGAAAATAGGGTTACACACAATGAGTGTACGGCCATTTCTGCACTAGCCTGTTACAGTGTGATGATTCCACTTTCTTTTTTCTTTTTTTTAAATAATTTTATTAAGTTTCACAAATAAAAAACATCATCTTAGATTGTACTTTTACATGAAATATTTTTGTTCTTCCACTCTGATCTAGTTTTCATTTTCTGGATTTCTATTCACATATGAAATTAATGCATCACAATTCTATGTTCATCTTACATGTTTGATCTTGCATTTCCCTCATCCACTCATGTTGTGTTACAGTTATCCCTCTTTTATTTCAACCATAATTCAGACATTTTCACTTGACAGTTCCCAGCAATTACCCATTACAATTTGCCATTCTACTTTTATCTGCTCATCCAATTTCCCCTTTAATCTCTGAGAGACAATATCTGCATTTCTGTTTTCAATAAACGTCCCCCACCATTGTTCAATTGTGGGTATTTGCTGAGATTTTCACATTTTGGCATATTCTATTCAAGCTGTCATTATCATGTACAATATTAATCTCCAATACCTCTTAATGTTAGTATTCTCGAGAACATTTGTCATATTTAACAGATAAAATTCAGGTTTTTTTACAAAGTGAACCTTCAATATTTCACACATCTTCTTATGTATTTCATTCCAATATTTCTTTGCCATGGGACATGACCACCACATATGAAATATTGTTCCCACCTCTTTCTGACATTTTCAAATGATTCCACTTTCAACATCCTCTGGAATCCTGGGGATTGCCGTTTCAGGAAGGGCCAGCTGGATTCCAGAGGATGTTGAAAATGGAATTATCACGTTATAACAGGCTAGTGCGGAAATGGCCTAAGACAAGTATACAGATTTTAAAAATCAAAGTAAAATCAATGTAAGCCATTTAAAACAGTGAAAGAACTTAAACAGACTTCAAGTGTATTGAAAGAAATCAACAACTTGAAAGAGGTTTTAAAAGTTTAAATGATTTGAAACCATGTCCATGCATACTTTTTTGGCCTAATTGTCTTTGGGCGAGTTCCTGAAGAATTTATTATTGAGAATTTTAAAGAAGGCTGTAAACATAACAGCAAGAAATTAAAAGCTTAAAGAAACAAAGACCTTTTCCATAGCAATGCTTTCACATATTGTTCCATCACAAACCTGACAGTGCCTCTGCCAGGATGGGAGCATGTTCTCAACACTCTTCTCCGCATGTGACCAGCTGCCTACAGAAGCGAGCGTCAGGGACATGCTTAATTACATCTCCATGTGATATCATTTCTAGGTCTCAGGTTTAGGCCCTGAAATTTCTAGACCCCAAATTACTAGACTTCTGTACAATAGACAGACAGACAAAGAGACAGATCATGCCATAAGAAACAGAGATAACAAGGAGAAAAGGCAAGTCAAGGCATAGATATACAGATACATGTATAGACACCTCACCCTCTGCTCTTAGCTCAGAGGAGGTGTATCTGTTTCCAGAGAGTTTTCTTGTGTTTTGGTAGGAAAATAACCCCGTTCCAGAGTGGTAAATGTTTAAACTGTAGAAGCATATGTACACACAGACATATACTCATATAAAATACATACATATATGCATACAAACCAACTCCTAGATTTTCCAGTAGAAAATCCTGCAGGTGTGCTAAAATGTAAATCAATTTTAATTCTGCACAACTAATAACTAAGAGCCAGTGTGGTGCAATGGTCTGAGCACTGGGCTACAGCTCTGGAGATCAGGGTTGGAACTCCTGCTCAGCCATGGAAACCCACTGGGTGATCTTGGGCAAATCAAAGGAAAGCAAAAACAACCCCTCCTTAAACAGATCTTGCCAAGAAAAATCCTGTGATCTCTTTAGGGTCATCATAAGTCAGGCACACAGCAATAAATAATAGCTAGTAATATTATGGAAAAATGAACGTAAAGTGATGTGGATCATTTAAATTACATTTTTGTGTCCCCTAGCCACCAATCTGCAAAATGCTAGTAATAGGACCACACTACTATACCATAATACTCTCAGGGTCAGATGAAATGTTACTTTGAAGACATGGCTAGTGCTCAACTAAGCAGTTGCCTTACTCAGAAGTAAGTACAGAAGCCTGATCTGAATTTGGAGATGGAGGCTTAACCCATTGCTTACTCCTGCAATTTCTTTGGCCATTTCCGCACTAGACTGTTATAGCGTATTATTCCACTTTAAACGTCCTATGGAATCCTGGGGTTTGCAGTTTCAGAGGGGCCACCCTGCCCCTCCCGAAAGTGCAAACTCCAGAATTCCATAGGATGTTGAAAGTGGAATAATAGCACTATAACTATCTAGTGCGGAAATGGCTTTTGTCTAAAGCAGTGGTTTTTAAACTGTTCTTTACCATGGACTCCTTTTAAATATCTTTTGTTGCTGCAGACCACCAAGACTTAAGATTTAAAACCTTAAGTGCATCAAATATTTACTTAAATTCGCTCATTGTGGGTCTTCAGATTTAGAGGGAAGGGAGAAATAAGTGAATGCGCTCACTCCTATTACTATATTTTGACTGGAATGATTCCATACAAATTGATGATGATAATGATGATAAATTTTGATGTTTGACATCAGTGTGTGATCTTTCTTTCTTCCTTTTTTTAACTGTAAATGTTCATAAACTTTCTTCATGCCTTCAGGACCCCCTATGAGGACATCATGCCCCCCCCTCCAGCAGTCCGCAGACCACAGGTTATGAGCCACTGGGCTAAAGTATCCATGAGTGATATAAGCAGGAGATATGGGACCTGATCTGCATCTGAACCTCTTTACTTTCCATGGGTCCCAGTCCAGATAAAGACCCTCAACCTTATTTTTCAGTAAGAAAAGAAGAAGACGACATAGAAACTGGCTGCCTTTATATAACAAGCAGTCTGACCCACAGTGTCCTGCACTGCTTTCAGGACCTAGACATAGACTCTGACTCACAGATTGAAACAGGGGAAGATAACTCACCTATACTCATCTTTGCTGAGTGTAAACACAAAAAGGAAAGCCTACATGGATCTTAGTGAATGTATAATGGACAGCAGTTAATTAAGCACCAGTTGTGCTGATCTATAAACCTATAAAAGCTGAGCCATTCCCCTTCAGAAATTGTTGGTGACTAACTGACCATTTCTTCTGCTGTGTGTCTGACCTCTGACTTAGGCCCTTTTCGCATGGTACCTTTTGCCGCGACTGGGGAGGACATCTTGTGCGAGAAGCCTTGTCCGAGACGCTGCCACTTCCCCCGTCCTTCCTTCCACAGGGCGCTTCCTGTTTGCACGACCGTCGCGCGAGCGCCCCACCCCTTCCTTCCGCAGGGCACTGTGGGAGATGTAGATTGCGCTGGGAAAGGAAGCGCATCCGCACCGGCTCCCTGACGCACTGCATGGCAGGTAAGTGCGTGAGGGTGGCACGAGCATTGCGCGAGCGCGGGGCATTTTCGGCTTCAAGCCGAAAATCAAAAAAATGCATGCTCGCCCCGCTGCAGCCTCGTGAGTGCCATGCAAGTGGGAGTGCGTCGTACGGAGCGACGCTCCCATTTGCGCAGCGCTCAAGGGGTGCTCGCACAAGCAAAAAAACATGTGAAAAGGGCCTTAGAATTGTACTGTGCTTTGCTTTATGAATATTGCTGAGAATGTTGTTATGCTTTGTATTTGTTTCAAGTCTGTTTTCCTATTAGATTAAAATAAGGAATTGCATTGTTGGAACTACTGCTTGCTGGGTGCTGCCAATCCTTATCAGCTGTTCTTTGGCTAACTGCCCAGATTGAGAGTGGACACACAGTTCAAGATTTTACATAATACAGAGAATAGACAAAGTGGAACAAAAGTAAAGTAACAATACTTTCTCTTACTTTTATCTTATTTCTTGTGCATTTTCTCAGTGAATCCATAGTTTCATATAGGATTTACTGGTGTTATGTCAAAGATATTTATGTCACCAAATTTTGACATGGAAATGCACAAACCAACTACAATGGGTATTGTTCTATTATAGCAGGAGATGGAAGTCAGAAGAAATTAAGTCATTTATTGGGAACATTCAGCTGATTTTGAAATTGGTCATTAAATGTCAGAGCTGGAGGGATAGGGGTCTGACACAGATCAGAACCACAGCTGGGAATGTCATTGGTACCCAAAAAGTATATTGATATAGAAGGAGCACTTGGAAAAGTATGAATCCACTGGGGGCCATATTTTCAAATGCCTTTACTTTTTTGGTAGGTGTGGAAGTGGATGCTTATAGGTGGGAGACACAGCATCCTAAACTGGGCCTCACCTCGGCTACCACAAGGAAAATAAAAATGAGGTTGTCCTGAACTTCTGGGTCTGGGGTCCTAATCTAGATGTCCCTATTAGGACAATCATACCCCATTCCTCTGATATCATCATTGGGCTGGTTCCTAGCTCTCCTCATGCTTAGTTATTGCAGTAAGAGCTTTATGGTAAAATGTACTACTGTATTTGACCCCAACTTTTTCCATTTGTTTCTTGTCTACCAACCACAGACTACAAATGGAATTTGGACCTTGGGTTGGAAGAGTTTCCCTAACCTTGTGGACACTGGTAGAAGGTATTTTAAGAAACTGCTTTAGTTGTATATATGTAATTACATTTTCCAGCTGTTGAAAGATTTGCTGGAACTAGTCAGAGGCAGAGTTAGAACAGAATGATACAAGCAACATTGAACAATGAGACTCAGAAAAAAAGAAAGAGTGTGCCTGTGTGGTTACATTAAGACTTTTAATTTGAGGGACAGTTCTTCCTTATATGTGCCAGGTTCTTGCAAAAACAAACATCCTAGAATTTCTTGTACATCAACAGGAATGAGGGACAGTTTGGAGGTGGGACAAACCACCATAATAATGGAAAGTAGGGTTGTCAGAGTGAAAACTGGAGAGGGTTCCTGTATCTTTAATGTTTGCGTAGAAGAGGGACTTTCAGCAGGCTTCAAACCCGGTTGCATGAAAAGCAACACATCTTGAAATTCCCTGTTCTACATGACCATCAAAGAGATAGCAACCCTTTCTAGTTTTCATCTGACAACCATAGTTGAGTAAATGCACATGCATGCATGCATGCATACATACATGTGTGTGTGCACACACACATCACCATTTTTTTAGTATAAATGTAAATTGAGCAGATTTCTGGGAATTTTCTTTGTGAAATATTATTGGGGAGTGAAGGGAATATTCAAGTATATTTTTGGAAAAGAAGACAAACTATCCCACCTCATTTTATTGTAATATTAATCAATAGTAATCCCAGCCAATTTCCAGTGATATATGCAAAGCCATACAGAACTTTTGCATACTGTGAGTGACTGTGGCAGAAACTGACCAAAGTCTCAGTAAGCTAGTTCTTATAAAAAAGGTGCAAGTATCTGTCTAAGGGGAAGGAGAGTTAAACTGTTAAGCCATTTTGCCCATGGAGTGTGAACTTGCAAGAAAATTGACTTTGGAAAGATCATTAATGAGCTGGTAATGAAAAATTAAGTTTTAAAAAGAGTTGGTCAATTTATAAAATGTTTGCAGCCATTTTGTTCTACTAGCATAAAAAAATCAAAGTTTTTATCATTCACATCATACCTTTATCAGAATCAGCCAGAAGGTTAGAAGATAGCAATGTGCTGTCTGGGACTCTTCTCTAAGCAAAAGGCGTGAGGGTAGGTTAGGGTATAAAAGCCACAGGGTAGGGCCATGGTGTTATTTTAGAAAATACAACTTAAAAATTAAACATTTCTTCATGGCTCATGAAGTTTTATGCATGGCATGGGACTCTGCTTGGGGGGGGGTGTTACAAGTTTGTAATTGAGGTGTATGAGAGTATGTGGTTATGTCAGTCTCAAGAGATCTGAAGTGAAAAGTGTGTGATCCTCCAGATATTATTGGATTGAAATACCAGTATTTTTCACTTTTGGCTATGCTGGCTAAGGCTGTTGGGAGTTGCAATCCAAATACACTTGGATAGCCCAATGATTCCCATTCTGGGAACAGATGGAGGTTGCATGGCGTGATCCCTTAGTCCCAGGATCCAGATGCAGACCCAGACAGGACTCTTCCCAATAGCCACAATGCACAGACATGAATGGGACAATACTTACTGCAGCCCATCATAAACAAGAAAGGGAGAACTCATTAAATGCTCAGAGCATTTCTATAGGAAAGATTCATTAATCAGGCAACAGTTGAGGGAGGTTGCTGGCCAATAAATATCAGAGATTTGGCGGGGGAGAAGTCTGTTGCAGACAACTGCCCTTCTAGTGAAAGCAATATGTTCATCTTTTGATCCTTGGCTTGTGTTCTGGGAGGACTTTGAACCTTGCTTTGTGTACTGACTACACTACTGGATACGTCCTTGAAGTGACACCCTCAATTTATTGCTGATCTCGATTGCTGGAACAAGAACGGCAATTGTTTGACTGATAAGCTTCTGTAAACCTTGACCATGGCTGTTACTATAGAGTCTGTTTAAGGACTGTGAACCTTGGCTGGCTTTCTAAACAGGACACATATGAATCTGGCTGGAAGGTATGTGGATGTGTATGAATGGAGAGAGAAAGACAGAGAAAGAGCATGCAGTAGCTCTGACATACTCTGTACTTACATTCCTTGGCAATGACATCATATCTAGAACCTCCATAAGATCCTTAAAAGATCCCAAAGGATCCCTGTTACTCTGTGTCCAACTATAGCAATGTTGCTGAACACATCTCTGCCATCCCGGCCCAGCCCAGCTCAGCCCAGATGTCCACCAGCTAATAAATAGCTGTATTGGGGACCTGTAGCAACTGAAAAGTTGGGTTTGTGCCTGAGGAGAACTTATATCAGAGTTCTGTCTAATTAAGGGGAACTTTATGATACCTTATCCAGTCCAGGGCAATGTTAAGTCTTTTGATTTGAATATGCCATGGATTTAAGCTATTAGAGACTCAAGCAATCCCACAGGACACAATTTTTAAGAAACAAATGAATTGAAATCCTATGGGGGCAGGTGGACAGCGGTTTTAATCTGTACTGTGAAGACTCAGTACATAATAATTTCTATTTCTGGAACTATATACCCTTGCAGAGTTATGTTAAAATGCTTTTTTAGGGATAACTGTTACATATTAAAAATGAAGAAATATGTACTCAAAAAGTAATTAATTTAACTGTGATCAAAATTTCTGTAATGAAGCACTTCCAGAAACCTTGCACCTTTAGGGGGAATCGGATCACAATATTTGATGTTTCTTCTTCTCTAATTTTAATTTCTAATCTCTCTAATACGTACCTCTTCTTACACAGAAGTACATGTCAATCACAGATGAGCAATGCTCAAGTTAAAAAGTAGCTCATTACAAATAACATTCATTGTTTATAATATTTTTAAGTTAGCTCTGCATTGCCCTCTTTGTTCAAGGACAGAAGAAAATCCTTTTGTGTATGAGATTTTTGCCATGGTAGTCTGGTTTCACCAGAATAATCTTTCCTATTGGTCACCCTGCATTTATTCAAGTAGTATGGCGGGGGGGGGGGTAGCCCCTGTCAAAAAATGATATATGGGTTTTTTATTCCTGTCAAGAATGATTGATGCCTGTTACAATGATCAATGTGCCTTCACCCAGAAGTAATAGGGTGGGACAATCAGAATGGGTCATGTGACTCCCTCCAGAACTCACCCCACTGCTCCTGGAGCTAATAGGAACCAGTGTTAGACCCCTCAGACCCATTGTGGTCCAAACTGGCCAATCAGGATAGCTTTCCAATTTGTGCCCAATTGGCCTGAGTTGGGTCACGTGACCCCTGTTAGGAACTCACTCCACCACCCCAACCAATAGGAACCCATTTTGGATCCCTTGGACTCTTGTGATCCAAATTGGCCAATTGGAGTATATTTCCAGTTTGCATCCCAGCTGTTCCTAGTGGCATCATGTGACCCCTCCCAGAACTCACTCCACCAGAGGACTCAGATTATTTTTTTAATTAATTTTTATTAAAATTTTTAATAAAAAAACAATAAAAAGCCCTTCTTGCTTCCAGACATCAATTTTCCCAGTTGAATCTGAGTTTAACATTCCATTCCATATAAACATTCCGATCTGTACATTATCTCCATTTTATAACAATCGTATACTATTACTTTTAGCTTATATGTAACTATTTACAATTTATCTTTTACCACTTCATTTTGTCTTCCTCTTTTCTCACAGCCTTTATTTCTTTCCCCCTATTTCATTCTTTTATCCAATTCTATACCTCTCACCATTCTCTTTCAAAGCCCTGGATTGGCTTATTTTTAAGTGAAAAAGTTAGCTTTTCTGTCGCTACCATATCCAGGACTTTGAATTTCCATTCTCTTATATCAATATATTTTCCTTCTTTCTAATGTTGAGCATAAGTCAATCTTGCTGCAGTGATTATATATAACAATGTCTTTTGATGAGATATTTCTCTTTGTTGCCCTAACATATTCAACAAATAAAGTTCTGGCTTCATTTCAAAGTTAAAACCATACGTTCTTTGAATTTCATCATGTACTTCTTTCCAAAACTTTTTTGCTATTTTACAAGTCCACCACATATGAAAAAAAGATCCCTCTTTCTTACAGAGGACTCAGATTATTGAGTGTGATTGTAGTTGTATTTTAAAAGAAATTCTCCAGAAGATACAGAAGATGGAAGTTTCCAACACTCCTTGAGACATCAAACAAATCAAACATCAAACAGATGTTGTGGGTGGCATAGGCCTTTTAATACCAGCCACTCATAGTGAAGAACTGATGGAAGAGGGAGATCTGAACCCAAGCCTATCTACTCTTGAGGATGTGTTTGAAGAAGACCCTTTGAATAAAAGCATGGGAACTGATTTGGCTATGAGGGTTCTCAGTTAAGAGTTTTATTTTCCAAAAATGATGGTGGTTAGTTAAGAGGAAGACAGATGAGTGTGTGGAGTATGTTTTTTTTTTTAAATCAAAAAAAGGTGTTTCTTCTTCTTCTTTTTTTCCCCATACAAGAGAAAGATGTGCATGCTGATGATGTGGGGGAACAAGCTGGCAGGTGTGCACAGATTGTAAATGTTTCATCTACTCCTGAGATTTAAGCCATTTCCGCCCTACACTGTTAAAGTGCTATTATTCCACTTTCAACATCCTATGGAATCCTGGGCTTTGCAGTTTAGGGAGAGGCATTTAGAGTTCTCAGCCAGAGAGCTCTTTGACCTCAATAAACTGCAAACCCCAGAATTCCACAGGATGTTGAAAGTGGAATAATAGCACTATAACAGTATGGTGTGGAAATGGCCATAGACAGATACATTTCCAGTATTTCCACCAATAAAAAGTTTTTTGTTTCACACTTGTTTGTTCGTACATACATTAGCTGGGGAAATGACAAGGCATGAAAAAGTCCTAAGTGAAATATATTTTTCACCAGGAGAAGCTGGAAGGTTCAGGGGAGTGAAGTCCCTACTTCAGAAAACCAAAGACCAGAGGAAAATGCTTAAAGCAGGAAAGCTTTCCCAATGGCTTTCTCATCAAGACGCTAACATACTAAGCAGACTAGCCAAGCTCGCTTTAAAAGAAACAAGATTGTTATTTCTAAACTGGATTTTCAATGGCAGGCTGTTCTAGGTGATATGCAACAAGTTTCTAAGTATAGCAAATGGCGTAAGTATATTTTAACAATAAAAGATATTCTGTCTCAATATGCCTGGACTCTGGCTTTAAAGGAGAAAACTAATAGATAAGTATCCAATGCCTTTAATACTATTTGTGGGCATGATAGAAGAAAACCTGGCAAATTGCAACATGATAGAATTAAACCTGACACATTGCAAAGAAATCATGGGTGGGAGTTTGTTGCTGTAAGCAGCCAGTTAAAACAGCACAGGGTTTGTCATTTTCTCAAGGCAAGGGATGTGGAATAATTTCATTGAACTTTAAAAACAAAAATGTAGAGATATTTCACAGCAGATAATACCTTTACCTATACTGATTTGTTTCCACTACTTCTAAAAAGTTATAATCAAAATTTTCATCAAACAATCAAAGTGAGCCTGGTAGAGTGATTTCAACACTCTTTCAGTGTGCAAAACAGTATATGGGGACACTGTCAAAACAAAAAACTGCTACTCTGCTGTTCAGCCACTCAGAAAAGGAGACTATATGAGGATTTCTAAAAGCAAGGGTATATTTGCCAAGGGGTATGAACATAATTTCTCCACAGACATATTTGCTGTGGGCTAGGTCTTCAGAAGTACAAAGAGGCCACTAAAATAAAATTCTAGCCACTAAAAGATAGGACAAAGCAGCACCTAGTGAAATGAGTAAGCTGGTCTAGCAAGTTCAACAATTGAGTGCTTGCTTCTAAAGTTGGTGAACTTGTGTAGAAGGTCAGGGATAGGGAAAAAAAAGGGGTGGGGGATAGTGGATTCCCTAGGAATGCCTGTGCAACAGTTTTTATATAGAATATGATTCCAAACGTTAGCAAAACCCTGGAACTTCCAGAGCCATGGGGAATAGGTCTAGCTGAATTACAGTATCTACACACTTGGGATACTATCATGTTTTATACAAAATTTGAAGTTGCAAATAAGAAAAGGAATATATGAGGGTTTTGGGTTTTTTTTGCATTTGACCTTACTGCAGAAGAAGAGGATGAGAATCAGTTTTGTGTTTTTTTAAAATCAAAATTATGAACCTGAGGATGGAATTCTGGTTATCCAGGACCCTGCTCACTACAGTAAATATAATTCTATACAGTGTTTCTGACAATGTAATAGAGATGAATCATGTGGGAAACAACTGGGTGACCTTGGACATGCAATACATACACAACCCCAGAAATCCCTGCAATAAGTTCACCTTAGAGACACCATAAGTTGGAAATGAGTTGAAGGTGCACAACAACAACAAAGCTTATATATATATATTCCTACATTAGGTTCAGACAGTGCCAATTCAGAGAACTGAGTAGATACTGATTGCTCAAAAGGACTGCATACACTCGCTGACCATTTGTATTAAACTATGCATTTCCTGGTGCCACTACAGACAAGCTTGTACTTTTAGGTGACCATCACTAACTCCTAGCTAAGGTACACTGCAAAAGCATGCAACAAGCCTGATCTTGTGTACTGTGACATCTCTGCTTCACGAGTTCACTGTAGTCAAGAATCCAGTGATTTGCAAACAAGGTATTAAGCATGATTTCAATCTGATTCTTAGCTACCACAGCCAAATCCAATAAGCATTTGACTCTCCATTGCATTGCATTATAGCAAACACAGAGAACCAACTGCCTTCCAGACACCATTGGGATAAAACTCCTCTTAGCCTCAGTTATTGATGGTCAAGGCAGATAGGGGCTGGAGACCAAAATCCATGGAAGGGCACACATTCCTCATCTCTGCATCACAGGTTAGGTGGCTGACTATGGGCTTTGCACATTAAGATCACATTAAAGATCATAGAGGTTCTGCTTGATTTAAATTCATCTGTGACGTCCAGAGTAGCAATCAGCTTATGGCAGAAGAGAGGAGAATAACAACATGCAAAAGAATGCTTAAAAATTTGCTGGAAGTCTTTATCACACAATCACATTGATATTTGGAATTTCTTCTTTAAGTCAACAGAGTTTTTTTGTTTCTTTACTTTGAAAATGCATATGAAACACTAGATCTATGTTTCCATTGGATGTAAACTTTTGCTATCACTCTTTATCCAACAAAATTTACGGCAGGAAACCATATGAGAGAGGAAGTGTGTGTGTGTGTGTGTGTGTGTGTGAGAGAGAGAGAGAGAGAGAGAGGGAGGGAGAGAGAGAGAGAGATATGAATAACTCTTACCACCTCTGGAAAAGGAAATCATAAAAGTCTTACCCTCAAAGTTAGCACATTCATTGAATTTGGGAGGTTAAGAAATGTACCTTACTGTCAAGATGCTCTATGCTCAAATCATCTTGCAGTGAAAGTACTTATATATCATATGACATGTATGTTGCCTAGGTTTCTTATGAGAATCCTTTTTTTAATGGCTATGAATGTTAATAAAATGTGTAATATTTAAAAGACAGCTGCATAAATACTGCAGTTTAAGAGACAGCACTGACAGATGCTGTCTTGCTGACAGATTATGGGGACAAACATGTAATTATTCTGTCATATAAAATTTTTCTAGAATATTTCAACATTAGCTTGATCAGTCTGCTTCAGATGAAAACAATGGCACTTTCCTATAAGGCTTCAAGAGCAGAGCCTATGGCATATTTCCTTACCTAGTAAAATTTAAAAAGAAAACATGTTTGGTGGTAAGTTGAATGCATGAGAAGAAGGAAGGAAATAAGGGTGACTGATCAGCAGAATTACAACCCGTTCTGCTGAATTGAGATGACCCATCTCTTTGCAATCTCACCAATATATCTATTTAAATGTATCAAGCAGATGTGACAAATCCAACATCTATAAAACTTGACTGAACCTGCCAGGAAAAATGATCTATTCTAACTGATAGTTTCTCTAGGACTGGGAGACAAAAGTCTGGCAGCATACTCTGGCTTCTGCAGTCAGCCAGAGAACCCAGGGTTGCTGGGATGCTGCATTCCAACGGAGCTTGGAGGGTTAACTTTATTGGACTACAACTAAGTTTGCCAGGTCAGGACTATTCCAGATAGGTTTGCTAGGCCACAATTATCCCAGGACTGGGCTAAAATCAGTACTGTGTATTGAGGGCCAACCACAGTTGTTCACAGCTTGTTATTCAGAAAGAGAGAGGTGGGGGGGGGAGAAAGAGAGAGCGCATAATTTGTCCTGTTTGAAAATTAAGACAGGAATCTTAATTAAAGTATCTGTTTCCCAATCAAGGTGAAATAATGGGATTAATTCTTCTCATTTAGATAGGCAGACAGATAAGGAACAATTAACCTAGTCTCCTTCCTTCCAGCCAGAAGGTGGGTGTAGCTCAAAGGAAAGGATAAGGCCTGGCGCTACAATGACTGAGAGGGAAGGAGGAAGATATTAAAAAAATTCATAGACCCTCTAAAAAGTCTTTACAAGTTGCAGCAACAAGTTAACCAATTCTTGCAAATTGTAGCAAGCTAGTGTTTTCCTAGGTGAGCTGGAAGTTTGGACACAGGCCTTTCCTCTTGCTCAGAACTGATTCCCCCCAAAATTGGAGAATTTTTACCTTCATCTCCTGGCTGGAGATGACCTATGAAAACTAGAGACTCAGAGCTAGTCTAGCAACCCAAATTTGAGGCCCTGAGAGTTCAAGGCCAGCATTTGTGACTTAAGGCCAGCCTCTGTGACTTAAGGCCAACCTCTGGTGATATTAAGTATGATCCTTTAATGAGCAATCACAACTATCCAGAGTATACCATTCAAATAGAAAACGCCAGGTCTAACAAATGACAAAAATAAATATATACACGCATTTTTCAAGCCAACACCCTTGCCTAGGGATTCCTTGCCTTTGCCCAAAGAACTGGAAAATATGGTCCAAGTCCTGAGACCTGAAGCCCTTTCCCAATATTTAATTTTAGCACTGTGATTCCGCTTTAACTGCCACGGCTGCATCGTATGGAATCCTGGGGTTTGCAGTTCAGGGAGTGGTATTTAGGATTCTCAGAGTGTCTCACCAAACTGCAGATCTCAGCATTTCATAGGATACAAGCATAATGATTAAAGGGGGATCAGAACACTAATTTTGAGCAGTGTGAAAGGGCCCTGGGAAACAGCACTACAACGGCTTAATTCCCCAGCCAGCATAGCCACTGTGAAGCACTGTACTCTTTGCCACCTTTCACTAGCCAAGGAACAAAAGCCACCAATTGGTATTCACTGCAAGAATGCCAAGAAATGAAAATGATAGCGCACCATTTTACTCTGGTCTTGAAGAGAAAAAAAATCTAACCTGTTCCCCCCGTCGTCTCCCCTTCTCTTGTGTGTCCTCTGTCTTTGGTTTTCATAACTAATAGCAGGAACTCTTCTCTGCTTTTTTAATTGATGTGAGCCCCTTTGGGAAACAATTGTCTGGAAAGCAGACTAAAAATAATGTAAATAAATACTGCTTTATCCTTGTGATGCGCTGTAAAGCGTGACATCATAATAATCTGTAGAACTAGGGTTCTACTCCAAACAACCAAGGTAAGGAGATAAGACAGAAGCCCCCAGTAAAGGTAGCCATGCATTTCTAAAAAGGCAGGAGCGGGGGTTGGCTATATCATGTTATTGGCCTAAATACGCTAAAGGCACCAGATCCCATCTGATCTTGGAGGTCAAGCAGGGTCAGCCCTGTTTAGTACTTAGATGGGAAACTGCCGATGAAGACCAAGTGTTGTAGGCTGGCTATATTTCAGAGGAAGGAACTGGCAAAACCAATTCTGAGTATTCCTTGCCTAAGAAAATGCTATGAAATTCATGGGGCTGCTATAAAAGTTGACAGGAGACTTGAAGGCCTGCATGCATATGTGTGTGTGTGTATGTGTGCGCGCGCGTGCGCATCATTTTGTTACCCCAACCAAAATTTCACAAAATAGTGTTCACAATATTTCTTTATTTTTATGCTTCTTTTCCAAAAGCTATACAGATAACCAAAGGAGGAAAGTAAAAGGAGGAAAGAGAAACTGGGACATTTTAAAAGCAGCTGAAAAAGTGGAACAACAGAGGATCAGCACTAACTTTTGCAAGTCAGGACAGTTGGATGGAGTATAGCAAAGAAATATTGCCTGGTTTTTCCGAGAAAAGATACAGCAGTTTAGAGACTATGCCAGCGAAGGTGTAGTCCTTAACCACTGCTACCCAAACTTGTCAAATAGGTGGCACAGCCAGTAGAACCAACAGACTTCTCCCCAGCTGGGGTGCAAGCTGTCATGTGTCAAGCACAGAATAATAATTTTGTGGACATTGTTTATGAGTGGGAAGGGGACTGTGAGTATGGAACTTTGGGAAACAGCAGTAATTGGGTGAATTAGGGAGACCAGAAGAGGCCTAGAAACAGGCCCAAAGCTGTTTCTGTGAGGCAGAAGCCCTTGTAGATTAGTCTCCTAGGAGTCACAACAACCCTAGTGGATTATACTAAACCTTCTGTACTATACTGATTTGCAGTGACCCCTTGAACTTCAATAAAACCCTGTAGCTTTCCTTTCATCTCACAGAACCTGGATTCAAATGTCTTCCAGTAACATCTTCTTAAGTGCTATTTAATTTAATTGCTCATATATGTTATTTGAATATATGTGTCATGCTTTCATTTGGTTTACCTGTAAATAAAACATTCTTTTTATTTAAATTATTGATAGTACAATACTCTAAAAAGTGGTTTATGCTGATGAGTTAATTCCAGCTTGATTTGGATGGGGAACCTGGAAGCAGCAGTCCAGTCAGGTAAAATAGAGAGACCCAGTCCTGTAAAGGTTACAAGCATGATAAGCTAAGTTCAGCACCTTGAACTGGCCCTGAAACAAAAAGGCAGCCAATATAATTGAAGCTGTGGCGTCGGCTTCCCAAAATAGAAGACAAGCTACTTAATCCTGTGTATGTAAGGCAGTTTCACTCTCACATCCCATTTCATGTTTCCTGTTTGCCTTTGCCTTCCTAAACAGACCCCTGCAAACTTTTGCATTCATGCAGTTCCCACATTGTAATGGTAACACAGGTGGGCATTCAAGAACCAGGATTAAACCAAAGCTTTGCAAACCTCTTCAGAAATGTTTGGATGGGAAAAACCAAAAGCAAGTCATTGGCTATGTTAGCTGGTGGATTCTGGGAGCTGTAGTTCAAAATGTAAGTTTTTCAATCTTTGGGTCTATAAACATAGAATGCATGTGGATGGGTGCATGTTCACCTAGGCTATCATTTGAAAATTTATTACGGAACTGATGAAATAAATGAATGCGGGCTGAGTTAGTGGTAACAGCAGAATGTTACTAAATAAAACATTTAAATTAATGACCCAAGAAGATAGGCAGCCAATATTAAAAAGGTAAAAGGATGAAAAGCAAAGCCTAAAAATTTCCTGAAGATAAGTAGAAAGTGAAGAGGGAAGAAAACAGGGACATGAGACAGATTTCTAGCTGTTGTTGCATGCCTTCAAGTTGCTTCCAGCTTAAGGCAACCCTATTGCAAATGGGTCTTTCTAGGGCTGAGTGTGTGTGATGTGCCCAAAGTCACTCAGCGGGCTTTCATGGTCAAGTGGGGACATGAACCCTTGTCTCCAGGGTAGTATTCCAGTGTCCAAAGCCCTACACCACGCTAGCTGTCGCTGTACTGTTTATGAATGCAGACAAAGCATATATTGTTTTCTGATTGAAATTAAAATCATTACTTACAGCACCATAATTCAATCCAACAAATGAGCATATGAAGGGTGAATGGTTTGGTTTGGTTTTCTTTAGTTTTGAGAGACAAATGCTTGTCTCAATTTCACATATCCATTAATGTAAAATTCTGCAAAACATCTTTTGAAAACTACAAATATATTTTTTTCCAGGTATAAACAGCATCTAGACTGGAGTCAATGTGGGAGTAGATGGATGGCTGTGAAATGGAAGTTCCAAGGCTGAAGGAAGATGTAATCTTCCTCGGAGGAGGCAATTAGGTCTGAGGCCATCAGAAATATTCTCTCTCTCTCCACCCCAACTTTGAACTGTGGGAGGAGAAGAAAGGTCAGAGAGAGGTAACTGACTATGCAGTTTGTTGTGATCATAACTGTAGCTTTAAGTTTTTCTGTCTCTCTCTCCTTCTCACTGTGTCAACCATTACAGGAAAACATGCACACAGATCCTCTTATGTCAAAACTTCTTTCAAGTGCTGGGAAAGCCCCTCCTTCTTTCCAAGCTGGAGTTTGCTATACATTTCCAGGCACTGGGACCCTTTCATCTGAAAACAGCACTCTGCTTCTTCAAAAGAGGGTCATTTCTAAGTAAAACATTTCCCATAAGAACTTAAGAGCAGCTGTGCTAGATTAGACCAAAGCCCTATCTAGTCTCATATTCTTTTTCCACTGTGGACAACCAGATATCCTGGGAAGTTGCAAGCAGAATGTGAGGCCAATAGTTCTCTCTTGCACTTGCCCCCTAAGAAAGTAATATCCAGAGAGGCACACTGCTTTCAGTCCTGGATGTAATATGTAGCCATCATGGAGAGTTGTCATTGATAGCCTTATCCATCATAAATTTGCCTAATCCTCTGTGAAAACCATCCATATTGGTGGCCACATTTACATCTGGTAGTAGCTAGTTCTGTAGTGTTCTCTGTGAAAAAGTACTTCATTGTGCCTGTCCTCAATCCTCCACCCATTCAGTCTTATTGGATGATCCCAGAGTTCTATTAGTACCAGGGAGAAAAACAGTGCTTTGTCACTTAGTTAGAGAATACATTTGGCTCTTCGCATTCGCTAGAGTTAGGGATGCAGGACCTCTGCAAAAGTGGAAAAAACACAAATATAAAAATGTGTGTGTGTGTCTATGGGAAAGGAACAGGCACATAATAGGGAGAGTGGGCATCCAGGGTCCAAACCAGGTCAGGGAAAGGGGGTGAGTCAGCATGGTGGCCATATACTCTCATTCCCATCTCTTTCTTTGGGTTTGTGTGGGGGTCATCAGGAGAGGGTTTGTGGTGCTGAGAAATCAGGCTGTAATTTGTCCTTAGCTGGCCAGGAAGCAGCTGCTTGAGGAGGAAGAAGACCAGAGGTGGGTTTTTAAAGGCCGGCATGGCCTGATCTGAGCCACCAAGAGGGAAGATTCCCTTGGAAAAGAAGTTCTGGAGGTGGGGGACAGGGGTTGAAGAAACTCACAAATAAATAAATCTGCAAGTGAAGCTTGCAGACTTGCAGGGCCGACTGTATATTGTTTTCTTAGGAAATTGCCCCCATTGCCCCCTCTTCTTCACAGCTGCATCACTGAGGATGCTCTTGAAAGATTCTAGAATCCAGGTGGCTCCTCAAGATGCCTAAATATAACTCGGCATTGTACTGTAACTACACATAAATGCAGCTCTTTTCCAAGAGCTGAATTTAGACCAAGGGTGACAAGTGTGTGGCCCTTCACGTACTTCTGTTGTGATTACCATCAACCCAAGCCAGCATTGCCAGTGAGGACACGTAATAGGAGCTGTAGTCAGGCAAGTCATCAAGAGAGCAGTACAGCTGCATCCCTAGTTCAGACAGCAGACAAACAGTGATGTTGAATTCTTTCCATGCCCATCATTTCCTGCTCCATATCGCCCTAGTGACATTTATTTAGCAGACTTCTTAAGATGTGTTTTGAAGAACACCTCTTTCCCATCCACTAATCATCCTTCATGGATTTGTACCCTCCTTACTTGTTTCCCCATTGTGAGGAGCATGTAGTGTTTGGACTGTTTGTTGTTGTGTGCCTTCAAATCTTTTCCAACATACGGTGACCCTAAGGCGATCCTGTCACTGTTTTTTCTCGGCAAGACTTTTTCAAGGGGGATTTGCCTTTGCCTGAAAGAGCGTGGAAACCAGTGGGTTTCCATGGCTGAGCAGAGATTCAAAACCTGTAGCCCAGTGTCCAAATCATGCTGGCTCTCAAACTGGGATTATATATTTGATAATACAATATCCAGCACAGTTCCAAAACTTGGAAAGTTGTTTTTTAAAAAGCTGTTAATTATTATTAGTTGATGAAATCTCCAAAATATAGTTTGTTATCATTGTAGCTACAATATCTGACAAAGTAACTCTTTGATTTCTCAGTATTAACCAATACTTTTAGTTGTTAAAATAGTTACTTTAAAAAACTGAATGACATAAGTGATTTAGTCTGTGACATAAAACACATTGGTCTAAATTCAATAGCTTATCACAACTAGAGTAAATACATAGTTTATCCTAGTTATTGCCGAATAGTAAGTTAACACATGTGGAAATCTCATTGACACAAGCAGGCTACTCTGCTTAGGGATAATATTTGGATTTGGGCCTGTGTGCCCCTTTAGGTCACTGGTGGGAATGGTACAGGTGTGGGTTGCATGCATCACTGGCAGTGAGGGGGAGAATCCTGTGGAATCCTTGATTCCCCAACCTCACAGAACTTCCTTTCCAAATTCCTGAAGAAAAAAAATCCACCATTTTCTCATTACAATTACTTCTAGGATGCCATTTCTAGTCCCCCACTCCTGATCCCATGTGGGGTGAGGCCACACAGAAACAGGAGAGGTAAAACCTCCATGAGCACCCATCTTTGCTCTGGATGTTGTTGGACAGCAACTCCCAGAATTCTTCACTGGTAGCTGCACTAGCTAGAACTTGTAGAAACTGCAGCCCAATGCTGTCTTGGAGAGCTGCCCTTTACCATCCATGGTTTAGGCCATTAGCACCCACAGCAGAGCACAATTTAGCACAGCACAATTCAGAACCTGGATCACATTTTTCCTCCACTTTTTAGTCAGGCTACATTGCCATGAGTAAAGTCTAAGTCAAGTTACAATAATAATGTAAGGAGCTTAAGTTTGCTCAACTTCATTAACTAGTTTCTTTTCGACTTCATTAATTAATTGCTTGTAACAAGTTAACTCCAAGCTCTGTGTGGTTCTTATTCATCTGGTTGATGAGAGTAGAAAAACAATGATGCTCTATTCCCAGCCTAAAGGGAAGGAGGTCCTCTTCTTTCTCAAAAATAATGTATCATACTTATTAACATTAGTGTTTTATTTGATGTACTTGTAACTTTCTGCCCTTAGGTTCTGCTTGTGATAGTCTCTTCAGGTTAAGTGAGCTCTTTGGAAATTCTGCCACACAAGGAAATTGCACAGACTTGAATGTTCTGAGGGCTGAAGTAGTCATTAAATAACAGAGGTGGGGAAGAGTCTTCCAGCCTCTTTTTATGTTTTGGTAGAAGCAGATAAAAGAGTGTGATAAGCTGCTGTGGCAAGGAATCAAATTTGTGTTTAAAAAATCCAGTCAGATTTGAAAGTGTTAATTGCATCCTTGATGATATTTCTTTGTTCTCATTTGGATGGTGGCTTTGAGGTCAGTGTGGCCTTAAATCCATTCTCAATCTTACTAACTTTAAAGGAAGTACCCAAGGTATCAAACTCTTTTGAGGGGTCTGGTTCAGCACCGTGGATTGCCCCTTTACAGTTCATACTAAGATCTGAAGAAAATTCACCATGGCTCTGACATGGAACCCACCAGTTGGCAGAATAGTTGGAGCATCCCATTGTTGCTTTTCATTTTAAAAAGGGAAGGGGTTGTTAGACATCTCCTACTTAATAGTGGGCATTGAAATGTTGAATGGAACATAGATACAACATAGGGGCTCAAAGAAGGCATGCGTAAAAAGGAGTTTATCTGGTCTTGCAGGCCATCCTCAGCCCAAACTGCTGACTTGCCCACCAACTGTAGCCTTGCTAACTCTTTGACTGCAGGTGCATAGTTGGGAAGGGAAAGCAATGACACGCAGGGCTGTCATTGCCCTGTGTGACTGTACCTCACGTTTACCCTACTACAAGATCAAACTTTACCAGACATACGAAGTGTAATAACACTCTACTTTCCAAAGACTGAAAGGGACATTCAATTTTCAAGATTTATTAATTGCCCCATTGTCACAGCAATCCAAACTACTGTCTAAACATTGTATCTTGATTTTATGTATAGTTCTTACACTCTTATTATTGTACACTACTTTCAAATATTCACTTGAGAATTGTTTAGAATTTTATATAAGATATGCAGAAGCACACAACCATAGCTATATGGTTCCATTTTAAAAATGCACTGCTTTTGTTACTGGTTGCCTATAGGGACAAAACGAATCAGTTTTGTATTGCGCATTGAGTTCAGTGGGCCTTGCTCATAACTGTACATCAGCCTTCAATATATGTAGGAGGACATTAATGTGAAATTAATTCTCGAGCATGCACATAGAGGATGTATTGTCCAAACAACAGCCAAGGAAGACATACCGATCACACAAAGCCTAGAAACAGATTTCTAATCTGCAAAAAGATTTTTTTTTTTAATAAGTCAGCTTTTCAACAAATGAAATGTTTCTCCTGGTAACTAATCTTGACCAGCTCACTAACTGATTGGCATCCAAAAATGCACCCATCTCAATTCCATTACAGCTACCTACAAACAGGGCCTCAAATATGAAGTGTTGTTTATATCTGTTGCTTCTTTTAATTATCTGTTTTTACTGCTTTTAATTTTATTGATAATTTAATTATATTTTTAAATTTTGCACAATGTAATTTTTTTCAGCTGTGTCTGTTTTTAAGTTTTGTAAGCTGCCTTGAGTTCCAGATTGGGAAATAAATGGGATGATGTAATAATAATATAACACTGTAATCATAATTTCTTATTATGCATCAGTAAGCTTTAATCAGAAGTAGAAGAACTGGTGCAATAGGTCTTTAAGTATATATTTAGACCTAAAACACAATGAGAGGAGTAGCTTATGTATGAACGGGACTTTGTTAATACACAGTAACAACACTATGATTCCACTTGAACTGTCATGGTTTCATCCTGTGGTATCATGGATTTTTGTTGTTTTGTGAGGTACTGAAGTGCTCTGGCTGAGAAGTCTTAATGCCCCTTCCTAGACTGCCAATCCCAGGATTCCACAGGATACAGCTATAGCAGTTAAAGTAGAATCATATCACTGTAACTGCGTAGTTTGAAAGGGCCCAAGTTAGGGAGAAAGATCTCACATCCCAGGAAAGGCCACTGCTAACATTAGAGCTGTAGTACAAGTCATGCCACCTTTCAGAACTGAACTGCAGTCCCAGAAGCCCTAGGAAGCATGGCTGGTGATGACAAAAGCTGGGGAGTTACACTGTGATAACATCTGGGGGACTGCACAGTTACCACCACATATCAATATGGAGCAGGTGCCTCAGTTAGCAGCATTTGGGTATTATGAAAGGGCATGAATTGCTAAGTAATTTGTTATTAATGAATTTTTACTGCTAGAGTTGAGGAGAAGTGCTTGAGGGATTTTCTGCCAACTTTGCCAAAATAACTTGGCTGGCTTAGAGTACTCCACCCCTTCCCTGACTTGGGTGGTTTTCCCATTTCTAATTCTGCCTCTGGCAGCAAAATATCTTTGACTGGCCCTGGTCCCAGGTGAGAAGCAGGGTATGAAACTGGAACACTATCTACAGATCTCAAGCAAGGCAGAATTGCAAGGCAGAACTGCAATCTGGGTTAGTTCTATAGGGTTTGGACAGCTGGGGCATCTAGGCTAGTTATTTGCCATCATTGTATCCTTACCACGACTCTGTACTTTTTGAAAACCTCCAAGGAAAAAGCAGCTGTAACTTTGGGAAGTAAGTTATCCCATTGTTGATGTGTTCCAGTTTCAGCCTTAAGCAATGCTTCAAAAAGTTGCGCCCCAATCTCAGATGCTGGGCTAGCCATGTGTGATGATGGATGTGAAGAGCTGGCATTTCCATCTTAGCTTCACCCTGACATGTGTTGGTTTTGAGTCAGCTAACGTATTAGGATTTGACTACCAAAGCGCTATTAAAAAAAGAGCAGCCCAGGCTTGTTTTAGAAACTTTATCCTAACTCCACCCCAGCGATCGTACAAGGAAGCTTTGTTTATACACAGGTGAGGCTGGCACACACATCTTTCCTTAAGATGTTTTTGCTTCAGCAAATTGCTACTGCAAGAGAGGAAACACACATCATATCCAACAGCAAAAATGGCTTGCCTCACACTCCAGAGAACACATCAGCCAATGTGTGCTTCTTTCTCTGCACACACTGATAGCAGCATGTGTCATTAGGGCACCCAGTGCATTAGATGTGCTGACTTTTCTTAAAGCCAGTCAATACCATTAGCATCATAGTTTCATCTAAAACTCAAAGTATCTCCAAGCAAGCATGAAAGCATGTACTAAAGGAGGCTTTTTAAGGCTACAGCTTGTTGGAGTCTATTGTTTTTAGCAGTATAAAACAGGGGAGATTTTATTTCATACAAAATAAATGCTTGAGGCCAAGCTATATCACACAGTCTCATGTTAGAACTCAAGGGGTCTATATTGGATTTTGAAGACTGGCACGAATTCCTGTTAAACTGCAGCCCTCTTCAGACTTACCTGGAAGTAAACTCTAATGAATATTGTGGGATTAGTTTCTAAGACCTGTGCACAGGGACAAGGAGCACTACTATAATAGTCAACCCAGAGAAACTGAAAATGACAACAAAAAAGGAAGAACAAGACCTCTTCTACAAGATCAGGAAAATCAAAACAAAATTTAAACTGAGAACATAGATATTCTGTGACCACCAGGGGAACATAGTACATGTCCAGGTATAAATAAAAAATGATGGAAACAATACACGGAAGAACTATATAACAGAGAGGAAAGGTTGACAGATTCATTCCAGGAAGAACCATTTGAAGATAAAACTACAATTTTAGAAAGTGGAAATTGCACTCAGAGCACTTGAGAGAAATAAATCACCAGGAATAGAGGGCATACCAATAAAGCTGCTTCAGGCTACAGAAACAGAACCTACTCTAGTTCTAACTAAAATCTGTAAACAAATACGGAAAACAAAATGGCCCACAGATTGGAAATGCTCAATATACATTCCAATCTCTAAGAAAGGAGACACCCGAACAGTTGACTTCAGGATGATTGCATTAATTTCCCAGGCAAGCAAAATGACACTCAACATCTACAGTATATGGAGCAAAAAATGCTAGATGTCCAAGCTTGGTTCAGGAGAGGAAGAGGTACTAGGGATCCTATTATGAATTGGATAACAGAGTATACCACAGAATTTCAGAAGGAAATCGGTCTGTGCTTTATAGATAATAGCAAAGCCTTTGATTGTGTAGACCATGACAAATGATGCATCCTTCTTTAAAAAATGAATATGCCATGACATTTTGATTGTCCTGGTGCATAACCTGTACTTAAAGACAAAAGGCTACCATCAGGACAGACTAGGGAGAAACAGAATGTTTTCCACTTGGCAAGGGAGTCAGGCAAGGCTGCTTTTTATCACCCTATCCATTTAACTTGTACACTGCATGTATCATGTGTAAAGAAGGATTAGACTTGGACAAAGGAGACATGAAAGTTGGAGAAAGGAACATCAACAGTTGAAGATATGCAGATAACATCATACTATCAACAGAAAATAGCAAAAACTTGGAACAATTATTTAAAAAATTCAAGGAAGAAAATGCAAAGGCAGGCTTATAGTTGAGCATTAAGAAACGAAAATAATGGCTACAGAACATTTACATAATAAAAATCAGACTATGAAGACATTGAAATAGTTCAAGATTTTCCATAGCTCGGTTCAGTCATTAACCAGAATGGAAACTGAAGTCAAGAGATCAGAAGAAGACTAGGACTTGGAAGGGCAGCTATGAAGGAACTAGACAAGACCTTGGAGTATAAAGATATATAATTGAATACTTAAGTTAGGATTCTCCATGCCATTGTATTTCTGACTTCTATGCATGGTTGTGAAAGCTGAACAGTAAACAAAGCTGATCGGACAAAAATCAAATCATTTGAAATGAGATGCTGGAAAAGAGTTCTATGGATACTGTGGATTGCCAAAACTGACAAATAAATAGGTGCTAGAAAAAATCAAGCTCAAATTCTCCCTAAAAGCCAACATGACTGAACTGAGACTGTTGTACTTTGTCCATATTATGACAAGACATGACTCCCTAGAAGAGACAATAATACTTGGGGAGATAGAAGGCAGTAGGAAAGGAAGACGGTAATACAGATGGAGAGACTCAATCTGTAAGACCTGAGCCAGGTGGTGACTTGACGGTCTCTCATGCATAGGGTCACCGTAAGTTGAAGTTGACTTGACAGCACTTAACAACAAACACACATAGTGTAGTTGAAAATAAATAAATTGAAATGTGTGACATTTACCTTTTTCTCAACTGGAATTAAGCAGTGCTCTTGGGGAAAAATTCCTTTAAACACCAAATATGTTTAATACAATCTCTCTATCAAATAGTCGAAACTAGTTTTGAGTACTGATGAAGTTGACACTGAAATAGAAGTCAAAACAATCTGGCTGCTGCTATTCTCTAATCATGCACATGCAAAGGAAAGGAAACAACACATTCAGAAATTGTTTAGAAGTAACAATGAAAGTCACAGATCCTTTGAAGATACCCTTTGCATGATACATTTTTTAAAGGAAGATATATGGATGGAAAACAACATAAACATATTTATGGATTTAGACTAACCATAGTGGGGTTCGAAGTTCTGCTCAGATAGCTTTCTAAACATACAAGGTACAGATATGAAAAGCCATAGATTCTTACACAATTTTCATTCCTCTTTACTTCTCAGATGATGGGACACAGATACAGAGGATATTACTTTTTGAAATTAATGAAAGGTGTGTAAACAATATTTACTCAAGGGAAGGCACCATAATGACAATACCAGGTCTCCACAAGCCTTTACAATGCATCATACTGACAACAGTCCTCCTTGAGCTGCACAGGTCACTGAAAGAACTGCGTGAAAGGCAAACTTCCTTATTTGCTCAGGCCACTTTTCCATATGTGGAGAAAGGAATATTGATTGCAGCAAGTGGGACATCCTAATGGCAAACCCACACATTAAGCAGGTCAGCAAAAGAGCAATTCTGCAGCTACTCAGTTAACCTTTAGTAAATGGAATTTCTAAAAAAAAAAAAAATCCTAGCAACTAGAACATTGGCTATCACTTTATACAGTCGCAAGCCAGAAAAATAGTAGAATGCCTAATGTAACATACTTGGTTCATCTAAAGACTGGCACACAGGTACAAATAAGTGAAAATAGGCCATTCATAAATGTCGCTAATTTGTAACCAAAAAAAAAAAAAATCAGGTACAACATTCTGTTTCTCTAGCAATTATGGGAAGAAAAATATCTCACTGCATAAAATAACTGTTCAATTTAAGAATAATTCCTAATGTAAAGCCTCAGTTATGACCACTGGTTATTACAACAGATCCACCAACACTATGGAAGATGCAGGAATGTTTTGAGAAATATCTAATGCTGGGAGTCACAAGAAGACTTCTTCTTTTTCCACTCCAAAGATAGAAAAATAGTCCCAGGGGATTTCCAAGTCTTCCAGAGTTTGTCTTTGGGGGCATATGATATGATTGGAGAGACAGCATGGTGTAGTTGTTTGAGCACTGGACTATAATCCTGGAGACCAGGGTTTGATGCCCCGCTCAGCCATGGAAACCTACTGCGTGACCTTGGATGCATCACACATTCTTAGCCCCATGATAGGGTCACCATAAGTCAAAAATGACTTGAAGACACCCAACAACAACAGCATGGTGGAAGATACAGGAAAGTTCTGAAATACATCTCTTTTTCAAAGATGGAAGTATAGCCCTGGGGAAATACTCAGTCCTCCAGAGCTCATTTTGGGGTCACGTGATATGAAGGGACTGCCCCTTAGTTCTGATGAATTCTCCTGTTCTGCCAGTGTTATTCCAACATCAGATGCTGCCCTTTAAATCCAGCCTTCAACTTGGAAAAAGAAATTGCTGGGTGGGCATTTCATTGTATGACCAAAATTGAAGCACAGATGGAAAGAAAAGAGAATGGGACAACTGATACAAGCAAAAGGTTCTAGTCTTGTCATCCTCTGGATACCTGAAGAACAAAACTGTGTGGTCCTCTCATGGCCCTAAACTTTTTGCCACTGTCCATGCTTGGCTCTTTACGTAGGAGAAAGCAGGCTAGAAGGTGCAGCAGAAACAGAACTTGAACCTTTACAGTAAGTTCACAGAGTGCAGGACTGCAGTCTGTGTTTTCCTTCTAGAGGATTATGTTACAGACTCAGATTAAAGAGAGTCTAAGATTACCTGTGTTTTAAAAAAGTCCAGCTTTTAACTTATCAGTGAGATACAGCAATGGTAGATAAATGGTAACAGACAACCCGCAATACATTCACTTTTGAAACTACCTTTATTTAAGATGGTGCAATCCAAGTTTAGCCTGTAAATACTTTTAGTTCTCCCCCATCATAAGTCTCACGAGTTCATCACATAAATGCTGCTTCTCTATCAAACCACTGTACAAAAAATGTATAAGACAGAGGTAACATTTATACAGTACCTTTAATAAATCCAAAAATGAACCTTTTTTTTAAAAAAAAGGCAAAACTGATTAGCAGGTAAGTAACATTAATTTGTTTTAACTTGAGTGTAACCTCAAAATGGCACCAAAAAATCTGTTTTTTAAAAAATCTTAAGATTTGAGACAAATTATCTGAATTTGAACTTTCAAAAAAACCACTGAGGACCCGAAGTATTTACACATTGAGGAAAAGAGGCCTTTGTTAAAAACCAGTTACAGCTCTTGCTGCTCATATTGTCCAAGGCTCATTGAAATTTAAGAGAACTAAACTCAGATTTTTTAATTGATCATCCCCATAGGCAAAAACCTGTGAGCCAAATGAGTTAGGACAGTAGGAGAGTTGTATACACACTTCTAAGGATAAATGCACAGGGGCTCTTCCCTCTGCAGATTATAGCCATAGAATGGGTCTAGTAGGTTATTTCCCTTGTGGCATATTGCTAGTCTGTATGGCTTTCCTATCCTAAGTGGTTTTGGGTCCCTGCAGGGAACACACATAAGAACCCACAGGTATTAATATTAGTCCCAAACTAATCATGGATCTTCCTACTATCTCATCACGACATACCCCACAACAGAACTAGGAACAGTCTCCCAGCAAGGTATGTGTGTATCACTGCAAATTCAGATCACAGAAGTCTGCCGAGCCAGGTTTCTAGTACAGCATCTCTACCAACATCAGTGCTCCCTATACACTTTAAACTTCAAATAGCTGGCAAGTGCATAAATAAAGGTGCACATTTTGGCTAATTTTAAGTGTGTCCCAAGTGTTATCTTTAAAACTATCACATAAACACATACAGTCTACATGATCAAACTCTTTGCACTAGATGAGGATTTGCCAAGTTTGCTGATTTCCAGTATTATGTTTATATTTCTGTGTGTGCGCGTTGAGGGTGGTGGATTCTTAAACAAACAAGAAATGGCAGAATTCATCTAAATGGTTTGGAAAGATTATGACAGAATAAGACTTCAACCACCAGTAACTCAACTATTAGATTTTACCTAATGAGTGAGCAGATTCTTTCATAGGTTTATGAAACAAAGCACATATGGAATATTACACATGAAAAGTTATGTAAAATTTTACGTAGACTAGGGATTCTGAAAGAATAAGTTTTTGAAAGTGATTCATGATTTGCTGTGGCAACCTAACTTGCTCCCATAAAGCTGCAGACTAAATTGGATTTTGAAAGCTCGGAGCCCACTCACAAGCCCCTCCTGTGCAGCCTTCACAGGTACAGCTGAAGGACTCTGCAAGACTCTGCATATGTATGCAAAAGCTTGGTCCACTCAATCAACAGAACATTCTTGCATCACACCATACATCAGCCTTGTGCCCAAGAGCCAATGTAACTTGGCCTGGAGATTATTTTTTTAAAAAAAAAAAAAAAAGAAGAAGAAGAAAAGAGAAGAGTAGCAGGCACCATATAAGAAGAAGCTGCCTGCTCCTGGATTAAGTCCTGGCAAGTTACATCAAATTAATTCTAATGCACAAGCTGAGGAAAGAATTCTCTTGGATTAAAAATGCATTTTGTGACAAAGCAGTAGTGACAAAGATTGACACATCATTTACTGAACAGATTCACGATGAGACATGACTGGAAACCTTTCTGCACAGTTTAGCACGTCACTGTTTTACTGCTCCCCATATAATTAGGCCAAGGACGACTGCTCCCAGAACCAGCACAACAATGAGGATACACATTTTCTTACGGGACTTGCGCTGCAAAAGAAGCAATGAGAGAGGAGATGGTTAGTGTATAAATCCCAGAATCCACAAATTCAGTCCACTTAGAAAGCTATATGCTGCTAGAAGAAAAGGTTCTAGTGAGGAACATGCTGGTCTCCCATGTGCAGAGATGGTGTAAATGGAAGACTGTTCAGTTATGTGAACCCACACTTGGAGTTTGGAATGATAGCCTAGGCCAAAGGTGGGAAACATGCAACCTCTCTGATATTGCTGGGCGACCAGTTTCAGCCAGCATACAGAATAGCAAGGAATTCTCGGAGTTGCATTAAAACAATACGTGAAGTGTGGTGTTAATTGCACATTATAATTCCTTGGCCTAGGCCTTCTGTCATTTGTAAGAACCAAGTGTACCCCAATAAGTGTGCAACAATGATTGAAGAATCACCCCCACAGATGTCACCTTACTAACACCTCAAATACAGTATGTTCAACAAACGACTTGTGCACTGTATTTCTACTGTTCTACACAAGATGGCATGCACTGACTGGGAAGGATACTGCCTATCATTTGACTGGGTCTCAGGGCTACAGCAAGTGATGACAGCTGTAAGTGCCTGTGCAAGGACATGCATGCACTGAAGGTAGTCCCAAAAACTGCTGGCCTGGAACTTCACTACTTTCAAGTTGATACGGCAAGACATGGTGCAGAGTGCTTGCAACTGAAGAGGGCAAAGAAAGAATAGACAGAAACATCACACAGGTACACTATGCACCAAAACACTGGCCTCCACATCAATGAAGCCTTGTCTTCACAAATCCTTGTAGATTAACAGTCTACAGGAAAACTGAAACTTCCCTTGAAGGACTGAAATGTTGCTAGTTGTGGGGACTGTTTAAATCTTAAGTTACAGAAGAGAACTATACAGACAAAATTCATACCACATGACTGTCAATTGTATTAATATGATACACGTGGTGAAACTGTCTGCTAATCTAAGAGGCGACCTCTTAAGAATAATCTCCTTTCCTTCCAATCCAGTGGATTAAACAGGTTCATGGCTATAACTGC
This sequence comes from Ctenosaura bakeri, assembly GCA_948474755.1. NCBI lineage: Eukaryota > Metazoa > Chordata > Lepidosauria > Squamata > Iguanidae > Ctenosaura > Ctenosaura bakeri. The sequence continues at coordinate 98,519 of CAOLHI010001968.1, forward strand.
AGCACACGTGGAAAATTCTGCCACAACTTCTTTGGAGGTCTTTATTCTTTTTATTTATTTATTTATTTGTATCCCGCCTCTCCATATGGATCGAGGCAGCGAACAACTTCCAAATAGCATGTATTTCGAAACATTTCTATACATGCCCCCAACAAGCTGGGTATTCATTTTACCGACCTGCGAAAGGATGGAAGGCTGAGTCAACCTTGGAGCTGGGCAGGATCAAATTCACAACCTTGTGGCTTGCAGTACTGGCATTTAACCACTGTGCCACCATGGCGCCTTTAAGCAGGTTGGACAACATCATTCAGGAGTGCTTTAGCTGTGCATTCCTGCATGGCAGGAGAGTTGGACAAGGTGGCCAAATTCCTTCCAAATCTATGATCCTGCATTTCTACATATCATTCCTACTCTCCACACACCAACTATTTTCACTCTCCCCAGAATGCACCTGCCTTCCAATCACACCTATAGTAAATTTCAAAAAAAAAAAAAAATCAAATGGAACTTCTAGGTAAGTCCCATGGCAATGCTCCTAATATCATCAGTAATTGCATTAGTAGGCTTAGGCAGCTTTTATATATTACTCTTTGAAATGAGAAGTCAGGAAAGTAATATTCAGAATGAAACAGAATGTCCATAATTTTAGAGCTACTAGCATTATCAGGCCAGCAATGGCTTCATTTCAGCAATATTGTTTTGTGCCTGAGATGCAGCTGTTTTCATCAATTAAGCAGAAGCTTAACTCATAACTGAAGGAAACACATCACTTATTTACCGACTACAGCACCATTTTGTTTCTTTCACAAGAAAGAGAGAGATAACCTATTACGAAATCAGCCATGATATGAAAACAAACAGTCCCAGATTAGAGTTTTAAACTCTGTCAAAATCTCAGCACAGCAAGTAAGATTTTATAGACAAACCTAATTGTTGGCAAGAAGAACACAAACAGGGTGGAGACCAACTAGTTTTGTCTCAAATAAGAGGTGTAATTACTGAGAGAGGTTAAAGTCTCTTTGGTGGGGGGCTGTCATTTTGTTTGGGCTGAAGTTGCTTTCCTGGCAGGTTCACAGACTGGGAAGTCTTTAAGATCTGGTCTTGCCTTTTCTTTGGAGGCCCAAGTGACATCTGTGTACAGACCCAGGCACATTTTAATAACCTGGCTACCCAAGAAAACTTTCAGTTGGCATCTCAATGTTCTCACTAAGTTACCCATTTCCCAGTCATTGTTAAGTTAGCATACTGAAGGGCATTGTACATGACAATAACCATGAAGGCTATTTAATTAACTTCAGTTGGTTCAGCATAGGGCAAAAGGGCATTAGCTGGATTGAATGCAATTAATGATTTTTCTTGCAGTGAATGATCTTGCAAAACCTCTGTTGGTCTCTATGTGTTGATATGCCAAATGACCTGACTCTGTAGTATCTGACTGACCAGATTCTGCCATATAAGAGACTACCTGTTAACTTAGTATCTGTGCTGGAGTCTAGTGCTACCTGCACCTACATCATTTTCTGAGAATGGGCACACAGATCTTCCTACTCGGGTGAGATTTTAGATGCCATCTGGTGGTGCTTTAATACTTCTCTGCTGTTTTTTTCCCCCCTGATGCTATTGCTCTTACTGGAATTGTTTGGCTTATTGTTTTTAAATATGACTATGAATGTATAAGTTATTAAAATAAAAATACAGTTTGCCTCCACTTTTGCAAAAGTCTGGGGCATAGGACCCTTGCAAAAGTGGAGCAATCACAAGTATCTTCCCCCCACCTGCCCAAGTGAGTACATGTGTATACTTTCCCTCTCACACTCCCTTGCACTATCCCCTTGTCCCCACCCATGTGTCCATATGAGCGACGGAACACATGAATGCATGCATTTTCCCTCCTCGTGCTCCTCCATTCCATCTCCTTGCCCCGTACCCATCTGCCTGCTCATGCAAGTGAGGGAACTCACTTACATACTTTCCCTCCTAACACTCCCCCATCCCCTTCCCCTTCCCATCTGCGCAAACAAAGGAACGCATGCATGCATGTTCCCTCCTTATGCTCTCCATCCCATCCCTGGTCCCCTGCTTTACCACCCACCTGTGTAAGTAAGGGAATGCATGGGCACACCTTTCCTCCTCCTGCTCCTTTGCCTGTCCATTTGTGAGAGTGAGTGTGGGAGGGAAGCAAAGGCAGCAACAAATAATCCATGAATAATCAAATTCGTGAAGGTCAAACTCACAAATGTGGAGGACTGTAACCATCAAACACATAGCTTGAAGCCTTTTTAAGCCTGCTTTTCTAGCTGCTGATGCAATGCAAGTTTATATTCTGAATCTACAAAAAAAGTGACCTCCAACAACACATTTTTATTTGTGACAATATTTACCTGGTAGTCTGCTGCTCTTGACAACTGTTGATTTGCTTGCTGAACGTGGACTTCAGCTGTTTCTACATTGGCTTCTATGCTGTCTTTGGGATGGAAGATCAAACATTAAAGTTTTCATTTGAAACCACAGTGTAATCCTTAGCAGCACAACAATTACTCTGGGACTTTATATACAGGTTGAATATTCCTTATCCGAAATGCCTGGGACCAGAGGGGTTTTGGATTTTGAGTTTTTTTTTCAGATTTTTGAATATTTGCATATACATAATGAGACTGTATACTGTTCCTTCAATGCAGTCCACTCTTTTGTCTGGGCCCACATGCACTGCTTGCAAAGTCTCTCAGTTGGCTTGGTACCTCTTTTTCTCCTCTCAGCAAACTTGGGACTCTGTGTGCAGTCCCAAGCAAGGCTCCACAATTCCCTCACAATTCCCTACAGAAAGAAAATTGGGTTCTGCTTTTCAAAAGGTTTAGATTTTGAAGCATTTCAGATTTTTGGATAAGGGATATTAAACCTGTATTTGGATCTATTCTGTGACTGTGACATATGAAAACTTTCAAACACATTTGAAGGGATAAGATGTAAAAACAACACAACATACAGCAAAATTACAGGTTTCGAATAACATGGGGCTACTATTGAAAAATGTTTATTCTTCTTCAAACTGGTGCTGTTCAGAAATTCTGGATTACAACTCCCAGCAGCCCCAGCCAGCATGAGCTATGGTCAGGGATGATGCCAAAGTGGATCAAAACATTTGAAGAGAAAGGTCTCTTCAAACAAGGATACCCTTCCCTGCTCACTCTGCTTCTGTTATAAAGAGCATTGTCTGTTCAGTCCAGTGGCAATCAATGATGGGCAGAATATTAAAACTTGGAAAAGTGCCTTTTTTGATCTCCCATAGCCAGCAAGGCTATGGGTCTGGCTGACTGACCGGTAGTGCAGTCCAAAAAAGTCATTCTTCTAAAGATATACTGACATCTGGACACAAGGTAAGTTGTGAAAGTTCCATGTAGGATTGCTGTTTTCAGTGGCAGCCCTTCTGATTTTTTAATATAGTTTTATCCCTCACAAATAAGCACAGCATTTCATACATTACTTTCTTGGACAATTAGCGTATTTTATCCAGAAATGCAGAAAAAGAAAGTGGAAGTAAACAGTTGTAACCATATGTAAAAATGGACTATGCCTAAACAAGGGGGTTATAATAAGAGTACTGTAATAATAATTAAATATTACACTGTTTACCAATACATATAAACGTACATCCCTTTAAAACAGTTTTTAATTAAAGAACTGCTTCTTGAACTTCATGGAAGGAGTAATGTTTTGTTTTATTTTGTTTGAAAAATTGTTTTGCCTCTGTTAACTCTTGTGCTATAATGTGTAGCCTGGGTAGACACAGTTCCAAAACATCACCATGAACAATCTCAAATCATAATACAAGAATAGAACTTCAAAACTTTATAAGACTATCACATTCAAATACATTTCCACACAGACCACCATGCAAATGCATGTTTCTTTTTCTGTCTATTCGGCCTGAGTAATAAAAGACAAACAAATCTGATTAAACATCAAGGAACTGAATAAGGATATTCTGATGCTTGTTTAACTTATCAGTTTGGTGGGAAGCAACAAACTCTAGATTTTTTTTCTAATTGCTTCTGCAAGATTCATACAAGCTAAAGTATTGCAACTATTGTATCCAAACATGATTGTTAAATACACACACACACACACACACATATATACGTACACACAGAAATATAACTATATATACTCCCAGTGTCTTGATCTCTGCTTACCTATTACATCCCCTTGTTCATGAATCATCATCCCCAGATCTTTAAATATTTCATTGATGTCCAGAATGTCTGCCTATAAATACAGAAATGTACATTTATACCAACCTCAGTTACAATTGCAGGCTTAAGTTGTCAACAGCTGGGGCAGGAAGAAGAAAGAAAGAAAGAAAGAAAGAAAGAAAGAAAGAAAGAAAGAAAGAAAAAAAGAGACAGAACAAATGGCAAAGAGAGGGGATTTCGATTACAAAATCACAGAAAAAAAATAGAACACATTAACTGTCACTTTCATCATCTCAATTCAGCATCCAACCCATGTAACTATCCCAGTATGACCGTATGCTCTTATTTACAATAAAATGTATTAATTTCACCAGGCTAAAAGACAGGCTTAAATTCTTTCAATCAAATCGCAAGGACAAAGAGGGGGCAGTCATTTACCACACCTTTTAAGATTTTTTTCCCCTTACATTTAAACAACAACCGAGGAGGAATCATGAGTAAAGTTGACACAGAAACTTGAAGCTCTGATATTTAGTATCCTATTAGATAGCACAAAAGTAGTACCCTGTATCTACTCTTTGTGCTCTAATTTAGGTCTCCTATAGAGTTATAGAAATCTAAATCTCCAGTTTTCATCCATGAATACAACAGAGAGAAGATAGAAGGTGGGAACAAAGAGACATTGGCCCTTTCCACATGGAGTTAAAAAAACGGTGTAGAGCAACCTCCACAGAGGTCGTCTACACCGTTACGCGAATTGAGGTGGATTACTCTCGAGTAATTCCACACCGCAATCCACGGTCGGGCACCTGCAAGTGGCAGCGCCGCGTGCTTTTGAAAAACCACATTTTATGTGGTTTTTGAAAGGTATGGGGCATCCAGCACCGTGCAGTCCCGTCGCAGTGCCTGTATGGATTTACGGATGCGTGAAAGGGCGCCCCTGCAGATCGGGCAGGGGCGAGATTTCTGACTGGCGAGCTTCTCCGATTGGTGGAGAGGCTCCGCCAGTCAAAATCTGCCATTTTGGGCGCTGCCAGGCGCCAAGGACGCTGCGGGACGCTGCGGCGTGTAGAGCAGCGAAATGCGCTGCTCCGCGCAGCGACGGAACAAGGTAAGCCCACGTTTTAGCGTGGCTTTCCCCGTTCCCCTGCCCACGTGTGGAAAGGGCCATTACTGTGCCAAGTGTGGCAAGGAATCACAGCTGAGCTCCATCCTGACTGTGTGGCTCGTGGCTGTTGATATCATTAGTAACAGCAGACTAAGTACAGGTAACTCAATGGAAAGGAAAATTCACAAGCTTTGCAAGACAGGACAATGCCACCTGCTGTCCCAAATATGCTATGCATATTAATTAATCTATCATGTGGGAATCCATAACTGAAAAGCCTGCATATGATAAGAATTTCTCAGCTGACTTTCAGTTTAAAGAAGTAAGAGTCTGTGGTGCCTTTCAGATGTGTTGGACTATATTATCCATAAGGTCCAGCTAGCATGGCCAGTGGTCAGGGATCATGAGGACTGTAGTTCAAAACACTCGAAGGGTGCCATGCTGTGCACCCCAGCTCTTTAAATTTTGCCCAAAAATGCTTACTTCAAGCTGCCTGATGGCAGACTCTCTCTCTTCAATAAGACGAAGGTCATCTTCTGTGATTTCTTCATCTAGCACTTGAGTCTGAGGTTGGCTGTAAGTGGAGAATGCCCAAAGCATTTAAATGAGTTAAATCCATGTCTAATGGGACAAACTGCTATACAAACCTGCCAGAATCTTAAGAATTCTGAGGGCTTTCTCTCAGTCCTGCCACCATCAAAGGGTCACCGATGAGGACATGAGAGAAAGACTTCTCAGTGGCTGCTCCCACGCTCTGGAACTCCCTTCTGAAGGAGGCAAGGCTTGGCCCCTTTCTGACCTCCATTCACCAGTAGGTAAAATACCTTTTTGTTTACGCAAGCTTTTAGTATGTTCACACACACACACACACACACACAAAACATACACACCTTTTTTATGCTTGTAAAATAATTTTATACTGCTTTAATATAATGATTTTAATTCTTTTAAAAATTTTATTGTTGAGTTTTATTTATTCCTTTTGCCTTGGGTCCCTCTGCAGGAGTAAGGTGGCATACAGATGAAATAAATCAATAAATCAGAGAACTTGCAATCTCTCAAACTATCCCTCTTCTCAATTCTATTTGCTCAACACTAGCAGATCAACTCTTGTGTAGGCTGAGGGGCAATATTTTAAACACCGAAATAAAAGCCTGCTCATGGAGAAGTTCATTTAAAGAAAGCTGGGAAGCTTCAAAATATGGTGGCCTGGCTTCTGGTTCAAGTTCATCCATCTAGGATACAACCATATACACACTTATCTGGGAGTACCCTCCAACGACACCAGTAGGGTTTATTTCTTAGCATACACAGGACTGTACTGTCAGCCACAATAAGGCTGTAACAGTGTGAAGGAAAAGCAACTGTGCAGTTTTTCCTCCCCACTCCTAAAACTTGTAGATACACAGCCCACTGCTTATACAGGTTGCTCTGTTCACACTGAATGCAGTCCCTCAACACAATATTTCATCCCACTGTAGCTGAACCTATGAATCAAGGTTGGTAGCACAAGTCAAAGTAATGGTTTTAACATTTTAAACGAGGGTACATTTATAGCTCTTCAGACACTGTCAGACTGCGTGCTGCAGTGAGCTTAACTACCATAGATAATGGTTAGGAACCAGAGGGAGCAGCAGCCCAACAGTGTCTGGAGAGCCAGAGGTTTCCTATTCCTAATCTGAAACCTTATTTTGGATAATATTGGATACATCCAATATTAGGCATTCCAAACAACAGGAATTCCAACAGGCATTCTAATAAGCTGGAGGAGAAGCAGCAGCAGTGGCAGCAGCAATCCTCACATAAGTAAAGCTCATCTGCCAAAAACTACCACTGCAGCTCAGCTGAAGGATTTTTCTTCTTCTAGTGACCCCTTCATACCATTGTTTTACAAGCATTCCAAAGTAAGATGCTAGCCAGCTTCTATTAATGTGCCCTCTGGACTTTTAGCTGATATTGGATTTAATTTGTTTCAGGCATGGTTCTTAACATTTTAGGCTGATTCTTATTTACTGGATGTTGACTGAAATGTAACCTGCCTTAACTTTGGTGAGAAAAACAAAAGCATAAAGTGAATAAATAATATGTAAAAGTCTATATGGATTGGACGGGATATAAAAATCAAACAGTAGTCAGTCATTATGCTGATGGCATATATGTAAATTTGAAAAAAATCAGTGGAAGTGGAAACGTGTTCTAGCTGCCATGCCATTTTTGTGTTCCAAAAATAAAGATGGGAAAGTTAAACCTCTTCTGCCCCACAGTTACTGTTTTCACAGCACAGGGGATAAAATAACATAAATTTATAAATTAGAATGACAGTATAGCAATATTAATATTTTTAAAATGACTATCAATAACAGAGACCTCAAAATTTTGGCTTTGTTTGTCACTGCCACTCACACCCCTGTAGCAGAGCAAGAGCCTATCAAAGTACATAGATCTGGTTGCCAATGATAATACCTTCTTCCCTAGTCACTAGAAAGGTATGTTTTCCCAGGAAGTGTTCTGTACATGTACCAGACCACACAGAGGAGGGGCAGTCAGTTGAGCTGGCCACAATGAACAGCCCCTCCCTCACCAAGCAGCCATCTCTTATTGGCATAGAAGTTAAGAATTTCCATCCTTCTGTCGCATATTTAAAAACTATCTTTGAAAGGAGCATCTCTGGATATACACACACCAACTACACTCTGCTAATTTTCTTACTCAGACCTTTCACAACACAGCACATGATCTGAATAATAAGCAAGTAATTTGGACAATATGCATCTAGTGGATTTAGGGAAACTGAATCTGGCAGCCTCTGGTGCCTAGTAAGGATGAGGAAGTGATTTAGGACAAGAAAAGCTGAACAGGTACTTTGGTGTAGGGAGAGAAATAGCAGAAAAAATAAAAGAATGGGGGGAGGAAGAGGGGGAAATTGGGTGGAGTGAAAACTAACAGGTTCCTACCATAGGTGAAACTGTCCCAGGCTGTGCAAGTATTTGGTTAGAGGCAAAGGAAGACTGGCAAAAAATGGAAAACCATTTACACAGGAGAGAACAGAGAAAAAGAAAGTGCAGGTGGGATTAATGGTTTACTGACCCAAAGGAGGTTGGCTGTTTTCACTAGTGTTCAATAAATGAAATATTTATCAAGTGTTAGAGCACTTCTTACCTGTCCCAGGAGACAAGTGTTCCTTCTCTGTAGCTTTCCTCTGGGGCTCCACCCTGTAAAGTTTGCACATTAAAAATGTATTTTTAATTAAATCAGGAATATTTAATCAGGATGAAGGGAATATTTGCCATTATTTGTTTCCTGGCTGAAAAATGGCTTTCCCAGCACCTGGGAAACACAATTGGCTATCTGAAAACAGTTTTTCCCCGCCAGATAATCTCAAATGTATTTTTGTGCAGAATGATTTCATAGTTAAGTGAATATCCACTGCAAACTGTGCAGGTATGTAGCTGGCAAAAATGCAGAAATTATTTATCTTCATTTGCAAGGAGGAAATAATTGAATAATTACATCCATAAAGGTATTTCATTGTTCATCCTGTTTGGCTAAAAAGGTGGAATGACTAAGTGTTGTGGCTAGAAACAGCAGGTCAACAAAAGGCAGGGAGTCAATGCAGATCAGAAAGGAGAAGCCTACTGAACTTCAGTAACTCTGGATTATTCATCTGATTACGACCTGGTTGGGGAACCAGTGTCTACTTATTTCATGGTGATGGAGAAATAAGGATGTCTATGCTATCCTAGGCTAGGCAGGATTATTTTAGTAGGAAGACGAAGATATAGTTAAACATAATAGTTTATAATCCTATAATAACTGAAGAAAGTACAAGGAAACACATTTCCTTATTCTATCCTAACATTGCAGCTTCCCCAAAAGCCTTTCTGGGGGTTTGAAAACATCTGTCCCCAAAACAGTGTGGGGTGGAATGCAGAGCAATACAATTTGAAGCATTACTCCTACATCAGCTACCCCGTGTCCTGTTTCACATTGCTAAGAAAGGTCACCCAACTCTCCATAAAAGCTTTGTGTGCCACCAGCTGGGACATACTGCATCTGTGAACTTCCTTAGGTTAATTTATCTTAAGATAAAAGCAAAGATGGTTCCAAATTAAGTTACAGACTGGAAAAGGAGGAGCACCAACATAATAGTGCTCAAGACCACTGTCAATCCCTCAGGCTCTTGCCTCACAAAAGAAAATGGCAAAGAAGGCCTTATTATTCTTATGGGGATTCCTGTGAGCAATTAATCCATGTGCCATCAATATTTACCTATGAATGCAATAAAGCTCAGATCACAGAACTGCACACTAGACAGTGTTGCCTACTCAACTGTCTAAGATAGCGCACAATCCAGTATGATACAATGGTTAGGGTACTGGATCAGAATGTTAGAGATCCAGGTTCAAGTTTCAACTGAGCCATGAAACCCACTGGGTAACCCTTGGCCAGACGCTTCCTCTCAGCCTGACCTATCTCACAAGATTATTATAAGGATAAAATAGAGAGAAGTGCCCTGTTCTGCAGGATATAATATAAATAAAATCAGGGTTGTTGAAAGGAGTTTCTGGGTCCAAAATTCTTTTAAATTCGATCAACTTCTAGCTGATGTGATGTCTAGTATATCAAAGCTTGCATGTGGTCCCCTCTGCCATCAGACCACTTTGCTAATGCTCTCTTGTTTGTGATCCTGGGAGATCATCTGGAGTATAACAAATGACAGATATATTTTGCTGTAACTGAAATTAAAAATCTTGCATTTCATAAATGCCCTTAGCAACCAACTGCATATGGATCATACCACTGTTGTGTTCTATGCATCTTAAAATGAAGACCTTTATGGGGAGAAACCTGTCAGAGCACAAAAAGTCTATATTCTATCCCAATTCTCCCATTTTCTTCTACATATTATTATTAATACTTCTGGATAATATGTACCTACCGACACCCTAGAGCTGGCTCGCACTCTTGCTACAAATTCTCTCTCTTTCTCAGCAGCTTGTCTTTGGACTCGCTGGAAATTTGTAAGGGCTGTAGTGAACTCATTCACAAGTCGGTCCTTCTGTAATTTTCTTTGACGCTAAAGGAAGAAAACAAATTAACATTGCAAAGCAGCTCTTCATCCTACCAGTTGAACCTCTGTAACGCTTCCATTCTTCTTTTTTGGTTCAAAGCAGGAACATGACAAACCTCTGCACCAGGTCTAGGCAAAACGTGGCCCTGAGTTCATATGTAACTTTCAGAGCTATTTAAGCAGTCCGTGATCCCGCACCCCAACTGAGCACACCATGACTGGCCTCTTTCTGGCAATAATAAGGTTCAATTGCCTTTGCTGGAAGTCTCCAAGAACACAGGTTTACCATTTAAAAAAGGTTACAGGCCCCCTTCTACTCTCTGCCAGAAAGAAAATCTTTTTTTCCCCCTAAAACAGAAGTGGGCTTCCAGTGACTTCCAGGGTTACTTTTCTGGCGTTTTGGCATTTTTTTGCAGTCCATGCAACCTCAAGGTGGGACTGAGCAGAAAAAAGGCCTTTGGACCTGTCAACTCTGCACACAGAAATAATTCCACTAGTGACCCCAATACCTCTTTAAAGCATACACCAAGCCTATGTGGATAAACCATTTTCAATTCAACAAACACACACATCTGTCTCCCCTTCAGACATACTGTATTGCCATCACATATGTGGTTCCTGTAAGGTCAGTTATTAATAGAAGGTCTCTGAGCTCTGAAAGATGCTCTTCCTTCTAAACATGAAGAAATCTGGGATAGACAACTTGGTGCCTTCCAGATGTTTTGGACTATAACATCTCTAGTTGGTTGGACCAATGGAAGTTCTGGACCCAAATGTCTTGAGGCCATCAGGCTGCATATATATCTCTGCATATACGTATCTAATGAAATACACCTCAGACCTAAGAACGCATCACAGCAGATGTCCAGCACGTATACAAACAGGTGGGCATGGATAATATGTTACTCTATACCAGAACAACAGCAGTGTGTGAAAGGAAGCCCAGAAGTGTTATACAACTCTGCAATGTACTTTAGTGACTGTGTAATAAGATTCATTGCTGTTAGATCTCAGATCCTCACTTTCATATACATGCACTCCTACTGCTCTTGTCCTTGGTATCTTGCAGGAATTTAGAAGAGGCACCAAGTTCATTGTTATTGAAATAAAGTTAACCGTTAATCTAGCATCTGCTCTACTCAGTAGTTATGCTGAGATCTGTGGCTTCACTTTAAACCAAATGTGTGATTTAACCTCTTCATTTTTCAAAAACACTGAGCCAAGTACAAATCCTTCTAATAAATCCATTCACCAACACATTGGACTGGATATAGGAAAGAAGAATGAAGCACATTATCCAGACAGCAGTGGCCTCTTGTGGAACTACTTGAGGTCCTAAATGTCATGCAGTGTACGCTATAGCAAAAATAAAAAATGAAATGAAATGAAACTCCTACTAGCAGGATAGTAGTCAGATGACTCATAATCTTTCCCCCTTAGTCATACAAAAGATATATAGCAGCATATACAAGATGCTCCATGAGGGTCCTCTACAATTTTGAGAAAGTATCTAGAGTTCTGGATTTATCAATAATAAATTGATAATTTTCCTCTTACACCCCAAAACAGAGACCTATAGATTGAGCTGGCATCTCTAACAGCAGTTTGCCCAAAAAGCACTTTAGTTTCATTTTGGATATAATACACACGTGAAGTGTAAACAGAAAGGTTAAAATGCTGCACATATTTAGGCTGCTTAAACCCCACTAATGTCAACAGGATTTAAGAAGCCTAGCAGCGCAGAAGACTGCAGTCAATGTGATTAAAATGATCATAATCTAAGTGCCTGCACCAGAATAAATCTTATAATCCTAGCAGTTCAGAAACACTTGGCCTTTTAATTACACCAAATACTACTGTCAATGCTTTGTGTTTCTTGATATGCTTCAGGAGTAAATGCAAACAAAAATTGTAGAAAGGAACATGCAGTTTTTTAAAAATATATACACACACACACACAATCTGTTTTCATATCTTATACCTGTGCATTTATTGAAGGTAAAGATCCAAACTCTTTAATGTATTTGTCTGTCTCTTTGGCAAGTTGGTTTGTATACTGCTGCTTTTGCTGTCTGAAACAGAAAGGTACAGTCAGGTACTGAATTAATTTACCAGTATTGTTGACCAGTGTTTTCAGAAAGAAATCTTCACAAAAGGCACTTACAGTACTATTTGGCGAGTGTCAACTGGCTTCATTTTCATGGAAGCCAAGAGCAAAGAATTTCAAAGGATCAGATTTTGTTTTCAAACCTGACTAGATATTCAATGAATATTGCTGATGAAGCTTGATGGGTAGCGATGGCCTTTTGTGACTATCTATTTAGGAAAGTCAGTATTTTTATATGTCAGTACTCACCACTGGGGTAAGAAAGAAGCAACTACTGTAATGGTGAAAAAGTTCTAGTTGTATGCAACAATAATAGTGTTTAGGTAAGTTAACAGACTTCTCTTTTGAAGAGAGAATAAGAACAAAAATACAATTTTTGAAGAAACAGGAGTACATGTTAATTCTATAGAGAACAGCATGTTCTGTTGCTGAACCGCCATACACCATGGCTGACAATTGTGAGCTTGCCCTGGACACAGGCTGGGAACATGGGAGACCTGGATCTACTTGTCAGATAACTGGGTGATTTCCAGTAAATCCACCAAACATTAGGATTCTTTGTTGTTTAACAATAGCAATAAAAAGCAATACTTTCCCCACTCCTAAATTAGGCCTTCTAAAGTTGGCCAAGCCAAGGAACAACCAGGAATGGAAAAGAGTGCATCTTCAGTTTCTGCACTTGGGGAAAAAAAGCCCTGAGCTAACTGTAAATGTATGCTTTTCACTGCAAGCAAGCACTATTTTTCAGCTGGTAGCCCTCAAGATTTTAGCATAAGAACTATTATATTTACCAATTATTAAATATATAAGGTTGCCCACTCCCAATCTCCTAATATCTCTTTTTTCTACCAGAGAGAAAGTCTATCTAGAGAACATGCCAATATGTACATTCTCTGCTTTAAACACCAGGCATTGATTTCCAGTCAACCTGGCCAAGTCCTTGCAAACAGGCCCAGGTCAGATTTGGTGGAGGGCATTTGCAACATTACAGAATGAAGCAAATAGTTAAATCTGTCCTCTCCTTATGCAGTCTATGCTATCTCTCACTTATGAACAGGGCACAAAATGGTATTAAATGCTATGATAACCATCAACAGAAAACTGTGGCTGTATAGTTGAATGCAATTGTATTTTAAAAAGGTGCTGCTTAAACAGACCTTACATCTTATCTGCTGAGCCTCCAGATGCGCCAGTGATACCTACAAACACGACACAGCAGAAATAATATATTTCTTCTTTGATGCTCCCATCTCTAGCAATCACAGTAATATTTTAGCATATACTCCTCTTTTGTATGTTGTTTGTATGCTGTTTCCAATACCATCTGAGTACTTAACAGTGCTGATGATGCAACTTGGAGGATTAACAAGTCAACATATGATTGGTCCCACACATCCTTTCTTTTTTGTTGTCAAATGTTTTAAAGTTGCTGAGAAGTTTGGTAAGGCAACAACACATATTGAGAAGACATCCTCAATGCAGTCAAATTAAAGGTCATCTCATGAAGCACTTACAGCTGTTGCCGCAATTCATGCGTGTCTTGTGGTGTGCCAAGTTGATTCAGTACTCTTTGTATTTCTGCAGCTGTTCACAAAAAAAAAAAAAAAAAAAAAGGGGGAAGAGAAAGTTTTTGTAAATGATACATTTCCTCCACAATTTCATGCATTTCTAATTGACAATTAAGAAAACTATACCAGTTGACAGAGCTGTGGTAGGTCAAATTCAACACAACTATGAAAGTTATGCACATACCAACCAAAGACCAAACCACAGTACAAGTTGAGTTGCTAAAGCCTAAAGCCTTTCAGACCACATTTTAAAAAATAACATTTAATGTATTATGAACACTGCACAAATAACTGCCAATGTATTCAAATATACATCTATGATAAAAGAAACAAAGAACTTCAGAGCATTTTCAGATCCTCAGAACATGACAAACAGATATTTAAAAGACAATCTGAACTTGCTTGCACTTCAAGTAAAATAATATATTTTCTGACATCTCAGTGAGAAACAGACAAAATGAAAAGGCAATTGTAGACAAGTCTTCTCCAGCACTGAGCATAATAGTTTAGCATGCAGAACTGGAAGCCACAAACAATGCACCTATCCTTGCAGTAAAATGCTGCTAGTGCAAAAATAAACCATGACAGGCTTAACGCAAGTGACAGAGTCCATAGAAAAAGTGCTTATGCTAACTAGTTCATCTGCTTAACTTCATCTCTATTCATGCATTTCTTAACCAATATTTTTTTCTTTAAAAAAACAAACTAGCCTTTCCAAATCAGGTTATAATACAAGTAAGATCTATCAATATGTATGAGGAAGATTAGCAATAAATAGAGAACTAGGAATTACAAAACACTTGCTTAACAAGACCAAGAACTACAAGGCTTCCCCTCCCCTAGCTTCGGTTGCCAGGGGGAAAATTAAAGGTCCTGGACATTTAAATCCCCCAACCCAAACCAAAGCAAAAACAAAAGCAAAACAAAAACAAGGAGTGGAATTATTATTACTACTACTTATAATAGTAGTTTAGCCATTAGTCATCCCTTTCACACCAGGTGCTCCAAAGCGATGTATAATAAAATATATATCAAATGGTATTTAAAAATAGATTATAGTGATTTTTAAAGCCAAACAATTTTAAAAGGATTTGTGTGTTAACGGACTGGTGAGTCTCATGTGAATAATAAATTCCAGGGCTGAGAGTACAATCAGAGCCCACTCACCTCCCTTCCTTCAATCTTAGCCTATATCCACCTGCCTGATCCACTGTTTCACACTTGGCTCCAGTCCCTGGATCTCAAGAAACAAGTAAAAAACCACAAAGAGGACTCTCTAAGCCTATGATATGGCCACCCCAGTTTACAAAATAAAACACATGATTTGGTATCTGTGTATCAAGTCATCCATCAGTGTTAAATAAATGTAAGCAACTTTTACAGGTGGGTGAGATCTGAACCCCCGTTTCCTATATTCTGGCTATTATATCAGTACAGCTTTCCCTATTGGCCATGCTGATTAGGAATTACAGAAGCTGTTTTCCAAGATATTAAGAGGGCACCAGATTAGAGTGGGCAGCACAGGAACTCAGGAATTAGCTATACAGAATATTTGTTGTTGTTGCATGCCTTAAATTACACATTCAAGGAAATAACACAGTGAGATTCAGAGCTTTATGCTAAAGCACAGAACGCTTGATTTTCAGAACCCATTTAAGAAAAGACAAGTCCACGCTGCTCCAAGGTGGGAACAGATTTTGATCTCTGGAGTTTATATTAGTATAGTTAACATTCATTTAAAAGGAAGATTTCAGAAGCTGCACCAAAGTTAAGTTGTCTAAGTACTCAATTTTATCTACCTTTATCTACAGATCAGCAGGTTCTTTACCCTGATTACAAAAGAAGGAGGGAGTAAGGACTGAACTACCAAAACCTGCCATTTTTTAAAAAAAAGATGTTGCACAGAGTCCTGTTTCTCAGAGACTCAAATATGATATGATTGAAACCATCTCTTGAAATGTTGACAAGATGCACATTATAACCTACAATCTGCTTAATCTGTACAGGCCTTATTTAAATCGGTACATCTGATCCAGACTATTTACTTAGAATGAAATTATAGAGAATCTGTGCTAAAACTGAATAGTTAGGTATGGAATAGATATCAGTAGCATTTCTTCTGAATCATCGCCATCTGCTGGCCATCTTCACAGAAGCACCCTGAACCAGCAAAAGTACATAAAAACCAGGCAACTATCTCCTCCTTGTGGTTCTCACTCTACAGTAGCTGCAAAAGGTTAGGGGACAACGCCCTTCCACAGTAACACTGACTAACATATGGGCTGTAATAAACAAGAGCATAGGGAACTCAGCAACACTAAAGAGGCTAAATAAATTTTAAGATTATTTTAAGAAATGTCAAACATATTTTCTTTAGAAACTTCATTGGCCAGTTAGCTCGTAGTTCATGTAATTAACTGATTTAATAGTTATAGGACTTCATGCAATTGTAGTTCCAACTTGAGAAGACCACTTGGATGAATGTAAACTTGCGTTAGGTGTGACTTATCAGCTTCTCATTCATTCTCCAAAAGAGGGCCAGCACAACAATCTACTCAAGTTGAGCCTAACAGAGTTAGGCCATGCATTTAATATTAATTTAGGGAGAACTGGCTTAATTAAGAAAGACTGGATGAGTGAAGTTAATTCTGTGACTATTATCGTTCAAGACAAGGGAACTTAACAGCTACATTTACATCCCTTTTTAAATTCAAGTAATGCTAACTAACAGTAGAAGCAGCAGATGGAGAAACTCCATTTGTTTTGCAAAATCAGGACCAGGAGTTGATTGTGGCACAGACCATGAACTCCTAACGTCTAAACTTAGGCTGAAGGTTTTTTTTTTAAAAAAAAGAACATTAAATCAATCATTGTGCCAAAATACAACTTGAAGAACACCCCTGCAAAATGTAAAGATAATTTTAAAAATTGCATTATTAAGCCTAACTGGGCCCAGAAGAACTCTGGGCCAAAGCCTCTCTGGGTGACAGTAGGAAAAACTCCAAAGAAGTGTGTGTGAATTATTATCTGCATCCTTTGCTGAGGGTGTTTAGCACCCACTGGTCTGATATAGCTTGTTTCCATGTGTCCACAAACACTTGAAACTTGCCCCCATGCTGGAGAGTTGGCATCAGGCCTGTTGATTGTTGTGCTGGCCCTCTTTTGGAGATGCCCACCTGACATTTCTTAGCATTGTAGTAGTGCTGCTGTCTGAGTTGCAACTTCTAGAGCAACTGTCTGAAGCTTCAGAAGTCTCTTGGTCTAGAAGAGGTGGAGAAATTAGAACAGTAGTTTGGTCTTGAAGGGTGAAAGAAAACTGCATCTGTCCAGCATATTTTCCATGGATAAGCACCTTTTTCTTATCCTTTGTATCCATGAACACTGAAACCAGTGACTCCTAGAACAGCTTGGTGCCCAGGAAAGGGACAAGGCTGAGGTTGCATTTGGACCTGGAATCTATGTTCTAGTTCTTCAGTCACATTTGGCATCTCACCACCACTGCAGCAGCTTCGGCCCTTGCACAGAATTGCACGGTATCCAGATGCCCATCTGCAGTAAAGGCTGACACCTTCAGGAGCTTGTTGATGCAGTTTGAATTTTACCTGGTCAGGAGGAATGAACCTGTTGAGTTCTTTGGCCCAAAGGAGTGAAGCTCTAGACATGATAGAGATGGAGGCTGCTGCTCTCAGTGCTGAGGAGACTGCTTTGTGGACTTTCTTAGGGGCTTCTGCTATTTTTCTGTCATCTGTGCCTATCATGTAATCGTCTCCATCCTTTGTGTACACCAAGGATGAGACAAGGGCTGTCACAAGCCCACTCTTCCATGGAACCTGAAGCTTGGATATCTCATTGCCAGGCAGTGTGTAAAACTTCTTGATACACCCAGGGTTGAGGCTTACTCCATTTCTCCCTTACTGAAGACTGAAGGATCTGTCCTTCAGCAGAGGTCTGGAGAGAAAGGGATGTTTGAAGACATGGCATTAACCTTGGGAAAGTATTCCCTGCTGCCCTGAGACAGATCAGGGTCCTGGCACTCTGGAGTCTAAGCATATATGCTAAGGTTCAATGTCTTAATTGCTTTCTTTAACAGGACATTAAAATCCTCTTGCTGGAATAGCTTATCAGAAGAAGTCATAGCTAGATTGTCCTGAATCTCATCAGAAGCGAGTTCTACTTCTTCATCATTGGAATAGTTGCTATGCAGATCCTCCTCGTACCTGCATTCCTCATCAACAGACTGGACCTCCTCATAGGCCACAGAAGTGAGGGAGGCAGCCTCCATGTGCCTCTTGGGGGCTGGGCCTGCTGGGTTATCACCTGGGGGTTTTCAGATTCAGATGAATCCAAATTGGTAAAATAACTACTAGCCACCCCCGGGAGAGATGAATAGGAAGGCCCTTCGCATCCTACACAGTAGTGTCAAGGCTCTCTGAGATGGCAGCTGTTCTTTTCTGAAGCAAGTTCTTTGCACAGCAAAAATATGACTGTGGCCTGCTTATGGAGGCATGGTAGCAATGGTGGAGCATGGGGAGAGGGAGAGGGGTAGAGTACTATCCCTGTGCCTGCCTGCCCCCCAGCAATGGTGCCTGGTGGGGAGATGTGCTGGATGCTCCTTCCCTGGTTTGTTGAGTGGACCGCGGGGGGGGGGTACAAATAGAATGGCCTCTCCAGGAACAAGGTCCTTTAACAAGGTCAGAAATTTTGGTGGGAGTTAACCTTTTGTGGAATGGGGGCTGCGATAATCACATCTAGCTCCTTAGGTGCCTTGGCTTGTTCCTCTGTCTCTAACCCTGGCCTGTTTTGGGCTGGGTGCTTGTGGCACATGTAGATGGAATGGAGGGATTTTTCCTCATCCACTGGTTTAACAGGCTCTCTGCTATCCTGCTTGCATTCAGAAAAGGGGGTTCCCGCTTGTCTGAATGTCAAAGGGGCCACTGAATGCCCACAGCATCTCCAGTACTGATGATGATTTCCTCCATCTTCTATGCCAGTTAATGCAATCCATTTAGTTGCTTAAAAGCTGGTGGCGGGGGTGGGTGGGGGGAGATAGATGCAAAGATGGGAGAAGTGAGGAGCGGGAAAAGAAGGGGAAAGGGCTATCACAGATTACTGAAGAGAAAAGAGAGAGAAGGAAACAGAGAAGGAAGACTTAAAGCTTTTTCAAATAGAGAAGCTGCAAAGGGAAAATAATTAGCTGGAGGGAGAGATGACACGAAGCTGAGCTGAGTGTTTGCTATTGGGGCAAAGGCAGGAACTAAAACGGACCACATGGAGAGGGCTGCTCCCCTTAAAGGGCACTTTTGAAAAGACTTCTGCATTCCTGCCTACTGGAGAAGATGGAGGACCAGCCCACAACAGAATGTTCCTCCCCTCTCCACTGGGAAATGGAATACATCAAAGAATTTCAGAAGAAAATCAACCCATGCTTTATAGATTATAAAAAAGCCATTGATTGTGTGGACTGTGAGAAATTATGGTTTACTCTAAAAGAAATGAGAGTGTCATAACATCTGGACAAGAGGCCACTGTTAGTACACAATATGAAAAAACATGGTAGTTTCCCATTGGCAAGAGTGTCAGATCAGACAAGGGTGCGTTTTATAATGCTAGCTGTTTAATTTATATGCAGAGTACACTATATAGAAAGCAGGATTAGAATCTAAGGAAGCAGGCATGTAAACTGGGGGAAGGCACATCAACAGTTTAAGATATGCTGATAACACCATATTACTTTCAGAAAATAACAAAGACTGGTGAAAATGCAAGGGCAGGGTTACAACTACATAATAGAAAGACAAAAATGAAAACCACAAATTATTACCATCAAGTGGATAATAAAGACTTAGAAATAGTTAAAAGATTTCCTTCAGCCTGTCTCAGTCATTAATCAAAATGGAAACTGCAGTAACAAAGTCAGAAGACTTGGAAAAGCAGCCATGAAAGAACTAGATAAGATCCTCAAGTGTAGAAATATATCATTAAATACCAATGTCAGAATTGATATTCTGTACTCATCAGTACTCTAGTATTTCAGATTTTTATGTATGCGTGTGAAAGCTGAACAATGAAGAAAATCAACTCATTTGGAATGTGCTGCTGGAGAGGAATTCTACAGATTCCATGGACTGCTAAGATGACCAACAAATAGGTCCCAGAGCAAATCAGTCCTGGACTATCCCTATAAGCAAGATGACTAAACTCAGGCTATCATGGCTTGGACCTGTCATGAGACAATGTGACTCACTGGAAAAGACGATAACATTCAGCAAAGTAGAAGACAGTAGGAAAAGAGGAAGATTGCACCTCAGGTGGATTGACTTAATCAGGGACTTAATCAAGCCACAGCTCTGTGTTTGCCAGACCCGATCAGGGCAGTTTATGACCAGGACTCCTGGGGGTCTCCCATTCATAATGTCACCATACAGATGGCAAATAACCACAAATGACAAAAAAAAAAAAATGCCAACTTTATAGTTTTGTGTGCAGTGTCTCTTTAAAAGGCAAAGGATACTGACACTGCCATTTGAAGGATATACTGTGCAACTGAAGTGGAAAAAACAGCAAGTCAGTTACATTTTTACTGCCCATTATTTTCTTCTAAAGTGTACTATGAAAAGAACAAGTCTGTGCAACTGCACATACTACCTTCCTTCCTCATACAACCAAGAAAAAGGAAAATATAAAACAAGTATAATTAACTCTCCACTCCTTCATAAAAAAGAATAAACAAGTTCTGAGCCTGCTTCTGCTGAGCTATAGCTTCTAGCCTTCAGTTTGAAAACTCTGCAAGCAGTCTGGACAGTAGTGTTGCCAAGTATCAAGGCTGTAGATTCAGAACATGTGACATCTAGAGGCCAGTCTGGGACCATCTATGCCCTTGTTGATCTCTGCCAGGAAATGCAACTACAAAACAATCTTCCTCTTGTTAGTGATTGCACAATATGCCTCTCCCTTCAAGGGAACTGCTCTCTGATCTTTCCCTGAAGATCTCCCTTTCCAATTTAGCACCCTATTACTAAACCACATGTAGGCTTCCCTCTAAATCAGGGTAGGAAACTGCCAGAGGTGGGTGCAGACACATAGGGAACCTCTATGCCCACCTACCTCCTTCAATTTTTAAAATTTAAATTATTTTGGTCCAAAATACCACCCATTTTGCCATGTTTTTGGGTGACCCTCAAGCCATTTTAGGCCCAGGTGAGACCTTCAGATTGGCTTCTTATTGTTAAACAGGCTGTTTAAATTCTGATTGCAAAAAAGGGCTTCTCTGGTCCTAAAAACAGCTGAGGGGTTGACATGGACAAACTGCCTTGGAGTCATTTTTGCAAACAGACTGGGGAGCTACTGGGGTTCTCAAAAATGACACTGGGGCTCGTGGCCTATACTTCCTTATCTCTGTCTGTATGCAAATCATCTATTGACTTATGGCAATCCCATGAATTTCATAGGACTTTCTTAGTCCCTACTCTAAACAAGCAAATGTAATATTACTGGCTATGTCCCCACAGGATGGTCTGAAGAAATTCTACTACCACAGAAAAGGACCAACTATCACCTTTACCCCCCACCATGTACAGAAGCCACACGAATTGGCAGCTGAATCTTACTTCAACACTACTGAGGGATCATATCCCCAACCACATCTGAGCTACCAGTCTAGTTTAGGGGCCCTAGGACACACTGGCTATCATTCTGTTAATGACATGCATTAAGTTTCCCTCATATCTGCATATGTCTTTTTTTTTGGACACTGCAGAGGGTAGTACAGTAGGTCCCCCATAGCTGCATGGCCAGTATCCACAGTTTCACTTACCCATGATCTGCTCCAGAGCCATGGCTGCCATCACCAGCTAAAATTCTTGCTCTGCACAGCCAGCTGAGAGAGGCACATGGCAAGATGCAGCTGGGCCTCCTGACAGATACTTCTTCCTCAGTGGAAAGAGGCATGTGAAGCCCTGCATTACTCTCCTCTCTGTACTTCCCTCCAGTGAGGAAGAGACAGACATTCCTTCCTCAGCAGAGAGGGGCACACAAAGCCTGGCACAGCTCCCACTCCTCCTGTTATGCATGTTTTTCACCAACCATATGAAGCCTGGGAACATACCCCTTGTGGGTATGGGGAACCTACCATATTCCCTTCCACCCTCCTCAGAGCCCAAAGCTCCACACTGGACTTCTTGCTCAGCCTCTGAACCACTCCCCTCCCGTAGCACAGTCATTCTGTGCCTTGTGGGGAGGAGGCAGGATAAAAGAAGTGTCTGGCTATGTCCTCATAACCAGATGTGAAATCACTGTAGTAGTACTGAGACCTCCAAAGGACCCCAATGGATCTCAGTGCTGATCTAATAATTTTATATGGCTACAGAGACAGACCCATACACTGCTCTGATGGAATTGTCATGCTGGGGGGAGGCTTCAGAGGTTGTACAGTAAGTCTAGGGTGGGTGGCATATGGCTCAGCCCTGAGTACACACGTGAAACTACTGTGCTACCCTGTGCTATACAATATTGTGGCCACAGTGTGCAATACAGAGCAGTATCTTCAAATAACAGAGAACTGCCAACAGCTTAGAATGGGGGGGGGCATTTCTATTGCCTGAAGTAACTACTTCATCCTGCCTAAGATAAAGCTAGTCTCGTGTCTACACACACATATGTCAGTCATTTGGGATGAAGAGACAGAGTTACTCTATCAACTTACAAACTTTCCTTTATATGGAGGATTTTCTCTGTTCACCATGGATGAATGGTTATTTAAGCATTGTTTATTATCTGATCACCTCTTTTACTCTAGATATTGTCATTATGCAGCAATATAAGGAGTAATTCCCAATTTAATTACTGGCCTTTAATCAAACAGCCCAGAAATGAATCTTCTATGAGGGCATCAGATGACAACAAGACCAGGAGTTGTCCAAGCTATATTAAGTCAAATTGGAGGAAAAGAGAAGCTACAGGAAGCATTTACCTATAGTGCAATTAGCTGGCTTGAAAAGGGAACTGCCTTCAGCCCCATTGCGGTTCAGCAGGTTTGTCAGGACTCTGCTGTTGTCTGCTTAAGAGTACACTGGTTTGATGTGAGAGTATGTGTGAGCACACCTTCAACTCTCCTGTCAATTTACAGTGACCTTATGAATTTCTTTTTCCAAAAAATTATTTTATCAAACACAAACACACCAAAAACAAAAAAGAAAGAAAAAAAACATAATACATACAATGATTGAGACAAAAACTGATAATAAAAAAAGCTCTAACAATACTTAATTCGATGTAACATGCCATAATCTAACACGACTCCAAATAGCTAAAAAAACCAAAAACAATCTGGTTCCCATCCTGCTGCAGACAGCCCATATTATTTAAAAAGTTACACCTAAGTATGAAATCATTCCTTTTATATCATGACTATTAGTTGCTACTGATCATTTATCATTATATTTGTTTACTTATCTTGTTTACTTACTTTTCCACTTAGTTATGTACTTTATAAATTTCCCAAGTGAAATCACTGTTAACCTATTCTATATAAATTCCCTATGAATTTCACAGGGTTTTCTTAGAGAAGGAATAGTCAAAGGTAGCTTGCCAAATCTTTCCTCTGAAATATAGCCTACAGGACCCAGCATTACTTGGCAGTCCTCCACTGAAATACTAACAAGGCCTGATCCTGCTCAGCTGCCAAGATCAGACAGGACCTAGTGCTGTTAGGGTATTTAGACCCCTTGGTGTGACACAGAGGCCCTTTTCACACGTGGAGGGAGAAACGGGGGAAACGCACTGAAATGGAGCTTACCGGCAGCCGGATAAGTCCGTCGCCACGCGGAGCAGCGCGAGTTCGCTGCTCCACACTCCTGCAGCATCCAAAATGGCGGCTTACGGCTGGCGGAAGCTCTCCACCCACCGGAGAAGCTCACCAGCCGGAAGCCCGTCCCCGGCAGATCTGCAGGCACGCACTTGCGCGCGCCAGCAAATCTACACCGGGGCGCTGCGACACAGCTGCACAGGGCTGCACGCTCCGTGCTTTTTAAAAAACTCTTAAAAGAGGTTTTTAAAAAACACACGGTGCCACCACTTCCGGTCGCTTCGGAGCGGATTGAGGTATGGAACTACACTAAAGTAGTCCGCCCCAATCCACTCCACGGTGTAGACGACCTCCGTTAGAGGTCGCTCTGCACTGTTTTATTACCCTACAGTGTGGAAAGGGCCTCAGACTCTGAGAAAATATATGATTAGTAGAGAAAACAGTTCAAAATTTAACTTTGTAATAAGTAGTTATATTCTAGAATACTTTAGTGACCTCAGCAACACCTTGTATTGTAAAGTCAAACTGAAAATTTGTGATCTAAGACATGTTCTTGAACTTTTGAAAGTTAAGATGGCAAGCAGGTAGAACTTTCCATGCCTAACCTCTGCTGGCCCCAATATTTGTAAAAACATCTTCCTGCTGCTAACAAAAAGTACATAGTGCTCTTCAAGCCACATCCTAACACCCATTACCACACTAAAAATCTCAAAATCACTACTGCTTTTTCAAGTCTGTATCTACAACAACAGAAAGAAGAAATGTTTCAAAGTTTTTCAGGCACACTCTGGGTCACCAAACTCAGAATCAAGGTTTATCTCTGTTTTATCCTTGAGCTGCATACAAGAGGAGCCACTGGGGTATAGTAAAATAGCTAAAGCACTTTGTGTCATCAAGTCTTAATTATCTAATGAAACTGTGTTCTTTCCCCCTCATGATACAACAGATTCCTTATAAAAGTTATGGCCCCAATTTTCTAATCATCTCAAAAAGGAAGTATGCTGGTTTCTGCCCCATAATGAATAGCACGTACTCTTCATTTAATAAAGTAGATGGATATTACTCCTTTAGCAAAAAAATTGATACCAGAAGTAGAAATAACATGAATAGAATAGAATATACACTATTATGTATAACACATGGTGTTTAATTTTTTGCTTTTGTTTTTCAGTTATATAATCAATAAAAAATTATTATAAAAAAAAAGGAATAAACTCCAATGTCACAAAAAAGAAGGACAGTTCAACATGTTTCAACAATTTTAAAATTCAAAGCTAATAATGTGCATGAGTGAAATGCAACAGCCAGCTCAGGTAAGCCTTGCATAACTAAAGAAAAACATTCTGAACCTTCCAGAGAGCACTTGAAGGCTATCTCCAAAATGCATCCAGGAAGGAACCAGCCTCTACTTTTTTTTTTTTTTAATGATTTCCACTGTGGTAGACAAACTTATACATGTCTTTTTAATATGCTGAGAATAGCTGGCTGAATTGCCTAATCTGCCTTTTCCTTTCTTTCTCTTTTTTATTGTTCATGTATGCTCAGTGAGGGACTACGGAACTCCGTCACTGTCCTCTAAAAGCCAATGCTACCAAAAAACCTTTCAGCTAAACAGAGGATGAGAACAAAAAAGGGCCTGCTGGGGTGTAGAAAGTCTTTGTAAAAAGGCAGATTCTTGGTCAGTGGCTTTATTAATTGAGGTACGCCAATACTAGATGACTGCTAGAAACTAAAAGGTTCAAGGAAAGATCTGCAAGCAGATAATGCAGTCATTTTGCCAAACTGAAGTAGTTCTGGGTCTGGTCATCAATAGAAAGGATTGCATTACCTTTGCCCAAGTGGCAGAACACTTCTGTTTGTGTACAGCAGTTCCTCCAAATTCTCCACTTCCTTTCCCTCCTGCAACTCATCACATCCCACTTCATCCATTCCAAAGGGTCCCATGACCCCAAAGAGCAGTGATGTTAGACAAGAGGAGCCTGAAAACTCCTGTTGTACACGTGGAGTTCCACTCATTATCTCTCCATCCAAATCAATGTATTAAGATTAAGAGATAAAGATAAAAAAAAAACTGGCAATGTATAGAGTCTGTGGCAGTTGGAGAATTACAATAACTGTATTCCTTACGTACCCTAAAAGACATAGACTTTGCATTTGCTACTTTGAAAGTAGGTCTTGATTTATACTAAATTCCTTTACCCATCACACAGGACTGACATATTAGATGCATTAGATGCATAAAATGACTGTCCCACTAACAGGAAACAAGTCTGTCTTGTTTAGTTGTAAATATTAATGAGTCAAAGCATTAAAGAGGTGTATTAAGGGTACTACAGTAGTGATTACATCATTTGTGTAGGCTGATTTTCTCAAAGGAAACTCCTGGTACCATCAGCCACAAAGAATGCCAACAGGAATTCAGTTCAACCTGAAAGGCTTCACCTTGATGCAGATTACATTACCAAGGTCAGATAGATTACCATGTTGACCAATTTAAAAGGCACTCACCTTTCTAGCAGTCATTCATTCATTCCCTCTTTAGCCAAGGACTATTCATTCCAGCTTCAGAGTTCTGAGGCTGGAAAGGGGCAGGATTCAAATGGTGATTGGTAAAAACAGGGAAAATACCAAGAGAAGTTGCTTTGCCATTTTCAGTCTCTAAATACAGAAGAAATTCATGGAGTTAAACACTCCCACCCTGATCTCAGCTGCAGAAGTGTTTAGCTGTGCTGAGGTAAATTTTGAGCAAACGTGCTCATCATGACATTCCACACAGCCATCCTTGTAAGAAGGGTAGAGGCCCAAAAAAACACAGGCTGTTGTATTAATCCACACCAACAACCATTATTAACTATAAAGGTAGTGGGCCTCAATAGCCCATTCAAGACAAAGCTATCCTGAAAAACTCTGCAAAATAACAGAGATATTTCATGCAAATACACTATTGCTTAGACAATTCACTTCTTCTCATGCTAAGGTATGGATTGTGTAGCTGAGCTCAGAGAGGACTGAAGAACCAGATTACACCTTTGTCCCCAGCTGATCAAAACGCTCCAGTGTTCCAACCCTGGCTCCATCTCATCCCTGGAATGGTTTCCATGCTCCACTGATCTGTTAACAAGAGAAATGGGTACCAAGCTCTGAGGCCAAACTCCTTTAGGGAAAGGGGAGAAAAGAAAAAAGATCAAGAGCCTGACTGAATGCAACACTGGAATATAGCCCCATCACACACACAAAACAAAGTCCACAATAAATACAGCACAAAGATCATGAGTATTCAAGGTAATATAACAGCAGCCCAACAACTATAGGAGTGCTGTTATTTTCCCTTCCAAACCTAAAGAAATATTCTCCCCAGCAAATTTGATAGGAAATCTGCTGTGGATAGTTAGGGCTAATTCTGCAAGGCTTGGAGTTGTTGTTAACTGCCCGTCAGGTAGACTTTGACTTACGGCAACCCTACGAATGAGCGATCTCCAAATCACCCGGACTTTAACAGTCCTGCAGACTCAGAGACATGGCTTCCTTGATTGAGTCTATTTCTCTGTAATGAGGTCTCTCTCTTTTCCTATGGCCTTCTATCTTGCATGTGTATGTGCCTTCAAGTCACCTGTCAACTTATGGTGAACCCATTAACTTCATAAGGTTTTCTTAGGCAAGGAATACTCACAGGTGGTTTTGCTAGTTCCTTCCTCTGAAATATGGCCCATACCATCTGGTATTCACTGGCAATCTCACATCCAAGTACTAACCAGAACTGACCCTGCACAACTTCTAGGCTCAAATGGGATCTGGTGCCTTTAGGATATTTAGGCTTCCATTTTATCAAGCTGTATTGTCTTTTCTAGTGAGTTATGTCTTCTCATGATATGTTGAACGTATGCATGTCACAGTTTAGTCATCTTAGCATTTGGGCTTGATTTGCTCTAATACCCATACATTTGTCTTTTATCCATACACCACCACTTCTCCAGCGCCACATTTGAAATGAATTTATTTTCTTTCTATCACCTTTCTTCATTGACTTGCTTTCGCAACTGTACACAGAAAATGGAAATAGAGATGAAAGGGCAATTTGTAAAAGAGCAGCAAAGGAACAACAGGGTCCTCACTAGAGGTGGTAGTAATGGAAATCAAAGTGATACCAAGCACTGTCATTGCCAGTTAGAACAACTGAGAAGGAAACAGTGGGTCCCAGTAAAAAGGAAACTAATACTTCTCTGTTGACCGTGGATAGTGCTTGAATTTATGAAAATTAATTTATTAAACCAAGTTATCACCTTTTATCCACCAAGACCCCAAAGAGATGCACAAGATATATACCAGTATGAGCATTATTGTAAAAGAGATTTATATTACATTTAAATTTAATAATAAAAATAAATTTAAATAATTTACATTTAAAGTAAATTAAATTAACATTTTAGAAGATTTTAAAAGATTTGAAACCATTACAATTACAGTTTTAACTATCCACTGGAAGTTCAACAAGAATGGAGCTAGCCTGTTTTCCCTTGAGAAAGAAGTCCACAGTCAAGATGCTGCTACAGATGATGGCACTGCATAAGTACCGCACTCGTATAATGAGTTTCCAATTAGTATTCAGGATTTCAGATACGAGGTTACAAGCTAAAGGTTCCTGCTTTGCAAGTTTTGAGCTTTAAATTTACATATATATGGGTATGTTTTAATCATAAGCTGCATAGTGATATCCAAATTGAATACCAAAAAATAGATAGTTGAAAGTCTTCAATTTTTGTTCCCCTTTCCTGTGAAGTTACATAATGTAGCAGTCATCAGATTACAAACTGAAACTATTTTCATTTGTTTTCATACAGAAAAAAATTGCCCAGATTTGTGGCTCACAGATTTAATGACAGAACAGCACTTAGACCAAATATGGTCAGTTTATAGTAAATGGTATTTAAACTCAGAAAAAATACCACAGGTGAAGATGCCCCAAAAGAAAAAAAAATAAAGCACAGAGGTTGAAACAGTTTCTCAACCCCATCATTCAAAGTACCCATGAATCCCAGCTCCCAGCGAGGAATCCAGAAGTGACAGTTTGCCCCTGGATTCTACAAGAATGAATTGGTTTATGTTAATAAGGGTAGTCATACCACAAACATGTTTAGCAGATAAAACTGAACTATAATATAGATGTGCAAGTAGTACATTGCCAATTAGCTGTAGTCTGGAGTGGGGCACAGATCTTACAGAAATGGATTTCCTAAAATATGGAGCGGGGGGCGGGGGGAATTGTGCAACCATTACACTTTTCAAAGATGCATCAAAACTAGGTTCTTTTCCCCTAACAGAAGACTAACATGGCTGTTTGACTTGAATGAGTTTCTTACAATCATGTATACATAAACCATTTAACAAAATATCCCCACAGCAGGTAGCGTTTACAAATGTAAGCTAAAAACCAAGCTACATAGGGTATGTGACCCACAAAGCAGTATTCTTAGTTTTGGGGGCATATCTTTCCACACCTAGCAATCTGATGCGGTATTTTTTTGATACAAAAGAACTTCACACGGTAAGTGCAGCACTCTTAACCCAGGCCTTCAGAGCCCAGAACACATACTTCAGATAAGATTGTCAAGAGGTATAATTTGTGGCTAACTGCCCAAATCTCACCAGAAGGGTCTGACATTGAAATACAGAGTTGAAGTTTTGCTATTAGACACAAGAGTGGCAAAACTGACATCATACTACTATTTGCACAATCCTAATGCACAATAACATAAGTGTTTTTTTCAAACACATCTTCTAATCTTGTTTCAACATAAGTAAAAGATGTAGAAACGTGTTAATGTGAACAGTTTAAGTAACTTACTGCATTGTGTGATTTTCTGGATATTAGATGTTATGCGTTGTGCTAACTGGTTAGGATCCGCAGTGGTTCCTTCATTGTACGCCATCACTGATTAGAATGCCCACTAAGGTCATAAGCAGAAGGTTCAATAGTAACACCACCTGAAAGCAGAGGAACACAGATAATTTTAAGAACTTTTACATAATGGGTAATTGTGTTCTAAAGTCACAAACATGCAATTATTTCTCCTGATACTGTGCTACCTACCCCTTTCCCCAATATGGCAACTCCAGATATTTTAGACTTTAATAGACATCAGCTCCAGTCAACTTGTTCAATCATCATGACTGATGAGGGCTATAATCCAAAATATGTGGAAAACATCAGTTTGGGGAAGTCTGTATCATATCAGTCTGGGTTTTGGGAGGGTTAGCATTACATAGCAAAAAAGGTTGGCAACACAGTTTACTTTCTTCATTAGCCTTAACCTCTTGATTTTTTTTAGAAGATACCGAATTAATGTTCTTTTCAACTTTCAGGATTTAGAAGCAATGTAAATTTATTGGGTTCCAAAAGAAACACTTTGGCAAAAGGAGTTTTTTAAAGGCAATTAATGACTTCTGCTGGGTTCTAGCTATAACTAAATTAGTAATGCTGATACAAAAGGGTAGTGGGTGGGATAGGCACACTTTGGCTGTCTAAACACAGAAGGCTAGGAAGCTGCTGCATACAGACATACATGAATAAGTAAATATTTTCTACAAGTAAAACAGATTCTCTAAATCATCTTGTTACTTCTCCAGTATCAGAATGGCTAAAATGTCGAACTTAAATTTGGAAAATGAAGACTGAAATCTCTGTTCAGTCCTGAACAGATTACAGACCTGTCATCAACTTTGAGCCTAATTTCATTCAGAGTTGTTGAATGGATAAGAAGCATGTACTCCATTTTTCACTCTCTAAGAGACATAAATTTAGCTAATAAAATAAGTAATGTTGATTTGGGGGTTGTGAGTTGATTCAGAGATTAAAGCAGAGTGATTGGAAGCAGATAATGACACTTCCCTGTTCACCAGCGTCATAATTAAGGCTGCAAACTGATACCCACATATCCACTAGTAAGCTTCACTGAACTCTACAGGGCTTATTTTCAATAAACTTGTAGCACGGATGGGCCATTTCAGGAGGTTCAGAACCAATTTTTATCCCAGGAAGCTACAGCCAAAAATGTTGGTTAAATGTTAAAAACCTGGAAAAGACCAAAAAAAGTTGAGTTTTAAAAGACAACAACAAAGATTTTTTTTTACTAAAGCAGAACTCTGCAACTTTTTTTTAGAAAACTGCTGCTTCTAAAGTTTTCCAAGAACATGATTTTCCCAGTTTTACAGGAAAGGCCTTTTTAGTGAGGAGTTACAGAGATGCCTGGGAGCCAGAAAAACAGATGGAGTGCACATGCAGCCCTGTATTTGCACATGCTGATGTACAGGCCTATATTATAACAGAGCAACATGCGTATATTTTGCATGTGCTTCGTGGCCCATTCCATTCTTCACACTACAATAGTCCGCTCTACCACCCCCTTTGCAATATATGGCAAACTTTTTGCAGCAGTGAGCCTGTAGTACTTATGCAGCCCCTGCCTTATACTCTGAAGGTTCAAGTATGGAAGACTCCACATTACAGCAGTTCCTCCATCCAATGAATAGATGGGGAAATGAGAATGTAATGGAAAGAACAATAGCTAGCAAGCAGGGGGCCTTTCATACATAGTCATGGCCGCATCATATAGAATCCTGGAGCTTGAAGTTTGGTGAGGCACTAAAACTCTCTGGCTGAGAATTCAAGCTTCCCCCACTCCACAGCAAATCCCTGGACTGCATAGGTCAAAACGATGGCAGTTAAAGTAAAATAATTGCACTGTAACTGTATAGTATAAAAGGGCAACAGGGCCCAATGCTCCATCCTCATATCTCACTTGTGATTTCAACAGTAAATTGCCCTTACATTTTCATAGTGTACAACATCCTTCCCTAACTAACTGCTCTCCAGATGTCTGGGGCTTTGAGTCCTGACAGTCTCAGCAAGTGTAGCCAATGTTGACGAAATCTGGGAGTTCAAATCTAAAACTTCTGGAAGGCTTGTATCCAGAATATATCAGTTTTCTAAGTGCAATGTAATGGCACCCCAAACCAATCACCATGTATTTGGAAGGATGCCCACCCAGGAGGAGTTAGAACCAAAGTGCACTGTAGCCTCCATCAGCAGCATCCAAATCAAGAGTATAGAATTGCACTATGAAGTCAGTTAGCTGTCATTCAGCTCCTGGATCAAGTCAAAAACATTCTGGGACTTTCCTCCTTATAGAACCTTTGAGTGGGCCTCAAGCGAAATGCACTTGTGGGAAGAAAAGTGTGACAGAAAGCAGCCCAGACACCTGACTACTGTTTTTACTTTCCAGTTTGGTCAGGGAGGGTGGAAAGAAGCTGGATGAGAGTTTCAAGCATAACAGGTTTCTGCCCATCACTGAGCCAAGACAGCCAGAGCTTGTTACTCCTCTTCATGCATTAAATATTCAAAAGGACTCCAGTTGATAAGAGGGACATTGCTTTGGTAGCCATGGGGCTTTTTGATGTCTGTTCATTGAACATGGAAGTCTACAGATAGGAAACAAATATTTAGAGACCTCTATGTATCCAAACTTCCACAGAACTCCTAGCCACCCAGGGTTCAAACTCCTATAAAGGTCTTTTTGTCTGTGTGTAGGCTCTCCCCACCCATGCAGAGATTCACAGTCTGTGTGGGGAGATGCATGATGTTAAGAGTGGGATAAGCAGTATGGTTCTAGTCCTAATTACATGGAAGCCTGTGCAGCACCTTTTCTTAAAGGGGACACAAGGCATGGAAGCATATTCTTCTCTTCTAGGGTGGAAGACCTACTTGTGGAAACCTGTGACTGCCAAAAACATAAGCAACCTTGCTGAAGCATGCCTATTGGCTACCCTGGCTTACACAAACAACTAGAACTAATACTCCACTTATGCAGTTGTCTGCTCAAATACAGTCAGTCAAATACAGTAGAAATTAGAGCAAGAGCATACAGCTATAGTTAGGGCAATGATTCTGGTAACTTTCAGTAGAGATGTTTCTGATACAGTACAGATTTCAGTGCTATTTTAAAATAATCTTTCAATTCCTTTTACTGCAAAGTCAACTTTTATATTGGGTGGTGTTTCCTCTTTCTCCCGGTTGCAGTCTATGATAACTTCTGCAGAGTTGACATCTGCAAGTGCCTGAGGCATCAGAGTCTTACTGTCAGTAGGTCATTGTCCTGTAGAGCAGGACAGCATACAATCCTCAGAAGAAAGCCTGCTAGAGTTCACATATGCAGGTATGTTTTCCCTTTAAAATAAAAGCAACTGCCCAATTTGACATTTGCTTTTAAAAAACAGATGACAAGCAAATGACAAACAAAAAGTGTCAGATGGATAAACTCTATTATCTCCAACTTCTCCTGACGTTGGGTAACACCAGGGATGGGCACCTGTGGCCCCCCAGGTGTTTTTGGTTCCATTTCCCATCAGCATCACCCTGCATAGCCAATGTAGAGGAAAAGATGGAATTTAGACGCCAGAAAATATCCAAGATTGCTCAGCCCATAATTTACAATCAATTATCTGAAGATTATCATCAAGCCTTGATTGTACTTTGAGAGGCAAGAAGACATTTCACTAGGCAAATCCTGTGATTTTTAGTTTCTGGTACATGTGTGCTGTCAAGTTACCTATCAACTTAAGGTGACCCCATGGATTTCATAGAGTTCTCTTAGAGAAGGAATACTCATAAGTGGTACACCACTGCCTCCCTCTTATGCCTGAATCAAAACAATCCAAGTTAAACTCTTAAGTTAAAGATTGCTCACATTGATGCATTTAGAGGTATTTTTTAGTACACAGAAAAATACCAATAGTTATTTAAGTTGAGGCAGTGGGGAAGAAGCACCCCTACCTGAATGGTTGAATATACAGTCATCCCTCCACATTCACTAAGTTTAGGGACACAGGATCTCCATGAAAGTGGAAAAACTGTGAATAACTCTAAGCCCTCTCAAACCATATTTAACACACACAAAAAGTATGATCACCATATTCAACTCGGCATGGATTCCTCTGAGGCATCAGGGTTCCTTCACAAGGCAGAAGTGGGTGGCTGGTGGGGCTTACTGCCACCTTCACTGCTGCCACACACCATTTTTAATAGGGACTTACAAGCCTCATTCGCAGTTTCTCAGTCTCACAAGCCTTGCTGTCCCTGTTAAAAACAGCACAGGGAGGCAGTAGAGATGACAGCAAATAATCCATGAATAATCAAATCTGCAAAAGTGAAACCTGCAAATGTGGAGGGCTGACTGTATTGAGTTGGTTCCTGCCAAAATTCCTTTCATTCATGGTAGAAACTGTGATCTCACAATGTTTGCCAATCACTTCTGCCTTTCCCACCAACTTGCCATGTTGTGTTGGAACATGGACCCAACCCTCTATGGTAGTTCTTCAAGGGGATACAATGGGAAGGAGGAATAATTAAAAATAGTCAATCCTTCCTTCTGCAGAAGAACATTTTCTGTCCATTGTTTCAAACTCAGCTGCAGCAAGCTCTACTAACTTCAGAGTCAGCAAACATCATATGAATAAATTCTTTTAAGTATCAAGCCTATATGTGAAGTGGCTCCCAAACTTGATTTGATTTCAGTTCAGAAACCACATAATGTTAGCTGTGACATGTAGTAGAGAGAAGGTAAGTTAATTAATACAATGTAAGAGAACATGGGAGAGAGGCTTCTTGGCTGTTGTGCTCCAGTTGTAGAATGCCCTCTCTTGGAGGTCCAATTGGTGCTAACAGTGATTACTTTCTGGGGCCAAATCTTTTTATTGCTTTTTACAGCTTTTTATTGAAACCTCTGTGGGCTAAATGTACAGTAAATGCACATGTATGTGATTTTTAATTGTTTTAGCAATTTAAGCTGTTTTAACATTTCACATTCAGTATGCTTTTATCCAGTTTAAGCAATCTTACTGCTTTAATCTAGAACTCTTTTATTTATTGTTAACTGTATGACACCCTTCATTCCCATGATCATTGGCAGGATATACTTTTTTAATAAATAAAAATAAAAATAATCATGACAACTATGTTTTGAATGATATCAGTTTGATATCAATTTGTTGCTATTTTGTTCAGACAACTGGTTGTCACTAAATGACAACCGATAGCCCCTTTCTGCACATCTCCAAAAACTTCACACTATATTTTCATAAAATGAGGAAGTTGAAACTGCAGATATGGGTTCTCTTTACCGGAGAGGAGGCTAGTTGAGTTTGTTTTTAGAAAACCAAAAGAAGCCTCAGAGTTACAAGGTTTCAAAAGAGTATCTATAGAAGAAAGAGGTGATTCATTTTGTTTTCTCTCCTCTTTCCCCCTTTACTTAAGAATATAAGGTCTACCTACAAAACAGACAACCAATTGCCTATGAGAAACCTTCAAGGTAGTCCTGAGTGCCACTGCACCTTTGTTGTCCTCGTCGTGTGCTTTCAAGCTGTTTCTGACTAATGGAGACCCTACACAGGGTTTTCTGAGGCTGAGAATGTGACACACCCAAGGTCAGTCAGTGGGTTTTCATACCTGAGGGGGAACAGAACCCTAATCTCTGGGGCCATAGTCCAACGTTCATACCACTACACCATGCTGGCTCTCCCTACCAGTCATTTTGTTCCCTTCACATTATTGGCAGGAAAACACATCCACCATGAATAATACCCACTGCCAGTTTATTTTGCTTCAATTCATCTGATTGTCTTCTAGAAACTGCCAATACTACCTCCTGTGGTATCAAGTTCCATACGTACTGTGTAAAGAAGTACTTCATCTGTCTTCATCTGTCACACACCCCGAAACCATTTCCTCTTACAGTAAGAGGGGAAAGACACAGTCTGATGTAATTTCTTTCAATATTTACCAATAATAATAAAAATACTTTACTGAGGAGCCCTCAGTCCTTCTAATCCATACCACATCTACCCGTGGGATAAGGCAGCTGCATTCATGCACAAAGAGTGAGAGTTACAGAACACAGAGGAGGAGGATGCAAACTAGCTTCTCCGACAAAAAACATGCAGTGGTTCTCAACCTTTGGTCCGCCAGCTTCTTTGGACTTCATCTCCCAGAAACACCAATCCCATGGTGAGGGATGCTGGGAGCTGGAGTCCAAAACATCTGGAGAACCAAAGGTTAAGAAGCCCTGCCTCCTTAGCAGATTCCCACCACAAGGAATGTGTTGAAGCAGGAGCTGCCAACAGACAACTCCTCACCTGTCCTGGCTGCCCTACTCTGAGGCGCGCCTCCTTGCTTGCCTGAGTGATGCACGAACACACATACACACATTCTTTTCAGCTTAATACCATTTCCCTTAATCCTCTGAAGGCCCTTGTGTTGTGCGTATTGCGGGGTGCCTGTGGGAGAACCTGTGATTCCTTATCGCTATCACATGATTACTCCACCCAGAGGAAGAGGGAGGGAGGCGCCACCAGAAGTCAGAAAGGAAGGCTTGTTTTCCAGGCCGGTTGGCATCATGTGCCACCCTCTCCTCCATCCGGCACACACCCGCTGCGACGACAGCCTCCACCATTTGCACACAAAACCAGCCGGGCATGCTGTGGAGCACCCCTCAGTGCTAAGGGAGGAGGGAAAGGAGGCAGGGAGGGGAGCTCGGTGTTGTCCCTCACCTCCTGACAGGCAGGCGTGCCACACTCCACCACGTCATGGCATTAAAATACACAATTAAATAGAGCCTCAAACAGAGCTTTAGCCCCGTTGACGTTTACTATAAGGGGACACCGAAGGATGGGAAGAAAGGGGACAGGGGAACGCCGAGCAGGGTGCGCCGCAGCGCGGGCAAGCGGGGCGCAAGGCTGAGGGCACATATTTGGTGTGGGTGAAAGGGCAGAGAAGCCGGGAAATGCGGAACTACCGCCCACCCCCAACACACACCACCTCAGCCTCGCACTCAAGACCCTGCCTTCTCGCCCCCCCTGCCCACCTCCAAGCGGGAGACGGAAGGAAAGAAGGGTCCCACCTCCCCCACGGCGCACCCCTCGGGGCCGCAGCCGCGACATCTCCGTGCCAAGGCGGCGGCGGCGGCTGTCTGAGCGCCACCCCAACCAGGAAGGAGCGAGCGCTCCTCTCCCGCGGACGGACGTCTTACCCCTCAAGCCAGCCCCTCTGGCTCCTCTCAGCGCGTCCCCATAGGCGGAAGGCAGGCAGGCAGGCAGGCAGGCAGGCGGGCGGGCGCCCCGGGTTGTGGACTTAGTCGCCCTACCGCTCAGCTGATCTGCCCCGGGTGGCCACTCCCCTCCGCCCAACCCACCCGCTGCAGCACCCAGAAGGGAGGCGGTGGTGGAAAGGGAGGCTGGCGCCGGGCTCCTCCCGTTCCCTTTCTAAACGGCGACGCCCCTCAGCTGACACACAACCCCGGGCGGCCATAGGACGCGGCGGCGGCGGCCAGGTGGAGCCAGGCGGTGTGCGCCAATACGCATGACGCGGGCGCCCGGGTCTTACCGTGAGTCGTCGGGCTGAGCGCGCCCGAGTTTAAAACCACAACCTCTTGTGAATAAAGTACACCAGGATCCCGGCCTCACTGAGGC
This sequence comes from Ctenosaura bakeri, assembly GCA_948474755.1. Taxonomy (NCBI): domain Eukaryota; kingdom Metazoa; phylum Chordata; class Lepidosauria; order Squamata; family Iguanidae; genus Ctenosaura; species Ctenosaura bakeri. The sequence continues at coordinate 135,880 of CAOLHI010001968.1, forward strand.
CATTTCCGCACTAGCCTGTTATAGCGCGATGATGCCACTTTCAACCTCCTCTGGAATCCTGGGGTTTGCAGTTTCGGGAGGGGCCGTCCGGCCCCTCCCGAAACTGCAAACCCCAGGATTCCAGAGGAGGTTGAAAGTGGCATCATCGCGCTATAACAGGCTAGTGCGGAAATGGCCTGAGTGGGAGGAAGGAAGCGCAGGGCCGTCTCTGGCGCGTCTGCTCAGAAGTAAGAGCCATTAAATTCCTTTGGACTTCCTCATGGGTAAATGTGTGCCAGATTGCAACCCTAGGTATGCGCCTCGCACATGACGTCTCTGGTAAAGTATATGTGTATTATTAAAGAATAGCGCTGTCACACCATTAATCTAATCTCTTCCCACAGGCCTTCCCAGACTAGTGCTCCACCACCTCCCATCAACTGTCCTCTTGTTTTTAATAGTTAATGTGTTTTAGGGGGTTTCAGAAGGGTTAGTGGGTGTGGAGGATGGGTTATATTTTAATGTTTTTAATGTATTTGATAATGTTTGGTAATTTTAATGTTTTTAATGTATTTGATATACTGTTGTAATACTGCCTCAATCCATTGAGAGAGGCGGGATATAAATAAATTTTATTATTATTATTATTATTATTATTATTATTATTATTATTATTATTATTGACTATCCTAAGCGTTTGCAAATGAAATTTCCCACTTGAGTTTCGGCCTTCCCTCCTTCTGTAGATTCCTGGTATAAAAGTGAGGTCCTATCTCAAACCCCTGGGGCAGAGGGGAGTGTCTTCCTCTGCTCTTCATTTCTAAATATTGTGTCTTGTACAAAAATAGTTTAACAAGAAACTAAACAAACACGAGTGAATAAATATCTTTTCAATTTGCTACAGACAGAGTTTATGTATATTTATTAGAAGCTGCACTGAATTCAATGGAGCATATTCTAGATTTGTAGAGATTTGTGGTTACAGGGCAGAAATCCAGTGCAAAATGTGTTTTAGTAAGTTATGGGGAGCTTACTTTTCAGGTGAGAGCCAGAGTGGTGTAATGGTTTGAGCACTGGACTATGGGCCTTTCCGCACTACACTGTTATAGTGCTATTATTCCACTTTCTACATTCTGTGGAATCCTGGGGTTTGCAGTTTAGGGAGGGGCATTTAGAATTTTCAGCCAAAGAGCTCTTTGGCCTCAGTAAACTACAAACCCCAGAATTCTACAGGATGTTGAAAGTGCAGTAATAGCACTATAACAGTGTAGTACAGAAAAGCTCTTTGACTCTGGAGACCAGGGTTCAATTTCCTTCTCAGCCCCAGAAAACCAAGTGACAGGTTTGCTTTATGGTCACCATAACTTGGAAACAACTTGGCAGGAACAATTTTTCACACTGCCCTAAATCAACCTTGGACAACTGAGAGGAGTCCACAGATCATTTTTCTGTCCCTGAGACCCTCTGCATTGCCCACCAAAAACAGTCAATCAGAAATGGCTGTAAGGTTTTGAAAAATAAACATATTTTGATGTTAAACACTGAGGTGGAGGCTGTATGGTGAATCACTGTTCCTGGAGACTTATACTAGAGGTAATTCACCCTTTTATGCCAGAAGATGGTTTGTCCAGTGAGATGGGGAGGTGGTGGTCACCTTGCGCATGGAGCCTGAGCCGCACTTTCCCGTCTTCTGACCTGATTTAAAAAAGACAACTAGTTCCCAATTTTATTATGTCTACCATATTCTATTTCATTCTGTTTATTGTCCTAAATAGAAACTTTACTGAATTCACTGTAGCAAAACAGAGTGGGAGTGTCTTCGGCTTTCCAGATGTTGAGGAATTGCTGTTCCCATTGACCAGACTGTCTATTGTTGATGGGAAATTGAGTTCAGCAACATCTGAGGGGCCAACAGTATCCCAACCTTGGCCTGGAACATGCCTGAGAACTGGCTGTTAAAAACAAAAGAGTGGGCAAAATTGTTCTTCCTACATGTGGCCAGAAGCAGTATCTATAATTTTGCATTAAAAAATGACACTTTGCCATTTGTAGCTTCATGTTCAGTGGGTCAGCTTATTTGTCTTTGTAATTATGGCTTCTTTTATAACGTATGCTATTGATTTATCTTATTTTTATGAATATTGTACACTGCCTCAGATGCCTTTTGTTGACTAAGAAGATGGGGTAAAATGAATGTAATAAGTAAGGGAGGCAGATGGGGCAAATATCAATACACTGTTTCAAGAAGAGATCTACTACATTCCAGTTCAGTCACTTATTACAAGAATTCTTTCACACTACACAGCTATAATTCTGTAATTCCATTTTAACTGCCATGGCAACATCCTGTAGAATCCTAAGGTTTGGAGGTTGATGAAACACTAGAGCTGTCTGGCCAAGAATTCTAAACACTTCTTCCTAGCGATGGGACGAATCCAGAATTTTCCGAATCCAAATCCAAATCCCTGGAAGGTTCTGGGAGTCCATGAATCTCAAATCTTTCGAATCCTTTTTGTTAGAAAGGGTTTAAAAAGCAAGGGAAAGAAAGCACTTCTACTGAAAAGTGTTTTTGAAGCAGAATTTGACATATTTGTTTAATGAAAAACAAATTAAGAAATGGTTTTCAGTTCAGGAAAACATACTGATACTTCTTATTAAGAAGGTACAAATGCAATTGACATGTTCATCTACTACATGAAGTATATAACTCTCAGGTCCAAAGAATACAGATTATTACCTTGCAGAGAGAGGCAGCTGCAGGCACAGGCAGCAGGAGTGATGACAGGCAGCAGCCCCAGGCACAGGCAGCCTCCAGCGTGTCCGTGGCTTTATGCTGCGATTTTCGCGCACCCAGGGCCCGCCAGCCAGTCAAGCCTTTGGTGGGCCCCGGAGGCGGCAATTTTGAAAAACCCAACCATGTTCTGCCACCCACCCGAGCAGGATCCGGCTGGGCGGGAGTGCGAGATCACGTTCCCCACCACCTTTTGCCACCAGCCCCAAGCAGGATTGGGCCCGCAGCTAGTGGCAGAAGAGCGGGGAGCACGTGATCACGCTCCCTGCCACCTTTTGCAGCCCGCCCCGGGCAGGATTGGGCCCACGGCTGGCAGCAGCAGCATGGGGAGCGCAGGATCATGCTCTCTGCTGGCTTTTCCAGCCTACCCCAGGCAGGATTGGGCCCATGGCCAGCAGCTGCAGAGCGGGGAGTGCGAGATTACGCTCCCCGCTACCTTCTCCCCCTTCCCAGCCAGGGCAGGATTTGAGAGATTCAATTTGCCTATTTTGGCGGGGGGATTCAGATTCCCGAATCTTGAATCCTTGCCCAGGATTCAAGGATGCGAGGATTTGGTTGGCCCATCCCTATTTCTTCCTATACCACAAATCCCAGGATTTCATAGGAAGGAACTATGGCAGTTAAAGTGGATTCACAGCACAGTGAGAAAGGGCCCTGGAGCAAGATCTCAGAAACATATTACTCTTGAAAGTGCTGTTCTTAATCTGCTGACCTACACTGTCAGGGTGGGGCGGGGGGAGTTGAAGAGTGTAGAAACTGAAGTAAGGATTCTGCATTGGTCACCTTAAAAATGGAATTGGTGCTTCATTACCTATTCTCATAAATATTTGACAGCCATAAATGAAGCTACTGTGCCTTTTGCTCTTACAGAGTTCTATATATTGAGTCCACAAAAGTCCTCTAGTTCAATTTCACAGTAAACTGCTCAATCTATTGTGAAAGGAAAAGATAAGCATTTACCTCCCTAAGTAGATGCTTATAAATCCAAGATCAGAAAAAAATATATTTTATGAACCACAGTTCTCAGAATCTTTAGGCATGCTGGCTGGTTATTCTCCCCTTCAGTATCATGTTTCGTCACTCTTGGGGCCCTTTTACACTACAGAATTACAGCACTATGATTCTGTTTTAACTGACATGGGTCCATTCTATGGAATCCAGGAATTTGCAGTTCAAGGAGCGTATTTAGAATTCTCAGCTAGAGAACTCTAGTGCCCCACCAAACCACACATCTCAGGATTCTGTAGGATGGAGCCATGGCATTTATAGGAGAATCGCAGTGCTATACAGTGAGCCTTCAGAATCTGCTGAAGTTTGGTTCCAGGACTTCCTGTGGACACCAAAATCCATAGATGCTCAAGTCTCATTATATACAATGGTGTAGTAAAATGGTAAAAAGAGAGCCTGAGGATCTGTGAAATGGCAGGAGCTATGACAGAAGATGCCTTTACATCAGCATAATGTTTGGCATGTAGCAACATCAAGCATTGCTTTTTGGATTTTTTTTTAATACATTTGAGCCATGGTTGGTTGAATTTGTAGACTGAGAACCTGTGGATATGGAGGGCCAACTGTGATTATATATTGTGAAGAGACTCCTCCTAAAATCATGGTGATCATGCTACCAAGAGCAGGAGTAACAGGTGAAGAGGTTCCAGTTAAAGAGTCCTATCCACTTTATCTCTTTATCTGAGACTATAGAGTCTCTCCTGCCCTTTACATATCTGGGTTATTCCCTTGACTGGTATATCTTCCTCATCTGACTGGGCCCAAAATTCCACCCTTGTGAGGCCCTCTGGGGTTAAATGGTTGCAACTTGGATCAGGATGATGATGTTTAACCTGTTGTGGACAGGTAGCACTTCCCTTGATAGACTGAGATCATCGTTTAGTGGAGTTTCTAGCCATGACTTTTGACATGAAGATAAGTGGCCTCCTTTATTGATAACTCGTATCTGTTTTGTACAAATATACTGGTATAGGCAAAATGTAGCCTGTGAAACCTGAGACCCACAATTTTTTTTGCAGGTGATTTTTACTCCTCAAGTTTTCTAAATGCAGAGATTTGCTCCCCCAAGATCACCATATACCTTAAAAAGCTGCCAGAAGCCACAAATAATCTGGTGAACCACACGTGACATTTCTTACTCCATTTCAATTTTGACCAATTTTTGGCTGTTTTCAAGATCTGGCAGTTTTCAAGCTATATGGGAGATGGGGTGTGGTGAGGCAAAACTACCGTGTCTTATAGCAATTTTTTAAAATTTTATTTTTTATTTTATTGTTATACATTATATTCAGTGTGATTCATTACAATATAAATGGAAATCTGTATCTCAGTTGAATTGACAGCATCATATTTACATTACACACCCAAACCAATGTTTGAGCTAATATCAAAGAGTACAATAACTTAAGTACAATTTTCAATTGTACCAACTCCTCAATTTTATTTGACCTTTCCTTGTTTTCCATTATAAATTTTTAATGTTATTTTTTCCCACTTCCAACTTTCCCTTTGTTGGATTTATTCTGCTTGAAACTTATTTTCAATTTAGTTTTATTCTTTATCATTGACTTTTAAATCTGTAATTTAAGCCCCCAAATAAACTAATTTCTTAATTATATCATAAGATAGCTATAACGTAGTTTGTGCTTTGAGATTACATATGAGAACCTCTCTTCTTTCTTAAACATTTTAGCATGTCTTTTATCTTTCATCAGTTTATAAATACTGCACTTCCTCATTTTTTTGCTCAAGAAATCTCATTACTGGTTCCCATTCATCACTTCTTTTTCTGCATCTTTCTATTAATCCAGAGTGTTAACTTGGTCAAATTATTTCATTTGCAGCAGTTTAACCAACCAGTTTTCTGTATCAGGTATACTTTTGTCTTTCCCTATTTTAGCATATATAATTCTTACAGTTGTCATATAAAGCTTTACTCTCCAGTATTTCCTTGTGAATTTTTCATTTGCATCTCATAACATATTTAATTGGAAAAATTCTGAAGACATTGGAAATCTGTGTTGAAATATCTCTGGCATGATTTTGTGTATACTAATCCAGTATTTTTTTTGCTTGTGGACAGGACCACCCTGTATGAAAAGAATCTTCCTTTTGTTTCTTGACACTTCCAACATTTGCTTTCTCATTTTTTATACATCCTATTTAATATATATCTGGAGTTAAATACTGTCTGAAAAACCATTTTTAAATGATTCTCTTTCAGATCTTGGGCTCATGTGAATTTTTGTGTTTTCCTCCAGCACTTATCCCAATTTTCTTCAGTATTTCATATCCATTGTTTTGCAACCATTTAATTATCGCCTCCTTCACTGTTTTCTTCCCTTGAATCTTGTTTCAAAATTGTTTTGTAAATCTTAGACATTAGATGCCTTGGGTTTTCAAATAACGCTTTTTTAAATTCATTTGTCTTATTTTTTCTTTCGAAACCTTCTAACTTTAAATCCATTTTGAATCTTTCTGTAAGCTGCATGCGAAAAGACCACTGGCATTTTATTCCTTCCTTTCTAGTTCTTTGTTTGTCTTTAATCAAATTTTTGCACTGTCATCTTCAGTTGAGAGATCTTTATATTTTATTCAACCTTCTTTGTGTTCATTCCGTCTTCCAAAGAAAGCTTTGTGTGGAGAAACCTATTGGGTAATTTTCCTGTATGTTTTATTTTTATATTTCAACCAAATTCTTAATCATGGTTTTCTTATGAAATGGTTCTCAAAGTCTGTTTTGCAGCAATTTTGAGGCATTTAGGGTGACGTTTGGAGAAAAATCATTAATGTCTTTTTTTTTAAAAAAAAAATAGAAGTGGTATGATAGCTTTGGCATGCTGGTGAGACCCAGTAGGGCGGTGGGTGCAAGGACAGAAATTTCCCATTCCCTTTGCAGTTGCTCACCCCTGATATAAATAAACAATAATTCTTCAGTACAGAGTTTCTCAAGTCAAGAGAAATATTTCTGGAAATATTTGATTACTCTATTCATTCTATTCTAATGTTAATTCTGTGTTGATTTGTCTTAATTAATTGCAACTTAATATTCAGTTTTAACTATATGTGGATTTTATTTTGTGGCCTTTGATTTTATCGGGCTTGTAGCCACTGGGGAAGAAGCATTGAGGCCCAGCCACCTCCAATGAACCTCTGATCTCCCCTCCCAGAGTTGAGATGGACTGGACATTAAATGAAGTAGATTGCCCTTGCCGTGAGTACACACACATTTATTTCTTGGCAGTGGTTATGAGACCTTTTCTGTCAAGCAGACAAAAATAACATTTAAGCTTATAGTTGAAATTTTGAGTAGAGGGTGGCCTGAGTATAATGAATGTATTCATTTAGCATTGTTAAATGAAACATAGGGGAGTCACAATACTTACAAAACCATGTTTTTTTTGGGGTGGTGGTGGTTATATTATTACTTTGAATGAAGCAAGAAAAATAAAGGTTCCACACATTAAACAAAAAAGACCCAACCTTAGCAATGAATGCCCAAACTGCAACCCTTCCTGGAAAAAGACAGCTGGAGCATTGCTGGGTATCTGGTTATTCCTAAAGAATTCCCTACTCAGTTCCCATTTGAACTTCACTGTCAAGATTGTCCTTGGAAGTCCTTTGGATGGTAGACAACTGGAAGAAGAGCTTTTCATCTGGCAGTATACTTCTATAATGACACTGGTTTGGGTGCCATTCCAGTTTTTTTAAAATACTAATGGTAAATTCTGTTTTTGATGTTTCAACTATACATTATCTTTTATTTGATTGCTGCTTTTGTTTCATTGTTATTTTTAATCTTAATAAAAATTGAAGGATTCTTATAGCTGGAAAGTGTGCTAACAAAATGTTTTAGACTCTACAAATGAATAAAGGCATTTATTTAAAAATATCTTGGCCTTAACCTAGTAAGGATATAAGATCTTAGCAATTTAATTTAAATACCATAATGGCACCAGATCCTGTCTGATCTTGGAAGCTAAGCAGGGTCAGCCATGGTTAGTACTTGAATGAGAGATTGCCAGCAAATAGCAGGTGCTGCAGGCTGTGTTTCAGAGGAAGGAACTGATGAATCCACCTCTTAGTATTCTTTTCCTGAAAACTATGAAATTCATGGAATTACAGTAAATTGACAGGTAACTTGAAAGTGTGTGCGTGCACACATGCACATACAGAAAAATTCAAAATATTGAGGTTGGCCAGCAGATGGCACATCAATAACATTATTTGTGATGTAGTGATCAACTGGTTTGTCCAATCCTTACTGTGCTTTTCAGTAGCAATGTTGAAGTAAGATGTCATAGGACTGATCCAGCACTGAGTGCCTTTGGCTAGTTCTGTCTCTCAAGAATAGGGATGCTATAAGAGTTTTGGTGGAGTCTGCAGAGTGACTCCACTGGCTGCTTGCTTGAAAAATGCTGGATGTTCAAATCCTTCTGCCTCTTCCACTGAGTGTATGCATCCTCCATTAGTCTTATTACCCTTTTCTGTGGCTTTGAGAAATTGGGCAGAAAACAAGAAATACTTACAGTTTTCATGTTAATAATTATCTATATCTATTCTAGTGAAATTTTACAATTTTCTTAAGTAGGGCCACCTGTGATGTGATCCCTTGATAGAGGAGACTTCAAAATTTTTTGGGTAAGATGGTACTGAGGAGAAGACTATCCCAAGAGGATCTTGGATCTTCACGGGGGAGTGTGTTGGATTCTGCTACTGGAGAGACAGGGAGCCAACTTCCTAAGACATGATAAGGCAAAGCTTCCTCCCAGCTGAAGAGAGTTATCATGACACCATGAGACACCATGAGCAAAGCTAGAGGTGACTCCTTGTGAATAACAGGCTCCTTGGAAAGCAGGGGCCTCCTCCAAGCTCCTGCATCCCCACCCCCATCTCCTGGGAAGCCCACAAGGTAGTAAGTCTATAGCTGAGCCTGCTGGCCAAACATGAACCAGTGCTTGCCCTGATTCATATTTGGCCAGCAGTTTGTTCGCGTCTGCCATGAAGTAGGACTAAGGTAGCCATTGTGGAAGTTGTGTGGCCTCCCAAATGTTGTTCAACTGCAGCTTCCAACATTGATTGGCTATTTTGGCTAGGTTGCTGGAAGTTAGAGTCCAAAAACCTCTGGTGAGCCATATAGTTCCCATTCCTGCATTATGATGTGTCATGGATTGGACTTCCAGAATTGAAATTCTTTCCAGAGTTCCTTACTTAGACTGAAAACATCACCAACCCTCTAGCGCAAACAAGGTGACACACTGTTAAGCATTATGTTAAACATGACTAAGCAATTACTTCTCAGGATATTCAGTTAAATATTTCTAGGTAAGGACTTAATTTTCACCTCTGAAAATTTGCCTAAATGTGGAAAGTTGACAGGTCAAAGCGGTTTTTGCATGTTTTACTCTGATAGGACAAGGAGAATATTTGTGAGAGGGGAATAAAATGCTTAAGGGAATATATATTAACACAAGTTGTACCACCTTTACCCATTCCACACACATTGCAATTTACAGAGGTTCCTGGAAAGGAAATTTTACAAAGGCAAAAAAATTAACTGCTTCAGTTTTATGAGGAGGAGAAATGCTAATCTTAAAAAAAGAACTAATTTCCCATCCAATTAGAAATTCTAATTAAACTGGATATCTGATGGAGTGGAACACAGAACAGAAAGAAGCTTTTACTAGAGATCCTTGAGGAATCCATTCTTTGCAGATTCTCATACAAAGTGTCCTGATCTACAACTTTGAGGGCCTTTCCACACTACATTGTTATAGTGCTATTATTCCATTTTCAACATTCTGTTGAATCCTGGGGTTTGCAGTTTAGGGAGGGGCCTTTAAAATTCTCAGCCAGAGAGCCCTTTGGCCTCAGTAAACTACAAACCTCAGAATTCCACAGGATGTTGAAAGTGGAATAATAGCACTATAACAGCCTAGTGCAGAAAGGCCCTTAGACTAATAAATAGATACAGCTTTCCTTCAAATTTTGTATTGACACACATTTTGTGATGGAGTTTTCAAGTAAAAAAATAAGTTGCAAATTTATTTTAGGGTAAAATACATTTAGAAAAACAGTCTTTACTTTTAGAGAATAGGCCTTTAGAAATGCATGCTTTTTAAGACAACACTGATAAAAGTACATAGAAATGCATACTTGAAAGAATGTATGAATACCAGGTAGTGTAGGCTGTGTTTTAGAGGAAAGAACGAGTAAAACCACCTCTTGAGTATTCATTGCCTAAGAAAACGCTATGAAAATCATGGGATCACCATAAGTTGACATATGATTGAGCGCGCGCGCACACATGTGCCCACACACACACACACACACACAAACACACACACACACACAACGTACATTTAGGAATGCATACTCTTTGAGACAATATAGTTAAAAGTACATATTTAAGCACATATCTAAATCCAATTCTTCATTTTTGAAATCATAGAGTATGAAGAAAGAGGATGGAAAAAAATTGCAAATTGACACATACAAAATGGACCAGTAATGAATTGATCTGGCCTATCTTACCAACAGTGCCGTAGAACAGTGAGCATCCTGTCACATTGCCATAAAAATAGGATGTTAGGTTTCTAATATTAAAAAGGAAAGACGGATTTAAATCCTATGTGTAGAATATTGGACTTACATCTTTAAGGGACACATGCTGCATCCTGTTGAAATAATCCTGAACTTTAGGGATACTGCCAACTATAAAGGTAAATCATATAATTTACATTGTCCATATAAATAGAAATTCTTATTACTGTATTTATGTGTATCCTGCCTTTTCCCCTGTTTGAGACTAAAGGCAGCTTAAAACAGTTTTAAAAATAGTTAAAATACAAAAGCATACCAAAGTTAACAGTAATTTAGCTTATCAAAAAAATTAAAACAGTTAAAACACAAAGCAGTAAAAGACATCAAATAAAAATCCAGCAGAGTATAATGACCTCTGTCAGCTAAAAATCAATTTTCAAAGACCTGATGGAGTAAGGTGTTCACTTGGATATGCAAAGATATTGAGGAAGGTGCTACTCTATCCTTTCTGGGCAGGAAAAAGCAATTGAGCATCTACCTATGAGTGTGTCTGTCTACTTATGAGCGCTGTATTGCGTTATGTTAAACTCTACCACTTTTCTTTTCCCGACAAATACAGACCACTTTTCTTTTAATGATGCAGCAACTGTGTGAGGACTCAGTCCAGATTCAATGCATTTTATGCAAGGCGAGAGGTTAAACCTTTCTTCCTCATAGCAGTTTCCAGCTGCATAACAGCACTATCCTGCTGGTTATTTGCCCCTAAAGGCAAGTACAAAAAGTGATTGTTAACGTGTATCTTGTTGTATTCATATTATATGGGGTCCAGACCTATTTAAATTTAGACTAGATTTGTCAGCTTAGGTCTGAGCTAAGGTCTCTTTCACATTACACAACTATAGCACTTTAATGCCACTTTAATGCCACTTTAACTGCCATGGCTGAATCCTGCAGAATCCTGGGATTTACAGTTTGGTGAGGTGCTACAGCTCTCTGGCAAAGAATTCTAAACATTTTGTCACAGTACCAGTGCAGGATTCTGTAGGATAGAGCCATGGCAGCTAAAGGATTATAATTTGTGCAGTGTGAAAGAGACCCAGGTCTCTGATTTCATTGTGTTTACTCTTTAAGTATGAGGTTGAGATCCTATATAAAGCTGGCAGATTCTAAAGTTCTACCAGCATACTTATGTGTGGAGTCTGAGCTGCTAGGAGAGGAGGATAGAGATGGCCAGTCCAGTGATGATATAAGGAGGGTTTCCTGCTGAATCTGCCATGGCCAAACAATGACTATCTGGGTTGGTGGCAGAGCTGTGTCTAGATGTTGTCTAACAGGCATTGTGCTACTGAGCAAACCTCTTGTGTATAAAAGTATGGATATCTCCTTATGCATTGTAAGGAGTAGATCCACAACTCAGTAAGATTCCAGCCTGAGTTTGGATCCAACCCAGTGATGTATGTGTGTTAAAGTACATTCATGTATAAAGTTGGAATGCCAGCATGTCATGATTCTGCACTGGGTATACAAGGATGCTTTCTTGTATAAGAATATAGTGAGAAACAACTGGCAAGTTAATACAGACACATCTCAGTTAATAATTTCTCAGGCAGTGGAGCTGGTTTTTACAAAGTTTTTCTACACTGGCTCTATTCTCCTGCCCATCTCTTGTCTAGCTGGAAGGTGTTTGTTTATTTGTTTTTAAAGACGCATCAGCTTTGGTACAATGGTGAAGGATGGCTGAAGAAGCACAAACTTTCTGTACTAGGTTGCAGCAGCATTGTCTGCATTAAACAATGATATAACACCTAGCCGGAAAGAACAGTTAGATTGGCTACTCTAGCCAATCTAACTGTAGCTGTGTGTGCCCATCTACAAAAGGCAGGGCAAACAGCAGCTGCCTTCAGATATTCCCCTACTGAGCATATATGAATAGCAAAACAGAGAGATAAAGAATCCAGTCTCACCAGCCCCCATGTGAAAAAAAAAAGTATAGATCTGTAAGTTTAGTAACCAAAAGGCATAAGAAAAGTAGAGGCTGGTGAAAGAAATAGTTCCTGAAGGGCTTTTGGGAAAAGTTTCAAGAAGTCTCCAGGAGGTTCAAATGTTTTGGCTTGCTGATGCAAGCTTTGCCTGACCACTTGCTTGCTTTTTCCTCATGCATATATATTGTTAGTTTTCAATAAAAAGTTTGCTAAAACATGTTGAACTGCTCTTCCTTTTTATTTTGTAGGAATCTATCCCTATTCTTTGCACGTTATTTTTGCCTTGGGCACCAAATTGTCTGTTAAAGGAGTCATGCCTGCTTTGTTAACTGAAGTATACACGTCATGGTGAGAACTAGAACAGCTCTTAGAAAACATGGTGTAATCAAGTTACAAATGATAAAGCAGAGTGTTTGCAGTACATGAGTCAGCCACATGTGGGAGCCAAATGTTGTGAATTTAAACACAGTGTAAGGCTCTCCAGAGTATGCAAGACAAGGATCTCCTGTATTCTAAGCATTTGCAATTTTCTCTTGAAGACACAAGTTATAGGGGGAAGAATGTTTGGGTTCATATTTCCTTCAGTATTCTTTATTGGACAGATGTTTGATCAACAGTACATTAATCAAAATTCATTAACTGCTTCTTTGAAGCATAGTTACATTTTTCCCCCTAACATATTCTCTTTTCAGATTTACATCGAGAGCATAAACAGCTGCTACATTCCAGTTTTGGATTATGTTCAGTAATATCTTTTAAACTCATCTGTAGAGATAAGACTGGGGATTGAGCAGGGGTAGGGTCTTTTCAGTGCTGGAACCCTATCTGTGGAATATGTTCCTTAGAGAATTTACTTGGGACCACCTTCTGATATCTTTTCGGCTCATGACCTTCGCATGCCAGTGAAGAAAGATTCAGCCATAGTCTAAGTTATGTTGTGATATAGCTTCCTGACTGTGTCTGGCTTTCCTTCCTGTTTGCTTCCCTCCTCCTCCTTCTCCCCCCCCCGTGATTCCATTAGTTCTCATCGCAGTTTTAAGATCTGTTCAACAGCAACACCAGTTGCTGCTTCCTTGAAACAGATGGAATCCAAGTAAAAATTCCAGGTTCTTCTTTGTCCCAGCCTGAATCAGGCCAAAATTTTGTCTACTCCAGCATTGTGTTTGGTCAACCAGAAGCCTATTAACATGCTGAGTTCCCAGCAGCTGTTCTTCAAAGATGCTATGGATTTGTCATATCTATAATGACCACTTGCTTTTGATAAGTTTATCAACCCAAGAGCTGTTAACCATACACATCTGATATTCTGTCATAAGAAGATTTATGTGAAGTGAGAAGAGCAAAAACTTTCTCTGTCATATCTTAGGACTACCCTATCCCTGGCCTAATGTGCTGAGCATGAAAAGGGCATTTCTGCTGGCAAAAGGAGATTGAGTCCAGCTCTGACCACCATAGCTGGCACATCTTTGAGTTAGGATTACCCTACAGGTAAAAGGAAAAATGAACGGATGAAGGAAATACTTGGTATTCTGATTTTTCCATTGTTAGAGTCACAGTTCAGTCCTGACACAAAGATGAACTGGCTGTTAGGACTGGACACAAACCTCTCCTGCCAGTAGAAATCCACTTTGGCCAGCTGATCTGAGATCTGCCAACAGAACAACATGACTGAACTGCTGTCTGGCTGTGATCTCCTGTCAGAACTGCCAAAAACAAACAAAACAAAACGAAAAAACATGGAGTTGAGGAACGAATTGGGTTACCATAGATCCAAACCTGTTCTAGCCCAGGGATGGAGTTACAGTGCTAGCCCATGAGTAGACCAGGATCAGGGCAGTCCTAAGTCATTTCCAATACTCCACAGCTGAGAGGAATTTGGATTCATCACAGCTTTATTTGGCTTGTGTCAGCTCAGCTAGCCTTTTAGCCATCTTGGATCATCAGGATTCCATTGTAATGTCCAGTGCAGATCTTCCCAATCTCCTTCCCTGGGATTAGGATTGCCCTATGGGCTTGGGAAGTTTTCTTTCCTCCCAGCTATAAGGCATGAATTTCTTTTCATTTTCAGAGCTATGGTTAGCTTTACAACTGCAATGGTATTTTTGATAACAATGTGCAAAACATAGGTAGAACTAACAAACTGTGCTTTGAACAAGCCATGGCTAGCTCTGAAAAATAAAAGGAGGGAAGATTCGGCTTTTCCTGCTCATGTAATTATAAGGCTAACATTAGCAGAATCCTACTATTTACATATTTTCTTTCAGGCAGGAGAAAGGGAGCATAATCTATTTCCAGTGATATTCACATTTGTTTACTATTTGCATACAGGAAAATTAAGAAATAAAAGGAATGATAATTCTTAAGAAATAACTTGTGGTGATTAGTTACATGTTGTGAATACAATTACAGATTGTAATTAAACGTCTAGCAGTTTAGTACTTTCAACTGCTACCCTGGGTGGAAAATGTCTTTCCCTTTTATTTGACAACTTTTCCATTCATCACTGAAAATAATTCTCCTTATAGGTGACAACAATAAGAATTGCCTTCCTTTCCCACATTTTTCATACACCATGGCTGTAATCCTGTTGGTGGCTGGCATAGTGCATTATTTTCAGGGTTTACACTGATGGACAGGGTAAGCTGTCTCTGTCATTGTCTGGAGAGAAAGCAGTCAGCTTCCACCAACAGAAACAGCCAATTTTCCGAGGTAGGCAATTTTCCAAGGCAACTTTCCTAAAGTGCTTTTTGCTCTGTGGTGATTGTTGTGTTCCTTCAAGTCATTTCTGACCTATGATGACTCTAAGCCAAACCATAAAGTTTTATGGGTAAGATTTGTTCAGAGGGAGGTTGCCTTTGCCTCCCTCTGAGGCTGAGAGAGCATGACTTGCCCAAGGTAACTCAGTGCATTTTCACATTTGAGTGGAGATTTGAACCCTGGTCTCAAACCACTACACCACACTGGCTGTCTTTGTGGACCAAAGTGTAAACAGACATTTCCAGGACCCAGGAGATCTCTCACTGGGTGAAGATGGCTTTCTCTGCTTTCCTCCCACTGTTGCTGTGCTAGTTGTGTTTTTATTTTTATCACTTGGCGTTGCATTACCATTAATGCCAGCATAGTTATATAGGGCAACAGGATCTCAAACTGTATCATGGCAACATTTAGATGCCTCATAATATGGACAGCCAATTAAATTATTTGCAGCTTCTTTTATATGATACCCTAAAACAGGCTGATGGATCTTAACACACAGGGACAGCCATTTAGCATACTGAAGTAATTGCCTCAAGCAGCTTATTTGGGGGTTTTGTGAAAGAGCAACAAATTAGTAGTTATTGAATTTATTATTATTTTAATGCCGGGGAGGGAAAAAGGTGTCAAAATGACTAGCCTTAAGTACTATATACCTTGGCTTCAGGCATGTGCATCTCTGTGTATATGTGCCATTTGTTTTTCCACCCCAGGCAGCAAAATATCTTCAGGCAGCTATCTTCATACTCTCACCCCTGTTGCTGTTGGATTATTCCTCCTGGTACAGGTCTACTGTACATGTTCTTGTACTGAAGATCTGACATGTTAGAACAAGCTTTACAGCCTTCCTGAACCAACGGTAGGAAAACACATAAATCAAGGGGTTGCACGCAGAATTAAAGTAAGCAAACCAAATAAGAACATCAAACACTACAGGTGGGGTAATGAAATCTAGCAGGCTGTCTACCATGGTGTCTATGGTAAAGGGCAACCAGCACAGGAGGTAGATTCCTACAGCAATCCCCAGTGTTTTAGCTGCCTTTTTTTCTCTTTTCGTGGCTCCCAGGGGTTCCCCAGTTTTCTTAACCATGCTACTTATCTGTTTGGCTTGTCTGGTCGCTACAATAAATATTTTGGCATACATCCCTATCATTATGAGGCAGGGAAAGAAAAAGACTGGGAAGTTGATCCAGCCCCAGAGTTTGTTGAACAGCAGCTGACAGCTCCCAATGCAAGGCATGTCCTGCAAGAATTGACCTAACCCCTCTTCAACTGCTTTGCTATAAAGAAAGACAGAGGTATAAACCACAGGCACTCCCCATCCCACTGCAATATAAATGCAGGCAACTCTTATGGTAAACTTTGTGGGATAGAGCAATGGGTCACAGATGGCGCAATGACGGTCAACAGATATAAAACAGAGGTGGAATATGGAAGTCAGGCAAAACAAAGTGTCCAGAAACGTGTGGAGCCGGCAGAAGTCATCACCAAAGTACCAGCAGCTCTCCACAGAGCGGATTGTGCTAAAGGGAAGGACTGTTAAGCCGAGGAGGAGATCTGCAAAGGCCAGGGAGAGCAGCAAGAAATTGGTTGGAGTGTGAAGTACTTTGAAGTGGAAGACAGAAATCACCACCAGCAGGTTGCCTAGGACCGTAAGTAGCACACCAAGGGCACAGACCAAGTAGATGGCTAGTTGGACTCCAAAAGGATGTAGGGTTCTATAACAGGAACCATTCATCTTAAAGCACAGTGAGTCTGATGCTGGAACTTCTGCAGCAAGGCTCATGCTTTGTGATCAGCTGCTGCTCTTGGTTTCTACCTTCCTTTGTTAGCTGTATCTAAAAAATACATGAACAATGAGGAAGGAGAATGTGGTTCCTGTGAAAAGAATCAGGAGAAAGCCTGTCTCTATATCTGCTTGAATGAGCTCTACTGCAGGCTAATGCATTGAAATGGGAACAGGAGGTCACCCAGCTTGACCCAAACTTATCTAGTCCTGTTAACTTCATGCAAAAAGTGACATGCTTTTCATCTTGATTCATTTATAGGTACTACCATTAGTTTTGTATCCATCATTACTAAAGCCTATGGGTATGCTTTTAAAAACTCTGCTTTGTCAGCTGTAAAGTTAATCATAAATTATTCTTACAATAAAATTTTGCATGGAACAGGAAATTCTGATTGTGAGGAAAGGCAGTCTTAGATACGGACTTCAGGGCTCTGCATGTTTACATGCTTATCAGTGTAGTCTCTTATATTTTTGGATGAATGTCATGATATTCTGTGATATCCTCTTCTTATCAAACACTAAGAACTGAATGTATCTCCATTTATGTTTAGAAAATGTTTGTGTAAACCTATTGTACTGTGTATATGATTGTGTTTTGGTCAGTGTTGCTTAACAAAGCCTGAGTTTGTATAACTTTATCTTTGTGTAAACTAAGTTGTTTAATATGAAAGTTTAGAACTAATTATTTATATGAATTAGGGAATGCAACTGTTCTTTGTTAAAACAAGAATTTATGTGGAAATGATGGATTGAAAATTGTTCCTCGTTTGTTGAGAACAAATTTCAAACACTTTTTTTTTAAAGCTCATTGTTTTCAGTCACTGCAAAATAGTGTATTACAGGATTTGAAATCATTCTTCCCCTAGAAATTGGAATTTGGTTTTAAGAAGTTCTTGACTTACTAGTCTGAGGTGACTATTTAAATAGTAAATTTGTCTTTTACAAAACAAAGAAACTTGGATAGAAATCTGTACAATGCAAAAAGTTCAAGGCTGGTTGGGATATTTCAAGTCTCCAGTATCTAGCTGTACTATTTGAGGAAATAATAGAAATTTGAGGAACCTGTTTAATCTATCTACAAATGAATAAAAATTGTAAAGCCAAACACATGGTATATTTAAAGGAGTCTGTCTGTCTCTCTGTCTGTCTCTCTGTCTGTTTTTAAAAAGTTACTTACCTGCTGGTTTCACTGTATTATCTTTCAGGGTCTTGTTTTCATTCTGTTTCTGGGAAGTGTGAAATCACCCAGTGTCTTATATAGTCCAGTTGGATCATCTGTCCTTTCTACACAATTCCTCTCTAAGGAATAGTCTATTGGAAGGTGTGGTCAACAGTATGCATACATGTTCAACAGCACTGATACTTATTTTCAATAGTCTTATTGCTTCCACACATACATGCTAGTAATTTTACTTGGTGATTCATTGTTAATAGCTGACAGTGCAATCCTATGCACGCGTATTCAGAAATCTTACTGAAGGTAGTGAAGGTAGTGCAGCAATTTATACTTGTTGGACTCTCAATGCTTCTGCTACAAGTTTTTCTTTGTACTGTATAAACTTATGTTAAATTGCCCTAACTATGCACACTCTGTAAGCTTCCTTCTTAACCTTAATGAGCCCTTCCCACGCCCCCTTTGATGCTGTCTTTTTTCTTCGGAGGAATGGGCTAGCAAAATGTTAGGACACAACAGAAACCAATCCGTAAAGGCTTGGGGTGGTGGGATCAGATTACTTGATGAAGTGCTCAGAAGGCAGGACTTTTAGGCCAGAGAAGGAGGCCATTTATGATCAACTTGCTTTCATCATGACATTCATTTGCTGTTAAGAGTGATTCCAGGAACAGAAATAAATTATTAAAAGGACAGTTTCCTTGCCTTATTTGCAGTAAATGTTTACTTTCTCACGTGTGTGAAACAGGGGTACAATGAGGAAGGCAGTTTGCAACAGTCCTATAGCTGGAAACACAACTATTAGCTTCCGAGGCAGCATTAATAAGATCTTGAATAAACTAAGATAAATGTATTAAAAGTTTACATCCTCAACATGGTCATTTTTTATTACATTCAAACAACATGCTGCAGTTATCTAAAATGTTTGTGTAGGCCCCATGACCACGAACATCACCATGCCATTTCTGTAAAGAGATAGCCATTTGAGTCTGTTTTGAGATTAAAAAGCAGGGTTATCTAGTAGTCATCTTTCTTTCTTTCTTTCTTTCTTTCTTTCTTTCTTTCTTTCTTTCTTTCATTCTTTCATTCTTTCTTTCCTTTCTCCTTATGTAGGACTCAAGGCTTGTTTATTTTGCATCTGAATCATCAGTGCATCTGAAGAAGTGGAATGAATTTTAAAGGTGTCAGTAGATTCCTTCCTATTTCCCAAAGCATCTCTTTGAAAAGTCATTTTAGTCTAAATTTTGTGGTTTTCAGTGTACTTCATACCCAGCCCATTCAGAAAAAAAATTAAAATTGTTACATGGATATATATTTCCTGGTGTTTTTGTTTTTTGTTTTTTTGAGCCAAAAGATGGCATTCTTGCACATGGTTAGCTCTAGCTCAATACCAAGGTAGTTCATGAGCTATGTTTTTTTAAAAAAATATATAACTAAAACAGCAACATATATTAAAATATGTTATCATATGGAAAAATAGCAACCAAAGAGCAAAACACGTAAAATTACACTATATAGACCAGAAGAAAAGAGAGCATTCCACATTAAAAGCACATTCCTCATCAACTAGCACAGTCAGTCTGTACTAGATAGCATATCTTTGCCTGCTGGCAAAAAATAAAGCTAGGTCTATGCTAGCCTAGTTTTGCCTTGGAAGGAATCAGGGGTTTGGGAGAAACCACTGAGAAGGACTTCTATTTTATCCCTATCAGTTGTGACTCTGAAGGTGATGGGATTAAAAGAAGTGTCTCTAGAAGATCTTAAAGCCCAAATGGAATGAAAATCCTTTACATAGTCTGGACCCAAGTGGTAAACAACAGACCTAGTGCGAAAACGAGTTATGTTTTAGAAAGCACACTGGTCATAGTTGCATATATTTCTAAATTATGGCTTAGTGCTTATGTCTCCATAGGTTTCCGCATTTCCTTCTCCCATATTGTTTGTGAGAGATTTAACCAAGACTTAATATTACTCTCCTGAATTCCTATCTTTTCATTATGTGTTTATCAGAATTGACTCAGTTGTTCAAAAAACCAAAAAAAAAATCTTGACTATTTAGTGGGCTTGTATAAGAAACTAGAGATTATCTTAAACCATGATTCCTAGTTTGTGCATAATAAGAAGGTAGGAATCAGGGGAAAACTAGAACCTGGTGATGTCCTCCGCAGCCACACAAAAGGACTAGAGGCTTTGCTTGAGAAGTTTATCCTCGTCACACCAAAGCTTGGCTCAGAAACTCTGCTGTTTTGGGTGACAAAAGAGCCAAAGTAAAGGTTGAGGTGCTTTTTATGGGAGACTGGTAAAAGGAATGGTGAGGAAATCCCAGTGAGCAAACCATTACATGAATAACCCTATCTCACAAGAGAGTTTGGGCTGCCTCTCCAATCATTCCCCAGTCATTGGTTGGAAAGTGCTAGCCAGTTGTAACCTATTTTTTTCTTAATTTCTGGAGGTGATAAGAAAGTAAACTTTAAATCTAGTTCTATAAAATAAGGGACCTCTTGGACTTAAATGGAGGGGAGTTTGCTGACTGTGGTGGTGGTGTGGGCAGCAGGAGGCCACCATCTTCTCAGCACAGTATGGCTTCTTCTTCCTGGGCTCCTTTGCTGTGTTCACATACCTGGGAAGGAGCAACCAATCAGAGCATGGGAGGAGGTGCTTCTCTGAGGGATGAGTTTTGTTTTTGTTTTTTAATAAAAGGGACTGCTCTATGAGAACCATGCAATGGCTGCGTGCCCAAGTAGCTATCTCTTGCTCTGAGTCAGCAATCCTATAAGTGGTGAACGCTTTGGGTCATTCAGTATCGGACACTGGATCTTTGCCTCATGCCAAACGAACCTATACAGCTGTTACCAACAAAAGTTGTGGCCTTTCCCTGCGGCAGTGTGGCATGGGGCAAGATCCAGGTGCCAAGAGAGTTGGGCTTGATAGCCCAGGATCCATTATTTTGGTGTGTCCCATTAAAGGACTGCAGGGAAATATTTTACAAGTAATGCTCACAATAGGTGAACCTGCCCTCACCCCTGGATTGGTTGTTATCAATAAAGGTTACAGCCTTTACCTGCCAATAACCTGTGTTTTAGTTATGTTGTGGTGACCCCTGTCAGCCTGCACTGGCTTCCTGTCACTAGGCCTGCAAGACTTTTTTTCTTGTAAAAGACTTCTGTAAAAGACGCTCCCCCCTTATCTTTGCCAGATGAAGCAGGCAGTGAGCACAATTAATTTTGTGCCTTTTGCTTGACTTAAAAAAGGGATCATCATAATATAGTTTTTGGCATTTATTTTATGATCGATACAGCTAGACCTTCATTTGTATTTTCAAAGAATCTTCACATATGCTGCTTGTGCTGGCCCTTGAGGCCACTTACTTTCTTAAGAGTCTCTTCTAAGCTGTTTACTTCTGGTGAAAAGTGTGGCTCATTAGGGAACTGCCAACCCTGTACAATTATTGCTCTGGTTATTTCCCAGGTCTCCTTTCTGAGCTCTGCTGTTAGTTTTATTGGTATGTATAATGAGAAATCCAAGTTTATTTTAAACAAAGGAGAAAAAAAGGTATACTTCTACTGTTAAGCACATTGAAGAAGACCAAAAAGTTCCTGGTTCAATTTCCATCACAGCAAAACCTCTGTTCATTTCTAGGAAATAGGAAAGGAACAACATGTGAATTGTAGATATCAGCTGGATCTGTTAACACACACAACTGAAAATGATAGACCATATTAGTTAAATGTAGTAGGTAAGAAGTTTGAACAATTCTTAAGAAGTTCGGAGTTGACTAACTGTGAATTTTCTGTATAGGGATTTCTTCTATCAGCATATTATTGTACAGAGTATGGAAAAATTACTTCTTTGGACTACAGCTGCAAGAATCTCTCAGCCAGCATGACCACTGGACATAATAGCTGGGAGATGCTTGGAGCTGTAGTCTAAAAGTAACTTTTCTAAGCTTGGGTGTTGGCAAAGAAAGAATATTTCCCTGTTTTGCTTTTTAACTTGCTTTGTTATTGTTATAAGCACAGCAAATAGCTAGCAGAGGGGTAAGAGCCCTCTTAGTTTGCCTTGAAAAGAACAAAAATGTTTCAATTTTGCTTCGGTATTGCAATGAAGATCTGCTATGTTTGGAGGATGATCTATCTAACAGAACCTCCTGCAACATGCAGATCGGAATTTTTGTGTTAATCTGTACCCTTACAGAGAAATGTTTAAAAATTTCTTATGGAATAGTCTGAGTATTTTTTCAGCAGAGAAGATAGCATTACAGGCTTATAGTTTGTCTGAATGGCCTTGAAGAGATATTCAGTACCTTTCACTTCCGAGCTCTTGATTCTCAGGTTTGAGTTAATGGGTCTATATGGACAGATGGCCACAGACAAACCTAACAATAGATGATTGATGGCCAGTAACCTGTTGGTGCAAAAACAACAGTTTGGAGACAGTGAAAGGCAATGCCTCTGAAGAAGTGAGGTATAGTCCACAAAAGGATATGCCAAATTAAACTTGTTGGTCCTTAAGATGCCACAAAACTTTTTGTTTTGCTTTTTTTGCTGTATATGATTACCTTTCTGAAAACTTCTGTTGATATGTTGAGGGCAGGTAGGGTGGCCTAAGATAGGATTTCACTTCACCTTCCTTGCTATGTCGTTAAGGAATATGTTTTAATTCAGAGTTCTGTGAGAATAACAGAATCAAGTTATCCTGTGGATGGAGAAGTAGGGGCATTCTTTGCTGAAAATAAGACTGGAAAGACACAGGGCATTGCCTTTGCACATCCAATGGCACTATGGACAGCAGCAGTGCAAGAGGTCCAGGTACCTGAGGTGGGCAGACAAGCATTGCCCACTTCAGCAGCTATGCATTTGTATTTGTCACAACCCTCCCATCCTGGCTGCTCACCAAAGTAATTACAGGCTTGTTTGCCCTTTGACGAGCAGTACTACCTTCAAAAGAGCCCAAGCTACTTTTCAGAGAATTGTCCAGACACAGATGCCTCACACTGGAGGGTCCATAGATATCATATCAAGGATGTTATTTTATGCCAGAAAAACCACGGGATGTCTTGTTTTGATAAACAAATTAGTTTATTGATTTTCAGGGAACAGATTAGTAGTATAGGAATGTGGTTGCAATATTTTTCCTGAGAGAATGTATTTGAGTGCCTTCTGAAACCATGGGTAAAAAAACCCATATATTAATGGGTTGCAGGTGGAGTTGAAGTAGCCAAACCAGTTTAAAGCATCAAACAACACAGCAGGTGTGGAAAAATCCAAAAAAGGGTCAATTAAAATTGTGACAAAACAGGGGCACCAGCAAAAGAGGAAAACTCCCATCACAATACTCAAGGTTTTGGCAGCTTTCCTGTCTTTACTTCTGGAAAGCTGGTTATGTTTTTCGTCACCTGAACTTTCAGGCTTGTTTCTCATAGCCATTGAATGCTTTTTGGACACTTTGAATATTTTTGCATAAATTCCAATCATCACAGAGCCAGGAATGAAAAAGCCAAATAAGAAGAGAACAGTTCCCCATAGTTTATTAAAAATAATTGGACAAGACCTAGAGCATGCAATTGCGATCTCATAACCTTTGATGCCAGAAGCATACACTTCGGAGAAAACCACACCAAAAGCAAAAGAAGCTGGTATTGACCAACAAATGACAATCAGTTGCCTAATCACTGGGATAGTAATTTTGTATGTATAATGAAGAGGGTAACAAATGGCATAGAAACGATCAACAGCAATACAGCAAAGGTGGAAAACAGAAACCAGGCAGAGCATCAAGTCGAAGCTGTAGTGGATTTTGCAGAAGGTCATCCCAAAATACCAACAGTTCTCCACAGATCTAATCATGCTATAGGGCATAATGAAGAAGCCAAGGAGGAAGTCGGTAACTGCCATGGAGAGGATGAGGAAATTGGCTGGGGAGTGCAGCTGTCTGAAATAGGAGATTGAAGTTATGATTGCCAGGTTCCCAAAGACTGTGACAATGATGACTCCACATATTGATATATACATGGCACCCCGAACACTTGCTGGCTTGAGATTCTCAGGGCAGGATCCATTTCCAAATTCAGAACAATCAATGATATCCTCAGAAGAGTTGAGAAAAACCATAATTCTTAATCTGAAAAGAAGAATAGTCAGCATCTGTTGCAGAAACTAAATATGTGCTGATGTACTCAGTTAACTGCAACACTGCAGTTCCCAGAATTCTCACCAGAATTCTCAGAACATAGTTTAAAACAGAGGTAAAATTCTGTTTTTTGAAAGCTGCTGGTAATAAAAAAGTTCTGTAGAAAAGTTATACTTATTTCAAAGTAGAGGTAAAACAACATTTATAGAAGTCAATGTAAAGATTATGCATGATTCCAGGATTTAGTCCCTTTTGTAGAAGGAAAAGTTTTTTTAAATTGCTAGTCCGCTATTAGTCATAAGATATTGTATACTTACTCTGTCTCTTTTTTCTTAATATTTTATTTCTGGTCTTTCTTTCTTTCTTTCTTTCTTTCTTTCTTTCTTTCTTTCTTTCTTTCTTTCTGTTAAATGCCAGTGTGACATTTTCCTGAGATTGCTTGAAATATTGTTCCAAAACCAGAAGTCACGAAAAAAAATTGTCATGATTTCACCCAATCTTGACCTCCTCTTTACAGCTAATGGGATTGACTGTTAAATCCATTAAATGTAATGGGCTTAGTCCTGCTGAGTAAGCCACTTATACAAATTTTCAGATCAGGTTGTAAGGCTAACCTGGAGACCATATTTGACAAGTATAAATAACTTCCAGGATAATAAAGAGTAGAAGATATGTAACATTTGTTGACAAGAATCCAGGCCCAGTGTCAGAGTCATTAATAAAAATCTATTCTCTCCTTTATGTATGTTAGATATATAATTGGTCCTCTACATTCACTAGGACTAGGGGCAGTGGACACTCGCAAAAGAGGAAAAATTGCAAATATCAAAATGCATGTGAGTGTGTGTCTTTGGGAAGGGAGCTGAAGTATGGTAGGGATGACAGGCGCTCAGGTCATGGAAAGAAGAAGAAGGGAGTGGATTGCTATGCTGGTCCTATACTTCCTCTCTCTTACTCAACTTTGGCTATATGTGGGGCTTATGGAGAGAGTTTCTGGTGCTCGGAAAATGAGCTGGAAGCCATTCATAGCTGGTCAGGCAGCAACTGGTGGATAATATGGAGGACCAGATGTGGCTTTTTAAAGGGCTCCATGGCCTGATTAGAGCTTCTGAAAAGTTTCCCCTGGAAAAGAAGTGCCTGAGGTGGAGGATCAGGGATTGAAGAAATCTGAAAATAATCAAATCTGTAAAAGTCAAACCCACAAATGCTGACTATATAGTGATATGAAATAAATCAAGGTAACTCACATCTAGATGGGAGAGAACCAAGTATGGTGATTCAGATGATTCTGTTCAGGACACCAGTTTATACCTATATGAAAAAGAAACTCCCTTATATTATTAGAATTGATATGATAATATCATTGTATATAATTGCAATATTATTTCAGTATTGCATTTTAAGTCAACTGTATCTGACAATGGCTTTGCCCTAAAGGAAATACTTCCACTTTTGAAAGTCTGGAGGAAACCTGATTTTCACCAGTCCCCCCACTCCCTGGCTCTGCTGAAGCCCCCCAAACTGTGTATCATTCTGTTTCAGAAGGCATCCAAGTCTTCTGGAGCAGATTCATGGGGGAGACAGGAGGACTGAGTGTGCTGGGGAAGCAGATAAAAATTGCATGCCCAGATTTCTGGAAATGGAAATGATATAAAGGAAAAATTACCTTAGGAGATAATCCATTGTTTGACAGTTCAAAGGGAAATGGGGTTACTTATCAACATTCAGAAGGCTGTATGCTCCAGCAAAGGATGAACATAACTTCATAGCATCAGAAGCTTATGGTCCAAGCAGGAGCCTCACCCTGACATTTTGGGATGAGATGCTCCCTGATTTCATACCCATCCATTCTTCAGAAAGAGTGGCCTAAATCCAGTTGTATGCCAATTACAGTAGATCTAATGAATCACTGGAATTTACATATGTGTTGACTTACTAAGTTTTGATTGATTGATGATTGATTGATTGATTCATTGGATTGGTTTTTAAGCAGAGGTTGGATGGCCATCTGTCGGGAGTGCTTTGATGTGTGTTCCTGTATGGCAGGAGGTTGGACTGGATGGCCCCAGTGGTCTTTTCCAACTCTATGATTCTATGATTCATAAATGTTGTTTGAATAATATGTATGACATTGGATTTCAGTAGAAGCTTTGTGAAACATCTTAAAGCATTAGTGGTCAAAAGTTATAGCACAGTTTCCTATCATCAGCATTCATCTACATGGAGGACAAATTCTCACAACCTGTGTAGGATGCAGGAAGAATTGGTTGCACAATAACTCAGGCTTCTTCAGACTTCTTCCAGCTCTACTTTATATAGTGACAACAGCTGAATTCATTCTGGATCCTCTACTGAGATATCATATTCAACATTTAAAGAGCAAAGAGGAAGCTAAATTTGAACTAAATTCAATCAGTTGTGCACGCACATCATTCTGTTAGTGTAGGCTGAAGCAGCTGGACATCAGCAAAAATTTAGCTTCATCCCCCTTCCCCAGCCATAGTTAGACATGACTACATGAACTGAAAAGGGAGGTGATTTATAACCCTACTACAATTTTCATGTCACAGTCTTTTAATTTGAGAGATAAAAGAGCACTATAACATAAATATGATTAGAAGCCACCATTACTTTTTCCACCAAGAGCCTCATTTTAAACATATTGGAACTTGAGCAAGACAATAGTATTCTTATATAACAAAAATGTTCCAGATGTTTGCATTCTTATATTTGATACACCACCAAATATTATTTTAGAAAGATTCACTGAAAGATATTAAAGGAATTATGACCCTGAAGCCAAAGTAGCATTTCATACATTGTAGTTCCATCCTTATTACTTCTCCTACCTGAAAAGCTATTTTTAGAAATCCATTTACATATTGGTGTTGAATCAGAAATATCCAATCCTTGCTGCTCCCCTGTTCTGAAATAAACTGGGTTACTATAATGGTGCTGTGGTTTTATGAGACAGCAGTCAGATCCCAAGATAATTTCAAGCGTAACACAAATTTCAGTTTGTGTGGGAGGGAAAGAGTGAGCAGGTAAGTACAAATGAGAGATGAGGCCAAAGTTCCGGGTAAGGTTGCAGCTTTCTGAAACCACGCTTGCTATCTGCAGTGCAAGACAGCAGATGGCAGAATTTATGACCAAATCAAAGGTGAAATCTTTAGATCCTAACACAATTTTAAACTAAAAATAAATGTATTATATGGTCATGTTAAATATATTATAGAGAACTTGATGCTCTTCAGGTCAGTCTAGATTATGTGATATTAAATTATTTGCATATAAGATATTAATATGGTCATTTAAAAAATAATATTCACCTTAGAAGCAGAATAACAAGGACTGGGACCACAGAATGCAGGACAGCTTAACTTTCCCTCCACATGCTGGTTATTCTGTTTAAAATTTAATGTTGCCATTTTGGATACTTCTAAAGACCCTGCCATAAATAAGCAGAAAAGTCAAGAAGGGAAAAATTAAACAGCTTGTATTGCCTAGTCTTCACCTTGAAGAAACCCAGCGTTGCTTCGGGTTAAAAAAATGGAAAGAGGGAATCAAAGAAATTGTTTAATGTATCATTTGAGCCTCATAAAATGGATATAAAGTTTGTTGGCTATCACTCCTCACTTAATAGTGCAGTTCCTTCATTCCTTTCCGTTTCAAATTGGGTGCTTATGAGCATTGGCAATTATATTCAGTGGAACACTCATGCACTCTTCCTGGATACACATCTAACCATCTTCCTCTTTTCTGTTGGCCTGAATCTTGGTGAGATTGAGCTCATTTAACAATTTTTTAACGTTGTTGTATACCTTCAAGTTGTTTCCAACTTATGGTGACCCTAAGACAACCCTATTACAGGGTTTTCTGAGGCTGTGTCTGTGTGGCGTGTCCAAGGTCAGCCTGTGGGTTTTCATGGTCGAGCAGGGAATCCAACCCTGGCCTCCAGGGTTGTAGTCCCAACACTACGCTGGTTCTTTTTTTAAATATTGACAGGAATTTGTTCACTTGGATTTGAGTTGTTGTCCATTTAATGTGCTCAAAAATTGAAAACAAACTACATTTCACACCACAATGACTTTTCTCTAGAGCCACTCACATCTTTTTGTGCTGTGGTTTGAAATGTGCATTTTTTAAAACAATAGCATGGTAGCAAAGCCTCCACTATGGCCACCTCATAAAGAGACTTAGACTTTCTGCTGCTGTCCATAGATGATCTGCAGTAATATCCACATACAGTGGCTGTCTTCAGGCATAGTAAAGATTTATGAGTTTATCCTTATGGATATGAACCTGTTACTCCAGTTATGTTATGTCTGGTGAGAGCACTAGATATCCTTTTGATATCAAATAATTCGGCCTTTACTTGATCTTTCTCTGCCACCCTACTCCACGTGTTTGCAAGGGTCCTCTGGATGAGCACGTACTAGGTGCGGCCGTTAATGGTTGTAAATTCCAGACCCCATTTAGGCAGGCAACTTAAGCCTCTCCGATGCTTCAGGGAACACCTCATTGCAAACAAGTCTTGCTCATCACGACCTTATACAAAAGACGACCAGCCAAGGGCCAAGCCAGTCCTTTCTGTTGAGCCATTTGCATACTGGCCATACTATTGACATCGAGCTCTAAACCCATCATGTAAACTTGACCTTTTCCAAACTCCTTTGTCCCGCTCCAAAATTCCTTTGTTCTCACCGAGCATGGCATGGCCTATAGGCACAATCCACCCTATAAAAAGTCCCCATTTTCGGGACTACTTTGAACTTCCATCCCGCCTTGCTGCCGGTTTGTCTGAAGAATTCTCCTCAGCCAGCCATGCTGAGCTTTCTCCCTCTGCAATCTCCACTTCTTTCCAGGACTACGTGAAAAGGTGTCGTATTACCCATCTCCCAGAAACTCTCCATTTCTATTTCTCAGTTAGCTAGCATATGTGTTGTCTTATTTGTTGTTTGTCTTTCAATAAAACTGTTATTTTGGTTACTTTTAAACTTGTCTGGCTGCTCTTCTGACCTGAAACAATAGACATAGGGTAAAAGATCCTAGCTAAAGTTACCCTGCCTCTCGCTTAGCTTAAGAGAGTGCTCAAGTCTAATTTCCCCACCCCGGGACCCCCAGCATACAGGGTAACAAACTTAGCTGAGCCTTAAGCTGGCATCTTCCTTTACCTCTTATTTTCTGGTGCATCTGTGGAAAGATCAGATGTCACTGTTTTTCTCCCCTCAATTACTGAGCTTTCAGAAACTCAGAAATCAGTAATTGTTTTTCAAAAACTAATGATCCTTCCCCTCTCCCCACAGCACATTAGATCTGAATTTCATGTGTACAGTTGTAAGACAGTGACATTTGTTGTGCTCCAGTTGCACAAAGGAAAAAAATGGAGGGTTCAGTAGAAGAAACAAAAATGTAAATACTTAATAAGTGCTTTCCACTTACAAGAACCAGTGTGGCGTAACGGTTTGAGCACTGGACTATGATTCAAGGTCAGAGTTTGATTCTCTGCTTTGCCATAGATACCCACTGTGTAACCTAGAGTGAGTCACCCACTCTCAACCCAGAAAACGCCATGATAGGTTCACCTTAGGGTTGCCAATAAGCCAGAAACAACTTGAAAGCACACAACAACTACTCTTAGTTTTCCTTGAAAAGAATGAAAGCATTTCAGTTTTCCTATAGTATTGCAGTGAACATCTGCTGGATGCAAGGAATGGTCTGTATGAATCGAACCTTATGCATAATGCATATTTGAATTCTTTTGCTAATCTGCACTCTTACATAGGAACGTTTAAAAAGTTCTTATGGAATAGGCTAGCTTCATTCTAGCGAAGAACTGAGACAGGAGTGACAGGAAGAGAAGAGGTGGAAAAACATCTCTAAAGAGTATCAGTTTACATCACAGAGTGGTCAGGATAGGTAGAACCAAGAAGGGAGGATGCTTTGGGTCATTCAGACTATCTAGTCCTATTGCTACTGCCCACTCTGAGACATCCTTCTAATACTTCTTCTCAGTGATTTGTGCACAAGTCAACAAGATTCTTCTTCTCTTGCAGAGGTTCATAACAGTCTTTTGGCAGTGGCTTGGTAAGGACATCTGCAATCAGGTCTTTTATTGGGCAATATTCCAACTTAATAAAGCTTTGTTCATTTGCATTCTTTATGAAATGATATGTTGTCTAAGCTGAGGATTGATATTCTCTGATAAATCTTTATATACCATTGGTTGTCTTCAACCAATGTTGGGGTTTAGTTGGAGAGAACTAGAGTTTAGTTGGAGAGAACTGAGAAAGAGCAGTGCTGGAAAGAGGTGAAGGCTATAATCAGAGTTCTGGGGGGATGACTGTCCAGCCACAATCCTACCCTTAGTTGCCTAGTTCACTGCCAATGGCTTACTAAGCTCATTTTTTCTTATGAGCTTAGTCTATGCAACTTTTCAGTCTATGCAACTTTTTGTGTTCTCAGGAGAGTTGACCATATGAGGATCTATTTGAAAAACAAAAGGAGAAGGCAGCTGGCCTATAGAGGCTGTTCAATGAAATGAGCAATTAGATGTATGGACAGCAAATGACAAAAAGCCTAATATGGGAAATGATGCTTTAAAGGGATGTTTGTTTGAATTCTCAAAGGTTAACTTTAACCCTTAGTGGGACCAGTCAAAAGCCCAAGCCAGTTTTCTCATCATTATAACTTCCAATTTACTATACTGTTGGGGCTTTAAACAGAAACAAGAGACCTTATTAACATGTCTCTTGTATTCCATAGCCATAATGAGGAACAACCACACAATAGAGCTGATTAGATCCTAATGATGGCAAATACTACAGGATTTTGTAAGATCTTTATTCTCCCTTATGGGGCCACATACTTTCAAAACAGAAGGCAACAATTCTCTTTGGGAAACTACAGACTTTGTCTAATCAGACATTATAGGAAGGAGGTATTTTTGAATTAGACTCCATATTCAGATGTTACGTTAGCATTACCTTGTGTTCTTGAAGAACATGAAGTCTACATTTGATGTCTCTATTAGAAATTCAAATGTCTTAAAAGTTTGATACGTTTTCCTGGCTGAGATGAAGACTAAGATGTGTGAAGAACCAGGTGGTGTCTACCCCATTCATGAGCAAAGGCAAAAAGGAGTAGCAGCAGAAATTAAATAATTATGATGCTAATGACTTACAATTCTGATTATCTTATTGTATTTGTTTTTATGAACTTCCTTGAGTACTCTGTATTGTAGGAAATACTCTCGACAAACAGATTCTGACTTTGACCATAACTCCTTAACTTCCTTAGCAAAGGAAGACTTCATCATAGTTTTATTCTGATGACAGTTTCCATTTTTGTCATTTCAACATGCTTATTTTAGGTTTAAAATGTTGACAAACTGCTTTTATCAACAAATATATTTTATTGTCACCTGGTACATACCCTGGTCACTTTGGGTGACTATACAGGCTAATTTAAAATTTTTATGGAGTAGGAGAGGTTTCACTGCCCTGGTGGCGCAGTGGTTAAATGCTGGTACTGCAGCCACAAGGTTGTGAGTTTGATCCTGCCGGGTTCCAGGTTGACTCAGCCTTCCATCCTTCTGCAGGTCGGTAAAATGAGTACCCGGCTTGTTGTGGGCAATTAACTAAGCACATTGTAAACCACTTAGAGAGCACTTAGCTGATAAGCGGTATAGAAATGCACATGCTATTGCTATTAATAAACATGAAGTCCAAAATCCTAAAAAAGCAACGTTTTGTGCTCTTCCAGATGGTTTTCAGAGCTGTTTCGTGACAACTGCTATTTCACATTCACCTTCAGGTTTCAACATTTTTCATTCCAAAAATAGCCTGATTCTGGATGAATTCTGATGAAAAACTTTCCCCAATAAAAGCATTTTCAAGGCCTTTCGAAACCACAAGTAAAAATATGCGTAGACAATTGGATTAAATGTAGAATTCATGTAACCTAGCCAAACCATTGCATCAATGACAATGGATGGTGTTGTATAATTCATAAAGGGATCTGTGACTGTACAGAAGAAGAAGGGGAACCAGCAGATGAGGAAAACACCAACTACAGTGCCTAAAGTCTTTGCAGCTTTCCTTTCTCTGTTACATGAAATACAATGCCTCATTTCAAATCTTAACTGCGCTTGGCTCATAGCAGCCTTAATGGATCTGCCCTGCCTTTTGGCTATAGCATATATCTTCCCATAGATGTATAGCATGACAAATCCAGGGATGTAAAAAGAAACCATGGAAGCTACCACCCCAGAGGTTTCATTGAAGAAAACAAAGCAGCCTCCCACACAATAGATGAGTTTATGGAATGTTTCTTTGGCTCCTATCATGTTCAGCTGCAAAAAGATCAGTCCAAAGGCAAACATGGCAGGCAACGTCCAACTTATGAAGATCATGATTAGTACGACACAAGTGTTGATCTTTGCTTTGTATCGAAGTGGGTCACATACAGCATAGTAGCGATCAACAGAGATAAATGATAGATGGAAGATGGAAGCTGTGCTTAGCATGATGTCAACACTGGTGTGGACTTTGCAGAAGAACTCTCCAAAATACCAACAGTTCTCAACTGACCTCACCATGCTGTAAGGCATGACGAGAAATCCCAGAAGGAAGTCGACAGTGGCCATAGAGAGGATGAGGAAATTGGTAGGGGTGTGGAGTTGCCTGAAATGTGCTATTGTGATTATAACTGTCAGATTGCCAGCAACAGTACCTAGGATCACACATGACATGAAGACATACATAGAAATGCGAATGCTAATGGACCAGCTGCTCTTTATGCAGGAACCGTTGATGGATTCGCAGCACAACTGCATTGTTCCTAAAGATTCGGATTCGTCCAAGCACATATCAGGCCCCAACTGATGTTTATTGTGTGGGCAAGTCTTCTTTTAAAGCAAAACCAGGAATGACTGAGAGTTTTCTCATTAAGCAGAAGGGAAGGACCTGGCAAGAAATAGAAGCATTAAAAACATTAATATTTATTTAGAACTGAGATACAATATTCATCCACACCCGTCATACTGGTTCAAAGTTGTGAACAAAAACTCCCTTCTTTTTCAAGAATAGTGTTTAAGCTAGTCATTGTTACCCTAAAAGGTGGGGGACCTTGAGGTCCACCAGCAGTCCCAGCATCTCCTTAAGATTTGGGGGATTAATAGCTCAAAGGAGGCCTGCAAGAGAAGGGTAATGGCAGGATCTTTTCACCTGTGTATACCAGTACTAACTATAGAGAAGACTCCAGTTACAAGTTAAACAGGGTATTTTATTTTGAAATAACAAGCACATAGGAAATTAGTCACTCTCAAGAACCATATAAGGTTATCAAAAAATAAGGTTCAATAGAGAAAGGTTGGATAGAGAAAAATTGGGCAGAAAGAGTTATAGTTGCCAATCCTGAAGCAGAAGGTCTAAGCAGAATGGCTCGGACATACTATCCGAGGATAGTATGAAGGAATAGGAATCTGGGGGATCATGTGCAGCATGACACCCAACATACTATGAGTTACTGGGGTTGGAGGTAGGGTTTTTATACCCTATTGCTGTCCTGAAGGGGGGTATGTGAGCAAAGTGGTAATTGCTTTCCCACAAGCTGACAAAGGAGTCTGGAATGGGCTGATTGTCTTCACTTCAGGTGACAAAACACTGATAGGAGCCCTAACAATCTCTTAATATTTTGGTTGGGTAAAGTAGATAGGAAATGCCTCTGTAGAATATGCTCACATCAGGGGTGTTTAACTGCTTCATCTAGGTAGTTTTACCTTCTCTTGTTTCTAGGAGTGCTTATGCCTTTTGAAAGGATCATCCCAAGCCCAGCAGCACTGGGCTTTTCCATCTAATCCTTTCTGAACTTATGACTTGGCCATGCTGAGGTCATCCTGACCTGGCTACTACAGTCAGTGCTTCTCCAAACATGCTTTCAGCCACAAATATGTCTAATTTATGAAAAATAGCACACCTTAGCATAAATGTTTATCTCATCCACCCCAAGCAGTCAAAGACTGGCAATCCTAGAGGTTAATAGAAATGGAAATTCCCTTTCTCATAAAGCCAGACTGGCTCCCTTTCTACTCTCTTTGTACCAGAGTCAGAGACCTTTTTGTTTTCCTAGACATTGGATTGTTAACTCTATGCAACAAAAGGTCTTTCAACTGGCGTGTGCTATATTGTTGTGTGTCTGTCATCATTATTATGTCCTAAGTGCTTGATAAATGGTTACAAATTAACATTTCCAGTGTAACTGGTTTTTTTAAAAAAAGCCTTAATTTAACTATATTCTGTTTTAACTTAGAACACCTGATCTGGCCACATTAGCACATGCCTTAGTTAAATCCCATTTGGACTATTTTAACATGCTGTACAAAAGGCTGCCTTTGAATAATGTTTGAAAACTTCAGTGGGTGCAAAGAGCTGCAGCAGCATGTTAACTCTGCTACAACAGCTCCATTGGTTGCCAGTCTGTTTCTGGGCACAATTCAAAGTGGTGGTTATGACCTATAAAGCCCTATATAGCTTAAATTCAGATATCTAACATTGTAGCTCCCCACATGAACTTGGCCAAGCTCTGAGAAAAGAGGCCCTCCTGTCACTCCCACCACCTTCACAGATACCGCTTATGCTGATGTGATATAGGGTCTTCTCTGTGGCAGCCCCTAGGCTCCATACCCCTTTCCCAGGGTGGCCAGAACAGTTCTCTCCTTGCTATTTTCTATCGGCAGACAAGGATCTTTTTATTCCAACAGGCTTTCTTTTTTAAAAATGTATATTTTAAATGTATGTTTTAACATTACAAATTAATTCTGTTTTAATGCTCATTCTTTGTGTGTTCCTCATGTGTATGTGTGTAACTGTGATTTAAGCATAAACTTTGATAGTACTAGATATCCCTTTGTGATATCAAATAATTTGACCTTTCCATGGCACCCTGGCGTATGCATTTATAAAAAAAAAGGGTCTCCAGGACACAAAAAAAGGCGCAGCCGTTTTATGACAGGATTTCAGGCAGGCACTTAAAAGCCTTGATTGCTGTTCTGAGGATCTACTTCCTTCACCTCACAAGGTGAAGATTTGCATCCATAAATAACAAGACCATAAATAAGGTGCCCATCGACTGACACTTGGGCCATCTGATTGATCTACCACGGATGTTGATCCACTTCTAAGCCTTTTGGTGCATTTCAAAGCTGACTTTGTTCTTAAAGTTTATGACATGAATCTCAGGCACAATTTCTGTTATAAAAACCCCTAGTTCTGATAGTTGAGCCGAGCCGCATTTTGAATTTCATCCCGCTTTGCTGACGGTTGTATAGCGAGCTCCCAAGGAATACTAAGTCTCATTTTCCTTCAGCTGTCCAGGACTACGTGATCAGGTGTCGTATATTTATTCCTAAAATTCATTTCCCTCTCCTACTTCTTATTTAGTTAGTGGTGTGTTTGGTTGTCTTATATGTTGCTTTTCAATAAAACATTAACTGGTTTATTTTGTAAATTGCATGGCTCATTGACCTGACTCTGTAAACTCAGGGCTAAAAAGACCCCCGCTATAGTTACCCTGCCTCTCCTAGCCAGCAAGTGAGCTATAGTTAATTTCCCATCTGTGTTAATATTTGGATATTTGGGTGTCCTTTCCAGCACCCCTAAATACAGGGTAACATGTGTATCTGCATTGTACTTATTTTTACTTGTAAGCTCCCTTGAGTCTGAAAATTTGGGGAAAAGGCAGAATAGTAGTAGCAGTAAGAGCAATAGTAATAACAACAACAACACCTTTATATTGTAAGCCACTTTGGGTCCCAGATTAGAAGGAAGGAAGGAAGAAGCTTTTTAGCTAGCTAGCCAGCCTGGATTCAGCATCTTACCATGATTCTGGCATAATGGGTTTATTTCACCTGATCTACAGGGAAAGTTTTGATTATTCCAAGACATAACCAGACTGTGTTTGCCTGCTGGCACAGCACAGTTTTCTCTGTGGCTCTTAGTGATGAAAAGGCCTTTCAGGCTGATTCAGTTAGTGTTTCTTATTTCCTCATTTTCATTTTCTCTCTGATACTTCCTTAAAATTATATTTCTTTTCCACCAGAGGATGATAAATGGATCTGTTTCAACACCTAGGTAATCAAATTTGATCCAAATGGACAATTCTTTATGTTTACCAGTAAGCTAAGTGCTTGGATAATTGCACTGAATAAATAATTCCCCTCAATTTCCTTTAGTGTACTTGAATGAAGATGAGAAATAACACAATTAGGCAAGGGAACAACTCTAGCCAAAAGGGGACTTTCCACTTTTTTTACACTGGGTGTAAAATGTTTAAACAAAGGCATAGTGGCAGCTGGTGGCTCTAATGTCATTTGGGCAATGAATCCATTCCAGATTTTAGTCGGAAAGTTATAGGTATAGCAACACTGCCCAATTTTCCCCCCAAAATGGGTTCAAAACCATTCACTGCCCTACTAACATGGAACCCACAAACTGTCACTGCTGAGATATAATTGACAGGCATAAAGATGTTGTACATCCAAGACAAATCTAAGAATCATCCCTGGCAGAAGGATACCTTAAAACAAGGGCTCTTATCAGCACTCTACTTCCAAAACAAGCCTGACAGATTGAACTTGGTGCTTTGGGAAGAGATGCTCAAGGATATCATTCAATCTGCCTTTGATCTGATTCACCTTCCTTGAAGACCATTATCCTTCTAGCTTTGGATTTCTCTGAATTTAGTGGTGAAGTCTTTGAAATACCAAAATGCATATTATACAGCAGAATGAATATAAAATGTGCATTTGATGGTAAAATGCATAAAACAAGTATCTTGTGATTAAATGCTTATGAAATTCATGCAAACAGTGTAGAAATGGGAGAGAATGCACTTCTGAATGAGCCCACTCAAAACTGGCATAGACAAAAAACTGCTTGATCCCTCCCTCCCTCCCTCAGTTCTGGTTGGGATTCAACCACTGATGATTGGTGGCTTCCATGTCAGTTGGGTGATGAATTTGCTTTGGGCCTGACCTTAGTAGCATAATCTAAGATGTTAGATCACTTGTTTAAAGCTCAAACCACCACTGGACTCAATTTATTCTTGGCAACATCAGCTGAGATTACTTCCTGTGTGGGGAAGGAGACATTTGCAAGCAGCAGCCAAGAGAGTTTCATTGCTCCTCTTCTTTCCCGTATAAGAAACGGAGAAGAGCACTGCTTTATTTTCAATTAAAGCAAATAAACCAGGGATTCTGGGATGGAATGGATTTTCTCAACCCTTCTTAATCTGACAGCATACTTGGCTTTGGGAAAGAAAGATCTCTGGTTGCTTTCATAAATTATATAGACTGCGAAACAGACAATAGAAGTAGATATGTGTTGGTTGTGCTGACCCTCCAGTGGTATTTGATTCTGTCAACCATGGTATCTTTTTGGGCTGTCTGGTCTGAGTGGATTGGGATGCTCCATTCTCTGACAGTTCTAGTTTTCTTGCATGGTTTGATGGGCACTTTTCTATTCTGCTTCTTCCAGTTGCAGATGGCTATGCTCGGAGAGTCTTGCTCAACATCCTGACCATTGCTGTTGGGATTTGTGTTAAACAACTTAAAGATGTTCAGCGCCTTAGACTTTTATTAGTTACTGGAACTCAACTCTTAGGGGTTTGTTTTTAATTCTCATCAGATTTCTGAAGGCACGGAATAGGACCCATGCCCGTTCGGAAGGTATATTTTCAAGGACTCCCCCTTTCTCCCCACACTGCAGTTTAACCTGTTTGGCAGGTTCCCCTAACAGTCCTGTTTCCCTGACAAGAAGAGTTCAAAAACAGTGACTAGCTAAACAAGATCCAGTTGTGGGGAATGAGCTGATTAAGAATGTTCCTTGATTACTCATTTTATTTTAAAATAATTAATGAACTAAACAATCTGTAAAAATGTTCTATAACTTTCTTCATTTCCCACCACCATTGCTCACTCACTCTACATTCTCCTCCAGCACTATTTTGCTATTGGAGATTTGATCTGTATCATTTGAAAGCTGGGAGGGAGACACTATGTGGTGGTCCCACAACTGGGATGGGGGGAGCAGAGAATTTTGACAGTTGGTTACCAGTCAATCTCCTTTCATTTCTTCCTTGTGAATAAACATGCCAGCTTTGTACCAGATTGCCAACCCAAATTTCTCTGTTAGCTCCTTTTAAACCCATATATCTATCTCTGTGTATGATTTATTAACACTTGTGACATAGAATTTATGTATATCATTTATTACTTTTTTCTTAATTCTGTCCTCATTCTAGACAGTTTGACAAACTGCAAGTGATTTTTTTGTTGTTGTTGTTCTATAAAACTGTGAAAATCATCCCATCTATTTCCTCACAATGATACATGCAACAAGGGAATTGTCCTTGTAGAGTAACTGCCTGTAAGGTCCTGACTCTGGGTAAGTTGATTTATAGCTTCTGCACTTGAAGACTACTACCAGCGGGACAGACCTGTACCATCTTATAAAACCTTTCTCCCTTCCTGAGCTGGCTGGTCTTGACAGTAGTGTTGGAGTCCCCCAACTTTTTGTTCTGAGGGACTTCAACATCTATGCTGAGGCCACTCTATACAGAGTAACTTAGGACTTCTTGGCCTCCATGATGACCATGGATTTGTCCAAAATAATATCTGGTGCCACCTGTGCTGCAGGACATAGTCTGAACGTAGTTTTCTGTACTGGGTGGGATGGTGGTGATCAAGGGGTGCAGCAGCTTTCTATAGTTCCATGGTCATAGACAGATCACTACCTGGTGGAGTTTACACTTAACAGGTATTCAGAGCCTCTTCGAAGATGGGGAGACAAATTAAGATGGTCTGCCCCAGGAGGCTTATGGATCTGGATAGATTCCTGTTAGTTCTTGAGGAGTTTTCTGTTGCCAAAGCAGATGGTCCTGCTGAAGCCTTGGTTGATCTCTGAAATGGAGAAATGACAAGGGCAATGGACACGATTTCCCCCAAACTCCCTGGGGCACAGACTAGACCACTGATGGTGGAAATCATGGAGCAGATCCAACTGAACACAAGTTTGAGCGCATTGGGAGATCTACTCTGTGATGATAATGGCAGCAAATAAATCATACCACCATTGTGTCTGCACAGAGTCTTGCAGCAGAGCTATCTTGAGTGGTTTGGGGCCTTCTGCACTCCACTCCAAAACAGCAGAATGCAGACCACTCAACAGCCCTCTGTGAGGAATTTGCAAGATACTTTACAACAAAATCACTCTGATCCACTCTGTCTTGGATGCTATAGTAGATACCTGTTTGTCCTTTGCTGTAGGATACCTTTCAACTTGTGCAGCCTGAGGATATGGACAGGATCCTTGGAGAAATGAGAGCCACCACATACATGCTAGATCCTTGCCCTTCCTGGGTCACCAAAGCAGTCAAAGGAAGACTAGCTGAGTGGGTAAGCAGAGTGGTGGATTCCTCATTGCAGCAGGGCATGGTTCTGTCCTGCCTAAAGGAAACTGCAGTTAGGATTTTTCTCAATATCCCCCTCCAAATCCCACCTTATTAGGCAATTACTGGCCTCTCTCCAGTATCCTATTTTGGGGAAGGGTTCAGAAGTATGTTGTAGCCTCCAAATTCCAGTGATTACCAGGTGAAATGGATTATCTAGATCCATTTCAATCTGGCTTCAGGCCTGGCTATGGGGCAGAGAAACTTTGGTCTTCTTGGTGGATAACCTATGCAGGGAACTAAACAGGACGAGTGTGCCCTTGTTGGTTCTGCTAGACCTCTCAGAACTTTCAGTACCATTGGCTAGAGTGCTGAGTGGGGCTAGTTAAGGAAGCATGTTACTTCTTTACTGAAACAGCTTTACTGACTGCCTGTCTCTTTCCAAGCACAATTAAAAAAATTAGTTTTGACCTATAAAGCCCTATAC
Source organism: Ctenosaura bakeri (assembly GCA_948474755.1). Classification (NCBI taxonomy): domain Eukaryota; kingdom Metazoa; phylum Chordata; class Lepidosauria; order Squamata; family Iguanidae; genus Ctenosaura; species Ctenosaura bakeri. The sequence continues at coordinate 175,960 of CAOLHI010001968.1, forward strand.
AGTTTAGGTGCAGATTATCTGAAAGCCTTTTCTCTCCATATGAGCCTGCTGAACTATTACTATCTTTGGGGGAGGGCTTTCTCTCCATCCCACCATCTTCCCAGGGTTGGCTGGTGATAACATGGAAAAAGCCTTTTCAGTAGCTGCTCCTAGGCTTTCGAACTCCCTCTCGAGGCAAGTTTGATCTGCCCCCTCTGTACTGTCTTCACTGGCAGACAATGACCTTGTTTAAACAGAGCCTTAACAGATCAGGATAGAGTGGTATACCATTAGATGTGCCTTTTTTAGTATGGAATATGTATTTTAAGCACTTTGATTGTTTTAATTGTTAATGACTTAAAAGTGGTATTTTAATTGGATGTATGATCTGATGCTTTCTAACTTTTGTTCTCCATATTGTTTTAGATGTTCTGATTTATATGTAAGCTATTTTGAGTCCCATTTGGGAAAAAGGTAGGATTTAAATCAGACAAATAATAATGATAAATTTGAAAGTTTATAGGTAAAGTCTCAGTTTGCTATACTATCACACCATGAAGCCGCACTTACACCCATGTAACTGCTATCATTCTGGTGCTTTAATGTTAACTTCACCTGTGTATCTGAGAAAGCAGTTTGAATTCCACAAAAACCATGCTGAAATAGACTATTCAACCTTAAAAATGCGGCTAGATCTTTTCCACCCTCTCCTTTTCTTTTTTATACTGAATAGAGTAAGCAGACTATATTTCAGGACAGAAACCATGTGCCCCCTTCCAATGCTTTTGAAGTGGAACTTCCACCATTCTTCACCACTGACTTCTACTAGCCAGGGCTTTCGGGTGCTGCAGTTTTACAACCTGTGTAGGACCACACCATGTCTACCACTGCTCTGCTCATTAGAGGGATGACTGTGGATCCTTATGCAGCCAAAACAGAAGCATTCATGCTCAAGAAAGAGATATTAGAATAGATAAAAACATCTTTAAGTGCGAGAATTAAGAGGGGAACTCAAAAATATCCCAAGGAGGTGAAGGCAGATAATTAGGGAGGTGGGAATGGTTGCCTGGATTCTAGAACAGTATTACTTGCCCTGTAACATTGAGTTGAAGTTCTACGTGTACTTTAGCTAATGAATATTTAGCTGAAGATTAAGCACCCAGTAACTTCTTTTACTAACTTTAGAAAAGCTTTTAAGCCTCAAAATATCCTCAAAATATAAACATCTTCATGTTATGATTATCTTAATCCTTAACTTTCCATAGTACATCTGTGGTTCATCATTTTTTGAAAACTCAGAAATGTTTAATTTCACATATTTTTAAAACAACTTTTTTTTTTCATGCCTAGACAAATGATGGCTGCAAGTTAAAAAAACAAACAACCAAACCCCACATATCTCGACCTTTTTTTCCCTGGGAATCTAGGAATGTTCAAGCTAAATATATTTTATTCATTTGTTTTTAATTTGGCAGGCCATGAAAGTTAAACAGACATTGTACTATCTTTCACTATTTTGCCAGTGGTAAAAAAAGACAGTGAGGCAGGTGCCAGCTTCATGTTAGATGCTGTCAAAAATGTTCAGCAGAGAAACAGAGAAAGTTGCTTTATTAACTAGACAGGTTACAGAGAGAGGAAATGGGGACCGTGTTCCCCAGATCATAAAATCTGCAGCAACATCTCAATGGACTTGAGATCTTATTGTCTTCCAGGCAAGATAGCTTTAATTTATGAATCCAAATGGCTTGGGACTTCCACAGGTATAACAGCCAACCATTCTGAATTTAAGAAGATTCACCTCCCACTAAGAACTCATAGGATTGCAGCCTGAGAGACAGCCTACTTCTGTGTGTCTTGAACAGTTCTGAATTATGTTCTTGAAGATGATGGGCAAAAACTTGATAGTGGTTTATGCACACATATGTCTTTCTGGATGGGATAAAAGGGAGCAAGCCTCTTCCACTTTGCTCTCTGTTCCCTTATACAACTATTAAACACTAGGAGGGCCTGCTGATGCTGCTTATTAGTGGGGATGGGAGAAGCAATTAAGAGAAGGAAGATGCAGCTGGTCTTTGTTTTAAGGGGAAGGAAAAGGATTATGCATTCTACTTGAGAGTGTACCCCATTTTCTTCCACCATTGAGCCCAGACCTGCTGCATCTGTCTCTTCTGAACTACATTCTCACACCCTTCTCTTTCCTTCAGTAAGGAGAAGATGCAGCAGCCCCTCCTGGGTCTTGTCAGCTAACAGGGTTGGGGGAGGACTTGTAGCTACACAAATGGAGCATTATAGTAGGCCTACTTGATATAGGATCTCAGCTATTCTGTGGTGTTGTCATTATATGAATCCTGCCCCGCTGGAAGTCTTTAGATTTTATTTTTATTCATTTATGTATTAAATTTATATCCCGTATATCCAGAAATAGACATCGTTTTAGATGTTCTGATTTATATGTAAGCTATTTTGAGTCCCATTTGGGAGAAAGGTAGGATTTAAATCAAACAAATAATAATGATAAATTTGAAAGTTACACAAAGTTAACTTTGTGAAAGTTAGCTTTGTTGACCATGTTTATTATCTGTGTATTTGTTTGTTACATTGATATCCTGCCTCCCCCCCCCATGAGTTCATGGTGGCATATATGACTCTTGCCCCAATTTTTATACTCACAGCAACCTTGAGGCCAGGTGGGTTGAGAAAGAGTAACTGTCTCAAGGCCACCCACCTTATTAATTTCAAGTATGGTTGCCAGGGTAGCAGCATCCCATTCCCTGAGATTTCAGGGCCAAACTTGAGATGCGTTTCTTGTGACTTCATTGGGCATTGATCCTTTTGAAGTCACCAAAATGAAGTAGGAAAGGTAGACAGGTAGCTGCTGGGTAAGCTGCTTTTGGAAACAAGCATGAGGAAAATTTGGATAAATGGGCACCAAGTCTGGATAAAAGTCCTCTATCCAGTTACTATGGCAACCCACAGCCAGGAAATAAATACCAAAACACTTTTGGTATCCAGGCAGGCAGTAAAACACACCTGCTAGCTGCAGCATCTGCCATCATTACTTCAAAGACTCACACCCCTCATGGCCTTTCCTATACTACACAACACCTAGGATATTTTTCCACACCTCAGGCTGCTGATGTGCCTTGTGGAAGGCTCCCTGACAACCCTTAGAGAACTTTTTCCTGACCCTGTGCTGCTGACATGGCTTCCACAACAAGAATACTTCTGAGTTGTGATACCAGCACTGTATTCCCTCCCTTGCTGCATGTGGCTTATGGGCCCAAGTGCTTATATCCACCCAATCTCTCTTCAGTCTACTCTCCTTGATTCTGAAATGACACAAATGTAGCAGCCATACAAAAAGCTTTATATTAAGCCAGAGCACTCTTGGTGCCAGCTGGGAATTGATGGAAATGTGTGCCTAGGCTTAAAAGTAGCAACGCATACAAAAATCAGTTTTTCTCCTTCTCCGGTGCTGCTCATCTTGAGCCAACATACCTGAAGACCTAGAGAAGCATAACAACTGCTGAGGACTTCAGCCAGTATCTGGAGACCTGGCAGCCTAGTTTCATGGTGAAGTAGATCTCCTAAGTCCCGGTCTAAAATTGAAACCGCTACACGAACTTGGATTGGTTTGATACTTTTATTTAACATAGTCAGAGGGAGATGTAGAGTGAAGAACTCAAATTCCTAAATAGTTTTATCTTCCTACCTTCTGTGTTAAAATTTGGTGCTGTGTTCTCAGTCTCATTCTGTGGACCTGGTCTTTCTTTGGGTTGTACAATTCTTTCATTGAGAATTGAGCTACCTTCTTCTCCACTGGAGTGATAGGTGAAGGGAAGCATAACTCTTAAAAAAGACAACCGTGCCAGCAAGTTCATCATTGTGCTTGTTCTGAGGGCCTCTAGTTGTTGAAACAACATATGTTGCTAAAGCCAATATACCTAGGAAATAAGGCTTCTAAAAATAGAGTATCAGACTCTTAATCAGTCACCCATACGGCGAGCTACTTTTTAAATGAAATGTTACAGGTGTATTCTCAACAAAAAGCCACGAGCATGCAGCGTGGCATCTCCCTTGTGCAAGGATTTGAGAAGGAAAGAAAATGTACAGCCTTTTATCCTTCCTTTCAAAAGGGCCACCATGTACAGAAAGTCACACTCATTGGTTTTCCGCTGCTTACTCTGCTAAACAAACAGTCCTAAGCCAACAACTCTTGTCTGTTAATATTTGTCAGGAAAACAGAACTACTATATATATAGAGAGAGAGAGAGCATGGTGACTGCCCATAACGAGAAGTGTTTAAGACCTATTGAACAAAACTCTTGGCTTGCTTTACAGCTAAAAAGGCAAGAAGTATTTTATAAATGTAACATTTATTTTTTATTGAGTAAATATAAGAGTGAATTCGCATAATAACTTTTTTCTAATTAAAATTGATCCTACAAATAATTACCTTCTCCATACCTTTTCATAAGTCAAATGGATATGAACACATTTCACTGGGAGACTGGCCTTGGTGGAGAAGAATCCATGGGAAAGGGCAAAGCTCCATGGATGCCAGGGGAAAACCAGAAGCTAGGGCAGGGGCGAGATCACATTTTTGGAGTGCAGTTCTCCGACTCCACTAGTCAGCTAGGTAATTTTTTTCCAGGATTTGGAGAAAACTATGTTGTCATCAGTCTGGACTGTCTCGATCCTTTGATATTGTCTAAAATGTGACTGGGTAGCAGGCAAATATTTGACAAAAAAAGTATATTCATACTTAATTTATTTAAGAATGACTTCCATACAAAAGGAGTCAATCAGTGTGGCTTGACATATACAAACATAAAAACTTTATCCAATATTTAAATTGTATTAACAGGACTGAAAAAAACAGAAGTAGCATGCTTCCATGCACCTACACACACACATGCACACTTATTTAATGAAGGATATATTCAAAGTTGAGGATTTTGTGCATTTAGGTGGACTAGAAGCAACTTATATGCAACAGAGCTTGGAAAAGTTTCTTTTTTGGACACAGTTCACACAGTGCTGCATGACCAGTAGCTAAAGCTGACTAGGGAAACCTGGAAGTTATAGAAAAAATAAAAATAGAAAAGAGTAACTTTTCTGAAGTCTGGAGTGTGGGATTTCAAATCATGGTGTGTACTTTTCAGCCATGCTGCCTGATGATTGGGGCCAATTTTCTTCCAACAAACTCTGCTTTGTAAATAAAACATTATGTCGACTCTGCGGAGGTGTTCCCACAAGATGGTAAACCAAGGACCCATGGGAACCCTGCCTTATTCTGAACAAGTAGTTGGTAAGCAAACCATGGATCTTCCTTTTGTGGCCTGTTTGGCCTGTTGTCTGAAGTCAGGCCACTCCAGTTTGTTGTTTTCGCAACAAATGAGAAATGAAATCCACAAACCCAGGGATTCTGTCCTTGGCAAGGATGAAAAGAATCTTCACTATTATTCATTTTCTGGCCAAAACAAGGATCTCATGAAAATTAGGAAAGAAGCACAAAGCAGCAGCAAGACTCTTCACACTTCACCAAGTTTTCTGGGACAGTTCATTTGCACAGAAATCTGCACAAATTAACTCACTAGAGTTACTTTGCAAAATGTGAAAACCATGCAGCAGGATGAAAACAATGATAATTACTCTTCCTTGCATGTAAGGAGGAAAAATGTCGAGATTTATTTCCCCTGTCTCTGGCTTGTTGGGAAAAAGCAAAGCAGATCACCCGCTGCACCTGGGATTATGCAACATATGAGAATCCTGAGATGTTTTACTGCAGGGAAGAGTCAAGCAGTATGCATCAACATGCCACTCATCCATGGCAAGCCAGTTCCCACATAATAAACCTGCTCTCACAAAGTTGTTGCAGAAATCTGACTCTCTGTGTCATGAGAAAGTGCTGTATTAGGTCTCCAGAGTTAGACTACTGAGTATTAATTTTGGCTTTCTCAAGGAAAGTTAGAAGCATGGCATCATGCGTGGTGAAAGTGAAATCACATTAACAATGTCCTCGATGCTGAGTAGCTCTTGTGTTCATGCAGTGGGGCTCTGCAAAATGTGAAAATGAAATCATATTAACAATGTCCAAGATGCTCAGTGGTTCATCAGTTTATGCAGTGGGGCTCAGAAAAATGAGGGAGACCTGGTCTGTGAATGTAAACTTTGTTCTGCTTGCGAAAGGAAACAGTAAGCTGCTATTATTTCCCCCCTTTTTATTTCTAATACAGAGGAGGTGGGTTTGAGGCAAGAAATGATGTAAGACCTTCTCACACTGTGCAATTATAGCACAATGTGAAATTCCAAAGTTCATGAACTTAGATCCATCCCTCAAAATCCTAGGATTTTCTGTTTGTGTATATGCCTGCAAGTTGCCCATTGATGTATGGCGACGCCATGAATTTCATTGGGTTTTCTTAGGCAAGAAACACATAGAGGTGGCTTTGACAGTTCCTTCCTCTGAAATACAGCCTACAGCACCTGGTATTCATTGGAGGTCTACCATCCAAGTACAAACTAGTCTCATCTGGCAGTTTAGGGAAGGTCATTTAGAATTCTCAGCCAGAGAGTTCCTCTGGTGCCTCTGACCATTCTACAAACCCCAAGGGCTCATAGGATGCAGCCATATCAGTTCAAGTGGCATCATAATACTATAACTAGTTAGTGTGAAGGGGCTTCTAGGGTAGTTGGTAGCTCCATTGTCAGTGAGGTAGCAGATCCTTTCCACATTCTAGATCAAATTTTAAAGAAGCTGTGCAAAGTGCCAAACCCTATCTCCCAAAGAGGTTCAGCACTTTGGATAGCTACTTTAGAAGGCAGAATAAAACCCGGGCAGGATTTATAATTGGCCCTTCACTTCTGCAGGTTTCCCTTTCACAAATTTGATTATTCATGAGTTTGTAGCCTCTTGCCCTTTCATTGGTAGCAATGCTCACCCCATTGCCATGTGGTGGCGACTGCTTTCAAAATCAGGTTGTGGTGGGTTGCTAGTAAATGTTGGATGAAGCATGTGTGTGCAAAGATGTCCAAAGGAGATAAGAGGTGGGGCTATGGAAAGGATGGGAGATGGGAGGAAGGTCAGGAGGAGAAGAGGGCAGAGGATCTGACTAACAGCAGTGGCTGCTGCTTTCAAAATCAAATTGAGTTGGGTGGCTGGTGAATGATGGATGAGGCACATCTGTGTGAAGTTGTTGAAAGGAAGCAGGATGTGGGGCTGTTGAAACAATGGGAGATAGGGGTGAAGGCCAGGAGGAGAAGGGGATGGGGGATCTGGCTAGTACTGGTTGAATTGGCTTCAGTAGTTCTAGGAGGTGGTTGGGCTTTTAATATCTTATTCACAGTTTTTCTGCTTTTGAGAGGGTCTTGTGCCCCTAACCCCTGTGAAAGGGAAGGACCCACTATGCAGATGTTACAACTACCAGGCATTACTGAAGATGACACAAGGTTGAGTGTTTTGCTGTTCCCCATCTGCATCCTAAGCACAGAGCATGGAAGGGGCATTATGGAGTTTTGGTGGAGAAGAAGGCTCTACCTCTTGCTGTCTTTGTAACAGTGGTACTATGCTAGATGGGAAAGTGCAGGATTTGGGGAGTAAGGTGAGGGAAAGGAACAGAGGAAAGGACCTTTTTTCCCTCCTTTCTTGGCCAAACTTCTTAAGCCTTTAGTTGGTTACCAGTCTTCCCATACCCTTTGTTTTGCTATAGAGCTTGGAAATGTGTACTAGAATACAGGAGTGAACTTTAAAAATACATCTTTTTACCTTGATTTAAACTGGGGTTGCCCCCTATGCACTGTTGTTTAGTGCCAAGAACACTAGTAAGTATGCTGTGCATATCTCCTAATTTCAACAATGTACCTTGAATAACTTTCCAATAATACATTATTTTTCTGTGCTACCCAAGGCTAGGAACACCTATTTTTGTGTAACATCAACAGTGTAATGATTGCAGTATTGATAGATTTTAACTTCTATATCTTTGCAGCAAAAATAGAAATAGTTGAAAGTTCTCTTTGTCATCTATATTTTTAATCATAATTTAAATTTATATTGATTAGAATCATTTTAAAAAACAAGACAGTTGACTTTCATGAGTTGTCTGTAATCAGTGTCTTATATTTGCCACAACTATATCGTAGCAATGAAATTTCAAAAAGAATTAGAAATTTAGTTCTCCTCATTTAAAAAAATAAAAACATTTCTGCTTCATTCAGACCTTTTATTCTGTTAAAGCAGCAGGAGATCTTTAAAGAGAAGACCCAAAGTTTAATATATATTTTCAGAATATGAACATGCCTTCATTGATATATTTCCAGCTTTTTTTTATTTGAACAGGCTTTTAATGTTTCTTTTTTACAGAAGTTGATAAACTTTTTTTTTTAATCACTTTGGGCTAGTAACAGCAGATTATCTGGAAAGCTTGAGGAAGAACTTTTGTTCCACATCTTTATAAAATTCTTACATACATGCCCTGATATGAAAGAAATCTTACCTCATATTAATAAGCCAGAACAGTAGCTTTCCCTGTCATCCAGCCATCAGAATAAAAGTCCACAACAACACTTGGAATATCAGTCCTTTCAGAATCAAGTCACTGAAGTAGCAATCACCAAAGTGATTTTCCTTCACAGCCTGATGCAAAGTCTTAACCAACATGATGACGTAAATATTAAATATTCAGACAAGATAAGCAGATGATAAATCTTCCTCCCAGTGGCAGGCTTGCGGTATAGAGGAAGGCTTTTTGCCAAATGAATGTCAAGAGCATGGAAATAAGTATGTCAAAGACACAATGACAACTAAATGTACAAATGTTTCAGCAGAAACCACATTACTCTATCATGCTACTTGATAACACATGACAAAATGTTTAGATATAATCATGGAATTTCTCCTTTCAGTTATGATTCAAGTAATCTCATATATCATTTTTTTAAACTAATGTTTAGAGTTATTGGACAGTTGGCCTTTCTGTGATTAAATATGAAACATTGTGCAAATATGCAGAACCAGTGAGGTTTTTAATTTGGCCTCAGTACAGCAAACATTCAGAAGTGCTCCAAGCACACAATTGATATTACCGGTATCTTAACACTTCTGCAACTTTTAACAAGTCGTTGCTATACTGTTTGTAACTATCATCAACCCTGGCCAGCATTTCAATGGTGAGGAACCATGGGAATTGCAGTCCAATACTACTTGGAGGGCCATAAGTTGCCCATCCTTGAAATGATTGTATGTAAGTGTTCCCTGCTCATCCATGGAAACCCACTGAGTAATCTTGAGGGCATCACACTCTCAGCCCCAGAAAACCTCATGATAGGTTTGCCTTAGGGTTGGCATAAGTCAGAAACAACTGGAAGGCACACATTTCATTGTTACTGTCTGTTATGCTGGATGGCAAAATTTTTCCAGGCTAGTAATAGTTAACATGTATGGCCATATTTTGTAATGGTGACATTTTATCCTTAATTAGGATTTTTTTTAAAGCTTTGCATCTAAGCTTTAATGCTTTCACACAGGTTGTTAATGGCCTTTATATTCTAAAGCTGTTAACCTTTTTGAACCACTCCCTGTCTGGAAGAGCTGCAGCATTAGAGACAAGTGCTTTTTGTTTATTTTGGGGGAAAAAACCAAGGTTGTTAGGAAGGGATATTGACAAGAAAGAAGGCAATTTAGTCCAGCCAGGAATGGGGATGTGGTAAATTGTCCACCCATTTATGATTTACTGTAACTCCATATGGATCTTTTCAGAATTGCACTAAGCTGGGAATATAGGACACATTTCAAGTTGATGTTTTCATTTTCTCTGTTAACCTTTCAGAGAATAAATACTACTCAAAGAGAAATAGTAGTAGTAACAGCAGTAGTAGTAATAGCAGCAGCAGAAGTTATTTTTATTTTCACATCTGCTTGGACAGAGTTCTCATGCATGTGTGTTCAGTCCTTTTTCAAGTAAGGTTGTCATTAAGTATAATTTCTGAATAACATTTCAAAAGCTGGATTTATAAAACCATCTTAGAAAACCCTCTTCCATTTGGAATATTATCACCTTGGTTTTGCACTGATTTCATGGGGAATTCTGGGAGTAGTGGTCCTCAAAAGTATCTCTTAGTGGGGATAGATATGCCATTGTGTGTGGATATTTCTCTTGACAATGCAAAACCATTTACATCATTTGAAACCTTCAGGAACCAAAGATTAATCAGGGGTATAGCTATGAGGAGGGCAAAATGGGGGCAATGCCCCTAATAAGAATTCTGCCCCCCCAAAAAATTTTTTTTACCTTCAGTTCCTAAATTTCTAGGATTCCTAGCATTGCTGACTATTCAGAAATATAATTTAGGCATACAGACATCAAGGGAATGTGAACACAGCAAATGTAAGAGTTTGAGGTGTGAATAATTTTCACTTACCCTCTATGTAATGCTAGAAATTTGGTAACTGAGTTTCATGCAGGGAGGAGGGCATAATTCTTATTTAGGGGACAATGTCCTCAACTCCCCCCTCCCCAACTGACAACCCCTAGAAGGGCCAAACTAGATGTTACACATCAATATTTGTGATTTTTCTGTCAATTTTTTTTTCATTAAACCTACATAAATAAATGAGAACCAATGTGGTGGGATGGTTTGGATGTTGTACTAGGAGTCTGGAAGATCCAGGGTTCAAATCCCTATTCAGCCATAGAAACCATGGGGAATAACCTTGGGGAGGTCACGCTCTCTCATCCTTAAGGGAAGGCAGTGGCAAACCTCTGAAAACATCTTGCCAAGAAAATCCTAGAATTGGGTCACCATATGTCTGATTCTGCTCAAAATAAACAAATATTTAAGTATGATCATAAATATGATGGTGCATTCCTGCATGGCAGGCAGTTGGACTCAATTGTCCTGGTGGTCTCTTCCAACTCAATGATTATAAACATTAAATATTAAATACATATTAAACATATTTATTACTTTATTAAAACATTTTTATCTTGCTGTTAATCTTATGATACAAGGATGTTAGTGATAGCAATATTGGGAGGTTGTCACTGGAAGGAGAAGAAGAACAACAGCTAAGGAAGCATTTCCTCTAAACACTGCTGGTTTTTTCCCCCCTTTTCAGAATGAATTCTCTTCCAGTTACTTTCTGCACCTCTATAGGAATGGGGAAAGTGTGGCTCACAGACTGTTTTTTGCAACCCCTCAAGTCACCCCCATCCCCATCCCCTCCCAATTGTTTGAATTGACAGAACCACCACTAAAATGATACTTATCCTAACCTAGCTGCATTATCAGGAAGAGCTGGGAAGACGGGGTGGGGAGAAGAAAGAAACATCTCTAAGAGTATCGGTTTGCATCAGGACAGGTAGAGCCAAGAAAGGAGGTTTCTCAAAGTAGCTCCATTACTACTGTCAACTGTGAGGCATTCTAGATTCTTCAGTGCTAAGCACTGTTGCACTTCTAATGTAGAATACTCCTAAATGACTCCTAGAGCAATCTTGTGCCTTAAAAACAAACCCAGCCCTTAATCTCAAATCCCAAATCTCAAAAGAAGAGAGCCAGAAAAATCTGGAAAGTAATACTGGAAGCTACTTTTTTCATTTATAATCTTTATTAAAAGTTTTTCAAAGTACAATAAAAATTACAAATAATCAGAAAAAAAGGAAAAAAGCAAGAAAAAGGAAGGTACAAATGTTATACACACATTTGGTTTAGGTGTATCTTATTGTATGAGTTCAAGAGGAGTATAGCTCAGTAGATGAGCACTTTTCTGGACTACAGGTCCTACATCAATGGCCATGCTAGCTGTATATATGGTATACATCCAGCACCACATGATTTCCTTCCTGTCAGCTTTCTTCACTGTCCAGATGTTCAGTATGAATGTTTCTCATCCATACAGAGAAATTGGGAATACTATGGCATGGATGAGTCTCCTTTTCCAACCCTGGCCATGTCGTAGTCAGACAAAAGGCAACTAGTGTTTCAAGGTGACACACTATTTATTTGTCAAATCAAACTGATAAGAAAGACAAAAGGAAGTAACAAGATTGTGTAGGTCATTTTTTTATAATAGCCTTTGCAAACTTTCATAATCAGAATATTCAGAGAATGATACTGTGGGTATATGGATGTGGAGGATCCTTCTCATACCACCTTCCAAAAAGGGTCACACTTAAAACTGGATGTGATGTACGATTCTGACTAATCAGACGCCCATCACTTGAAATCTGAGTAAAAATGAGAAAGAGAGACTCAGTCATAATGCAATGATTGCTCAAGGTACAAATGTTATACACATATTCAGTCTAGGTGTATCCTATTGTATGAGTTCAAGAGGGCTAAAGCTCGCAGATGAGCACTTTTCTGGACTACAGCTCCTAAAGTCTCCCATCAGTGGTCATACTGGCTGGAGAATTCCAGATACCAGCATCTAAAGAGTAGCTTTCTCACATTCTGGGAACAGGAAAAATTGTCCAGCAGCATATAGCCTCAACACAAACACAGAGAACACACTGTATCACTGATGGCATGGCAGAGTTTGCATGCCTTTTCTCACAATCCCACTCTAGCCCTGAAATACTACTGAGCCACCTGACCTTTCTGTTTATTATTGAATACACAGTGAGATCTGTTTCTATGTTGCTCCCAGCCAGCAATATCTCATTCTTCCATATTATCCAGAGAATATTTTTAAAGCTTTGATTAGAAACACCACCCTACCTGAAACTCTCCAGGTGCCAACCGAACGCCACTGAACAAGACTTCTGGAAAGACATAGTTTGTGCTAAATGTGCCACTGAGAGAAAAGGAATCAAAATGAGTATGAGCAGTTGTCACTGACTTGCCACATGTTTGTAGGTCTGTGTTTCCACACTTCAGCAATGTGCAGACCTAAAAAAGGAAGAAAAACAGTACCTTAGCATGAAGGAACCAGATGTTATCGGAAAAGTCCTTGCTCTGTGATCACTATAGTGTCTTCAAAATAATGTACTGGTTTAAACCACAAGCAAATACAGTTCATTATAGCAGAAGAACCACCAGAAGTGTTTGTTCTTCAAAGGAACCAGAACTATTATCTTCCTAGTTGCTAACTTACAGCTAAAACTACATGCTTTGCTTAATATGCAGTGCAAAGCAGAATCTAAATTCCTTAATCTCCAAAGTAAGCAGATTAGTCCAGATCAAAATCATTTCATGAAGCTAGGTGAGCCCTTATTCTACTAGACACTCTTCCCTTGCCCTCCTCCTTGTGTTGTTGTTGTTGTGTGCCTTCAAGTTGTTTCCAACTTATGGTGACCCTAAGGCAAACCTATCACAGTGTCTTCTGGGGACATGTCCAAGGTCACCCAGTGGGTTTCCAAGAATGAGTGGGGAATTGAACCCTGATCTCCAGTGTTATAGTCCAACGTTCAAACCACTACACCACACTAGCTCTCCTCCTCCCTTTGTAGGGGCTAAAAGAAAAACTCTGTTGACATCAGTTAAATGTCCCTCCCTCCCTTATGAGAAGTGAGAGAGTATAAAAGGAGCAGGGTGGGGTGGGGAAAAGGTTACACATTTCCTATCCACCAACCATGATACTGATCCAGATCTGGCTTATACATACTTGCTTTGGGCTAAGAAAGAAATTGAGGTTTAGCTGCAGTTTTGTCCTTGGTTTATTCAAGATGTTGCTGTTCAGGTGTTAACTGTAAAAACATCCTACAGTCCTAGGGTCCACATATGATGACAGCAACTGCCAAACAGTTGCTGTAAGTACCATACACATAGCCCATTCATTTATGAAAATGTTAACACCTTGGAAAAGACCACCTGGAACTGTGCCACGGCAGCAGTTTTTTCCTCTGCAAAGAATTTCTGGATCAGTTCATCAGTATGACCATATGATTTCCATCTGACTTATCAAGCAATGTTCCTTTGCTGTCCAATAGATAATTCAGTTGTATAGCTAACTGGGTCATTCTTCCAAATGATGTTGGACCAGCTCTCATCAGTTCTAGCCAGCATAGCCAAGAGTGAGAAATTCTGAGGCTTTAAATCCAACAATAGCTGGATGGCCACATAATTTCCATGCTTGTTTTCTGCCCTGGGTATATGGAAGAATCCTATTAGACATTCATGTGTATCACTTCAGTTACATATGAATGTGCATTTAAAATCATTTTAATCACAGCAATATCTATTGAAAGAAAACAGTCTGCTTCTGCTGCCTTGCTGCTAAATAGACTTGTTTTGGAATAAGCACCTGTTTTTGTTAGGAAATGAGAATGTATTTGAAAACTAAAAATAGCAACATGAACATACCTCTACCTGACAGGTCTGGATTATAAAATGTTTCTAAAAAATTACAAGAAAATGGAAAAAATTCTATGATAGCATTAGTCCCTTTGGACTGCAGGATGTCCATGCTGACCCCAGCAGCTCCCTTCATCACCTGCAACTTTTTGGTGCACCAAGTTGGTGTTTCCTGGGCTGTGCAGCCTACCTGAATCCTGAGATCCAAACCTAGCTGTGTTGTTTAGTCAATTGCAAGGAACATAGCTAGATACAAGTCTAATTAACCAAGTAATTAAAGCAAAACCAAAATGTCATTTTTAATTCAATGGTGGTCAATCGCAGCTTTCAATGGGGGTTGGTAGCTGTACTTAGGCTGCAGTCTTGCTCCCATTTATTTGAAAGTACGTCCCACTGAACTCAAAGCTAGGTGCAGCTGGTATCTCCCACAGCAGTGGGGCAATGAATACAGTTGCTTTTAGCTAGAACTTTAAAGGGGCTACCCATGGTGCTGGGGGTGGAGGTGAGAGATACATTCAGCTCTTGGAGAGATGCTTTAAAGTATGGACTAAAACCTGGACCAGTGATATGGGAGTCACCACCTATCTCTAAGTAGAACTCTTCACCTATAATAATAAATGAATAAGTCTTCATTTATTACATACCAAACTGAATGAAGAGGTAAATGCTTAAGAAAGTTAAAATGGATGCTAGAGAATTAAACTGTACTTAAGCCACCTTTTTTGTGGAACTGTAAAGACTAACACATTTTATTACAGCATAATATTTTTGTGGACCATAGCTCAGTGAGATGCATGATTAAAAGTGTTTAACTAGGCCAGATTTTCATTTTCTCCTCCCTGTCTTACATGATGAGCAAAGAGGAAACCCCACTTCTCAACATAATAAAAAAATGAGACCTGTAAGTAATATTGTCCTTCAACCACATGAAGGCCATCAAATGCACCAAGCACATAACGTTCATCTTCTCGCTTTTCTGCCATCCTGTAGCTTAAATGGCAGCAAAGACCTTTCTGGCACACTGTGAGGTTGCCTGCTTCTTTGGTGAGCTCAGAGAAAGTGTATTCGTCGAAGAAAGTTAACCCTGTGAAATTATGTTCCTGAGTGAACAGCTCCACAGTTGTAGCATACAAGCTCCAGTTAAGAGAGGGAAGATAGCTGGGAGAATGAGATGGATGGGAATCAAGTTCTGCAACCAACAGATGTCCATTCAATGATTTGAGATCATAATGATATGCTCGGCTTCCATCTGGGGCATAGATGCCGCTACCTGAGAATGACAATGACATAACCAATCATTTCAGGCTGCTTGTATATTGTCCTATACAATATACCTATACAATATACAATATTGTCCTATACAATATCCCTCCTCATCTGTTATTTCTTGTGTGTCGTGTCTTGGCATGGATTTCACATATTGTCATTGTTGGTGGGAAAACCAATGAAATATTTCCAGCTTACTTCAACTAACATAACTTTAAACATGAGAAGTCAGCTGAAAATGTTTGATGATTGACAGTCAGGAAGCTAGAAGGACAAATAGCAAAATGGCAATAACATGAAAGAACTCACAAACTCATTAAAAGCTCGGTTAGCTAAAACTTATTTCAAAGAAATTGCAGCCCCCCCCACACCAAGTGGGAATTTATTGGCTGAGGCTGAGCAAGAGAGAGGGGACTAGAGAAGTATCTGGCTATGTCCCCATTACCAGAGACAGACTAATGACACAATCCATGGAGATTCCTGGAGTCCTCCAAGAGTCAAAGCAGATGATGTCACTCGTCTGTGTCCAGCTATGAAAACACAGCCAGACACAGCCTGTTTCCTAGCCCCACTCTTCATCAGCCATTGAATAGTCATGGGGGGCGGGCAGCAGCTAAACAGTGAGGCTGAAGGGGATTTTGGTTGTTGCACAGTATGGGAGAAGATGGCCAAGTGCCCAGCAACAACAACAAAGAAAGACATACACAGATGAACTGTGGACTTATGGCTGCATATGTCACTAACAGGAAGCTAGTCACAGTGTTAAATGGCATAATGCATAACTGTCTGCCCTCTCCTTTCCATCTGGATGCAATGATTACTATTTTGTCAAGCATGTATGGGACATATGAATGTCCACATTCCTAGTTTTAGCAGAGAATAGAATTTTTGGCCCATTTCAAAAGCAAAAAAATGTATACCTCTTGATTGGTGTCAATGACAACCAGTTCAAGCAGAAGCTTTGATTGTAGCTTCTTAGTCAATCAGAGGTGATGCATTACTTCTGTTACCGCAGTTTCTAGCCTGGACTTGAAGGATATTAGATATCACTTTGATATCAATAATTTGGCCGTCTCTACCTATTCCTCTCCACTTGCTGCGAGGTCTCCTGGACAAGCTCACAGACAGGCACGGCCACTAATTGCTGTAATATTCCAAACAATACAGGCTGACCAGAAATAGCCATCCCGCCGCTTCAGGAGACCTCAAAGGCAAGTACTCTATTATGTATGCACGCTACTTACAAAGAACTCCCTGCCCCGAGCAGGCAGCTTGATTAGAAGAATCTTCATCTGTCAACCACTCTGCACATGCATACTGTCTACTCTATTATCAATTTGGACTTAATCATGCTAAATTCTGACCTTTCGGAGGCTTTGTCTCCAGCCCGAAACTCATTGTTTTCCTCAAGTACGGACTAGCCTGTGGCCACATTTTCCCCTATATAAACCTCTGACTTTGAGAGCTTCTTTGGATCGCTCCCGACTTCCATCCTGCCTTGCTGGCGCTTTGCTTGGCAAGCCTTCCCCTCAGTCCCACGTACTGAGAACTCCATACCTCTGAACTTCTGCTGCAGACTACCTGGGCTTCAGGACAGGTGTAGTATTACCCAAAACAACTACTCCTCTTAAAAATCCCTCTATCCCACTCCAACCTTTATTTCTATAGTTATCTGTGTGAGTGTGCTGCATACACTGTTCGATTGTATTTTAATAAAAACCACAATTATTATTTCAATTTTGTTTGCTCCTTGACTCGGCCTGACCCCGTAGACATTGGGTAAAAGATCTCGCTCCATTGCCCTGCCTCTCATATTGCTAGCTTGTGTTCTGTGCTAATTTCCCCAACTTGTGTAATTGAGAGCGCACTTAGGTGTCCCTTCCAGAACCCCCAGAAATCAGGGTAACACTTCAATTGAAAGCCAAATGAAAAGTAAATAATTTTTGTGTTTGTTCTAAAACAGTGCTACTCAAAATAGTGGTCCATGGTCTGTGAGTTATTCATTGCTACTCCCTAGTAAATTTCCCAGAAAGAGTGAAACAATGGTAGCCCATGGGCACAAAGTACTGGTCCCTGGCACATGGGGAAAAACACCTGCTAACCACCCATTTCATGTAACTTCAGAGGCACTGTCTTAAAACAGTACTAGTGAAAGTGGTGGTTCATGGGCCAGTGCTGTTCCATGAGCTACTGTATGCCAGTCTGTTCTTTCCAGAAAAGAAAGAAACAGTTGTAGTCAGCAGGGAACAAACATGGCACAAAGTCCCTGGTACACTGAGGGGGGAGGACCTTGCTGCTTCTTGACTTCAGATACCTTAAGAAGTACAGTCCTAAATGTTGTTATACAGAACTTCTGTACATTGTGATTATGGTACAGGCTGACCTGTAGAATCCATTAAATATTTATGGCTCCAGGGATTTTGCACATACACACAATTTTGGTAACTGCATGCTAAGGAAAGCCCCAAAAATGTTAATCTGCAATTGACTAGTAGTTCTAGATATGAAATTTAGATAGCTGCAAATCATCTTACCTAAAAATTGTATATTACCTGTCATGTTTAGGCTAGGCCGATGAATATTAGATGCCAGAAAATTGACACGCATGCCCATAGCCCAGGCAGAATGGAATTCAACAGCAGTTAAATGTGGCAGGACATTCATCCAGGCAGTAGGGAAGAGGATGGTATCCACATGGAGCTCACTCACCAGGGTCACAGCAGGATCATGAAACAGGATATCAAAGCATGTGAAGAGACCAAATTTCCCAAAGGAAGTTTCAAAGGTCACAAGTTCAGGCTCTTTAGGGGAATCAAACACCAGTTGCTCTACCATAAAGAGATTGAACTGTTAAAAGAGAGCATGGTTAGAATATGAGGACCTTCATCAAAACAAAGAAGCAAACAGAACACAGAGTTTGGAGCAAAAAAAATTGGTCTACTGTCATAACCAATGTCTGGGCGATTCGGTGAACTGTAGCCTATCAAAACCAAAAGAACAGTGCTTTCAAAAACATGGGAAACTGAAAACACTTTGCAAGATCTTCCGCATGTTATTTAATTTTATTAAAATGATATTTTAAATTAAGGAGAGGAAAACTGAACCACTTTTACTGAATATTTCTAGGTATGGTTATTTATTATGCCCATTGGTCATGCCGGCCAGGAAATTCTTGGCATTTGTATTCCCAAAATTAACTTTTCTGAAGTCTGTTTTAGCCATTGTGTCTTCAAAGGAAACTTAACTCCCCTAAAGACTGTGCTTATATTAATTTCTTACCTTGTGGTAACGTGCCACCAGTTTTCCATCTGAATCATAGACAACATTTGTGTTATACTGGTAACGACCATCCCCAGGACACTTAGGATCAGTGGAATTACAGGGCTTCTTATCCCCAATGTTAGCAACCACGTAGATAGAGTTGTGCCTTGCCAAGCAGCTCAGTCTTTCTTGTACTGGAGAAGACCCAAATCTGAATGCATAGCATCATGATGAAAGATATGAAGCAAGATGAAAGATCTGTCAGTTGATCATGTACAAACTGCTACAGAGAAACAGCCACAGTAGAGTGGCTTAATTTCCTCAAGCCTATAGAAGATAATATATAGCTATAATAGCAAATAGACTCTGGACTAAATGAGATCTTACATGAAGGATGAACATGATCTATTATCCTCTTTTTAATAAATAAGGCAGGCACAAGAGGTGACCAGTTTGATCAGAATCTAATCTTGGTAGGAGTGACAGCAGGGAAAATTTCAACTTAATCCTTTCCCCTCAAGCAGCCGTTGTTTCTATGCCAGTGGGGCAGGAAATCCAATCCAGCTTTCAGTCCAAACATCAAAATATCTGTCCAAGGGACTGAACTGCTCCCCCAAAATAGGCTCAACACCTCGTATAGCTTCTTTAAAGTTTGCATTAAAACTCAGAGTGGATTCCCCAACCCATTGACATGGGAAAAACCAGTTATCACTGTTGTCAAATCATTATTCCATCCCAAAGTGGTTCATTCAAGCTGCCTTTCTATCTTTGGATGAAAGAAATGGGAATCTGCAACCTTTCCCAGCTTGGATGAGGGAGAACCAAATTCACCCTCTGAGCACTCAACCAGGCAAGGTTTCAGTGGATGCTCTTCTTTTACAACATCAGAAGTTTTGCATTCTATTTATCACATCTATATTTGTTTCTCAAATGGTTCAAATAAGGGGCTCAGTGCATATAATCAATATGTACTATCTGTCTTTCTGTTTTCTGCTTTCTGCTGCAAGAATGGGTGACTGAGAAAGAAGTGGGGAAGGGGGTGCCAAATCCCTAATCCACTTTGACTTCAGTTTTCTCCCTTCCCCTACCGATCATTTTGCTCCAGGAGAATTTTGAATACATGTTTGTGATAACAGAGTACAAATTAAGGCCAAAATTGAATATGATGCAGTGCCGCTAGGAAGAAAGCATCTGCAGTGTGGGGATGCAACCTCACAACCATTTAGTGAATAGCTGTGGGAGGGGATGCTGAACAACATCCAGCTAGTTTGGCAGCTGGGGGATGAGATGTACTTTCCACAGAGTACATACATGGGAGAGATCTGAGAGAATGATTTCTCCTTTCATCCCCCAGCTATAAAACTCTATCCAGAACCATTTTGGGTGTTCTTATCTGCCCTTGCCACGAAATGAGCCTGGGGGGTATGCTCACACACCACTAGGGCAGCCAGGTGCCCATCACTATAAGGAATGGCCTTTATTTGAAGGTGAGAAAACTTTTCCTTTTATATAGACTGACAAGATGCCAAAAATCCCACAAAGACAGAAACGTAATTTATGAATGTGGACAGTATGTTAAAGAAACACATGGTCAAGTTAACTGCAATCAGTATTTAGGCAGACTGCAGACTTGTTAATAGCTTCTTCCTGATTGTCAATCCTGCATATCATGGATTTCAACTGCACTTTATTGCCATTCTGAAAATATGCCAAAACTAGATGCTACAGATGCTGCTTCTGCATGGAGGGGGTGTTGCTCAAGGAGATAGTTAATATGTCTCTATAAATTTACAAAAACTGGGGCAACCCATCTTATGCCAACATGTGTCAGCTCAGGATCTGTTAAGTTTCCTACTGTGTTATGTATTTACTTAGCATAACAGCCCAAACTGGTGATTCTAATGTACATGTAAGAAAAGTGCTTCATCTTAGTTTCCTGAACATCCATGTATGGTTTCAAAAGCTAATTAATTAAGCACTCAACATTCTGAAACTATGAAGTCACAACCAAGTGATGTAGATTTACATTCCACATAAATAGTATTTCTAAGTTGTTTATCAACCAAAAAAAGCAGAGAATAGAAGAAAGATTCATTGTAGTAATTATATGTTCTGACTTAGTTTCCATCTTAAAGTAGTTTACATCCAAGTGCAGTATTTCTTTCCTATCTCTCATACTAGTTCAAACATTCCTGCCTATTTGAAATTTGCTTCTTATAACATTAATCACTGAAAATATTTATTTTTACCCCATTTCCTGTTCAAATAAGTATGATATATATCACAAAACAAACTTGGAAAAGAAAGTAGCTTCATATTTTGTTCTCTTACTTGTGTTCTCTGTTCCTACAAAATCTGAAATAAGAAGTTGCCTTTTTAATGATTGAACCTCTATTTTCCCATGGCTAAAAGGCCCATATTGCACAATTATTTGTAAAACTGTGTTTAAAATGGTTGGGAGGATAAATCACTTGGGATAAATCATAATGGCTGTGATGGAAAAAGAATTTTTTTTTAATCTTTGGTTTAGACCATGTGGGTTTCATTCCAGGCCTGAGGATCACATTTTTGTAGCTTTTTTCTAAACATTTTTGATTACATTACCAAAAGTAGTTACTTGATTTCTTCCTTGCCTCTTCCCCTTTGTCACTTTCTGGATCTCAGCATACATAGAGGTAAAAATGCAGCTTACTCCTCATTCTAACCCTTGTTCCTATGCTACCATGTACTCCTGATTCTAACTAAACACTAATTCCCAGCTGGAACAGTTCCAGGCCTTTCTATCACTTGAAGATTACAACTGCAGACGAAACTAACCCAGTTCTGATCTAAGCTTTTAAAAATAACATGGATTCTCTTTTTACCTTTGTTTGCTCATGTTCCACAACCCAGGATAAAACCAGGACTGACCAGGGATGGGTGAGGTCAGCACCGTTTTTAACTTATGCATGGCTTCCCTCCACATATTTGCACATAATACAGTTTCCTACCAATTTCTTGCTCATTTTAGAGTCTGCACGTGTACGCTGCTCTATCCTACATAGAGTACTGGGAAATAATGGCAGTATTG
This sequence comes from Ctenosaura bakeri, assembly GCA_948474755.1. NCBI lineage: Eukaryota > Metazoa > Chordata > Lepidosauria > Squamata > Iguanidae > Ctenosaura > Ctenosaura bakeri. Next base: position 197,831 of record CAOLHI010001968.1, read on the forward strand.
CTTGTAGCAGTCATGTTGCCCAAAGGGAGAATAAAACCAAGAACCTGTGGTTTATTGGGGGAAGGGAGGAAACGGAAGATCCAACTGCAGCCACAGTCAAGCAGCCAAAATAAGAGAGTTACAAGGTGGTGAACTGTAGGAAAAAGCAAAATCTATGAGAAAGTATAACACTCTGTGGTTGGCAACCTGTTAGTGACATATGCAGGCATAAGTCTATACCATAAGTTGGTATTCTCTTTTACTCTCCACAAAAACCAAAGCCTCCCTGCAACTTACCATTTAGCCACTGCAGCACTCCCCTGGCCATTCACTGGCAGGTGGAGAATTGGGGAGATTGGGAAAGTGTCTGGCTATAACCTTCTAGCCAGAGGCAGAGAGATCACATCTCAGACACTTCTCTGGAGGATCCAAACACTTCCACAATCCTCAACCCACCCACCCACCTCCAGCTCTCCAACTGGCACTGAATGTGGGAGGGATACAATCACTAACCAGTGAGTTGTGGGGTTTGAGAGAGTAGACATAGTACAGTTTTGCTTGCAGAACTCTTACTGTGCCATCCAGGATCTCAGCCTAGCTATGTGACAAGAGTTTGATCTTCTTCTCCCTTCCCTTCCCGCTTTCCTTCTCATCAAAATTAAGACTCAAAGCAATTCACAATTTTTTTAAAAAATACAATTAAAAATATACAAAAAGTCAATAATTAAATAGAATTAAACTATTTACAGAGAGAATAAAAATGTAATTTAAAAAGATAGAAAGCTCTTAAAAACAACAATTAAAACTTTAATTAATTACTTCACATCTTCATCTCTACTACTGAGAATTCCTGTGCTTGATCCTATATTTACAACCGGATCTCTAAAATAAGTTCTGATTTCTGCATGTTTTAGATGGGAGGTTCTGAAATGATGTGAACATGAAAATGGTAAGGAAAGAGTGGTTTTAACAAACTGCTGGGCCAGATACAATCACAAGTCACCACCAATCAGGGACCAGATACCATTCACACATGCAGTTGAAATTGGATTTGCTTCAGAATGGAGAGTAAAACAAGCCTTTGTTCCTTGAGAGAGGCAAAAACAGGAAAAATTAATCCAAGATAGTTTTGGGAAGGTTCTATTGTAGACTGTGCCTAGGGAACCATTACATATTATTGTCTTGCATTTAGGAACTTAGGACAATGGGCCAGGACATAAGCCAAAAATATTGGTATTATTCCAGAAAGCTGATCAAATGCTGTCTGAGACATAAAAGAAAATGTGCATGCAATAGCTTCATTTTGAGCTACCAACAAAACAGTTCTTTCTTTCTTTCTTTCTTTCTCTTTCTTTCTTTCTTTCTTTCCTTCCTTCCTTCCTTCCTTCCTTCCTTCTCTCTCTCTCTCTCTTTAATTACCCCTTTCTTCTCTACTCAGCATCCTAGAAGTGTAGAAATTCCCTGATTGTAACTGAACAGAATAATCAAATATGTTGTACTTGTTAAAATATGTAAAATGGAGATTGGCAAGACTTGAGTTTAAATCTTCACTAAGTTACTACATGATCTTTATGCAGTGACCATTTTTCCACCTAAACTACCTCATGGGGTTGTTCTGAAATACTAGGATTCATCAGAGAGGCTGCCTCTTGTTTAAATAGAGCCGACACTTTCCCCTAAGTTGCATACTGCAGTGCTAAGCTGAAACACAAGCGACTGAGAAAGCCATCGTATTGAAGTACCTGTAGTGTTTCTTAAAAATTATATGTGAAAAAATTACCATCACTTCTACAACGAAAACAACACAGGATGTAGTGTAGTGTAGTGGTCTGACTGAGGTCATTTCTGCGCTACACTGTTATAGCGTTATTATTCCACTTTCAAAATCCTGTGGAATCCTGGGGTTTGTAGTTTACTGAGGCCAAAGAGCTCTCTGGCTGAGAATTCGAAATGCCCCTCCCTAAACCGCAAACCCCAGGATTCCACAGGTTGTTGAAAGTAGAATAATAGCACTATAACATTGTTGTGAAATGGCCTGAGTTTTGGACTAGAGCTTTTGAGATCCCGGTTCAAGTTTCAACTGAGACATGAAAGTCACTGAGTAAACTTAGGCCAGTTAGTTTCTCTCAGCCTGACCTAACTCACAAGGTTGTTCTCATGATAAATGGCCAAGAGGAAAGCATATAAAGCAGAATATAAATGTAAATAAATAAGTCCAGGTTTTTTCTAAATACACACACATACCTTTCTGGGTCAATACATGGAATCCAGTTGACCTGTGGATCTGGAATATCCTCCAAGTAGGGATAAAGTGCTTGTCTTGTGAAGCCAAAGCCATATATGCCATCTTCAGGAGTCACAATGATGTGTGCATTCTGTCAAAAGATGTGGAGTTAAAACAGAAACACTTGCCTACAAACATAAGCTGGCATCAAATAATATTTGGTACCTGTTTTGCTGCTGATTTGATGGCCTCTTCCAGAATGTCCATATTTTTGTTCATCAGTTTTAAGGCCTCTTCAGAGGAAACAGGCATCAAGGCATTTTTTGCCAGTATAACTGAGTGCTCATATACAGCTGCAGTGTATGTGTCCAAGGCAAAGGCCCTCAGGCCAGTCACAAGAATGAAAACAAGCACGATCATTGCTAGGACTTGCCAACTGGAAAAGACAGGAAAGAGGGTTAATAAGGTAAAGAAAAGTGAGATAGAATGCTGGCAGAGTTCAAATTTATATTAGCAGGATCTGAAAGTCTTATTTCTTGCTTGGGAATGAACAGTCTTTCACAAGATCAACAATCACAGACCTGTACTTTGATCCCTTTAGCCATTGGAAACAACCCAGTTAATTAACTAAAAATGGAGGAGAGAATGAATGGAGTACCTCACTAGAAAAACTCTACAGTGAAATTTACCTCAGGGTAAATATGCGTATTGGGGTTTTACTGTGCTTCCCGATGATGCTCTCTTTCTAGAATTTCTCTATTTCATGGAACTGTACAGATTGAATCTTCCATTTGTAAACTTCCTGTGTTTTCTCAACACTTCTTCCAGCTTTTTCCTTTCCACAGAAAATCCATCAGGGAGGAAAACACAGAGAAAAAGATAGAATACCTCCACAATGTGTTTTGAAAATGTGCAGACACTCCAAACTATCAAGGAACAACTCTTCAGTGAGCAAAGATTACTAAATTTGGGGCCTCTTGAACCCTCCCCCCAAAAAAAAACAAGTAAGGAGACACATGGTAGTGATGTATAAGACTGTGTTATAATAGTTGAACCTTGATTCAGCCTGTGAGGCTGAACACTGGGAGGTACAGAATAAATAAAACGAAGCACTTCTTCACATTTTAGTACTTAAACTATGGAATTCATGACCATATGAAGAGGTAATTGCTGCCAACTTCAACAGCTTTGAAAACTGATAGGAAAGATTCATAGATCATGGATCTATCATTGGCTACTTGTCATGACAGATAACATATGGTATTTTCCCCCAGCATTAGAGACAATATATCTCTGCAAACTGGCTGCCAAAACTTTCTCCCACTCATGTATAATGAACAGATGTTACCCTGAAAGACAGATAACTAAAACTTCTTTGTAATCTTACATGATTTTTCCTGTATCCTTTCTTCTTACTGAACAAACGCTAAAGACTATATTAAGAATAATGCAACATTTTTAATTAACTTATTTTTATTTATTTATTTATTTATTTGTATCCCGCCTCTCCATATAGATCAAGGCGGCGAACAACTTACAAATAGCATGTATTTCGAAACATTTCTATACATGCCCCCAACAAACTGGGTACTCATTTTACCGACCTGCGAAAGGATGGAAGGCTGAGTCAACCTTGGAGCCGGGCAGGATCGAACTCACAACCTTGTGGCTTGCAGTACTGGCATTTAACCACTGCGCCACCAGGGCTCTTTGCCTGAACAAGTTTCAATGAAAAAACTGCTTAGAGAGTATCATATGTCACATATGCAATGCTCAACTGAAAGACAAATTTCCCATAGCTACCAGAGTTCGGGGAAGCAGAAACCTTGCAAAAGTAACCCCCCCCCCACAAACAATTCTCCCCACCTGAGTGAGCACTCCCCTCATACCCTTCAGAAGTTTTCCCCTCCCATTTTCTTGCCTTTTGCCTATTGTGTGTGCCTTCCTTCCATGTGCTCAGGCAAAAGGCAAGTGAATGGGAGGGAGAAGTGCCATGTGAAAAGAAAGTGTTATGTGCCTTCCTGTGCCTCCCCCATTCCCTTGCTTTTTGCCTAGGCACATATGCTTTCTCTCCATGCACATAGGCAAAAGGCAAGAGAATGGGAGAGGAAGAATGGGGGGGAGGCTTGTGCACATCTTTCTTTTCCATGCACAGGGCTCCACCTTTGCATTCACTTGCCTTTTCCCCAGGCATGTGGAAGGAAGACACAGCTCACTGGGGGAAAAGGCAAGGGAATGGGACGGGGAGAAGGGGTGAGGCAAGCGAGTACCTTGCAAATGATCAAATTTGCAAAGGTTAAAGCCGCGAACATGCAGGGAGGACTGTATTCCAAACTAAACTTTCCTCATTTCCCTTCCCTATTTCAAGCAGTACATCTTTCTTCTGAAGCAGTTGTCTTTTCCTGTGATTACCACAAGACAGTGCACTTCTTGTCTATTTGGAGTTTGGTTGGAAGATGAGAAATCTGTTGAGCCCTTCCTTGGAGCTCTGCCACAGAGTTTCTTGCAATGCACTTACCAACACTGGTAAGTAGTCTTGCACTGACCATGTGACTTAAGCTTAATCAGCAAAACACCAGCAAGGCGGTGGGATAGTGAGGCAGTCACCTTGCTACCTTATCCTCCACCTATGCAGTGTTTTTAAGGCAATCTACTGTAGAAAAGATAATATTCCTAAAATATAAAAGCTTTGTTTGTTTGTTATCCAAGATCTGCCGTCTTCTGTTCTCTGTTGTACCCAACAGCACTGTTGATTTAAATAAACTTCGTTATCTCACACCAGAGGGAAATTTCCAGGACATGCTGCACTTGCAACTAGATTTAATTGCCTTGTATTTATTTTCTTCTCCACCCCCTTTAATTTTTCAGTAACATCTGTGTCCTCTCTTTTTATCTTACAGAGGAGCAATTGCCCTTAAAGACGGATTTGTCTTGAAAGATTCTCTTTCAATCACATTCCAGCTCTTAAGAACCAACTTATCTTTATATTGCTCAGTCATACCCACAGGGAACTTCAGAGTTTGGTTGTTTCCCAAACCATATATGCCATTTTGATACTGCCATTAGTTTCTCTGTGGTTCTTTCTGTATTAATAATGCATGAAAGCTGTTCTCTGTTTGGTTTTTCCACATCTTGAATGGTATCCTTCTCTTACACCAATATTCTTTCTATCAAAATCTTAGAGGCTTTCAGGAATGTTGTTATACCAGAGTAAACAGTTCCCAGAGGAACTGTTTGGCAACTGATACTCAACAATTGAGTAATTTTTTTAGCACTTACCTTAAACAAGGGCGGGTCAAACCCACAAAACAAAGGTTTTAGCAAGACTGAAAGATCAGACAGCTGGAAAAGTGTAAGTACTGTTTTTCAACAAGCTCTCTTCTTTTGCCAACTCCTGGGTTTCTGCTCCACCCACTCTCCTAGTTTCTGGTTGGACCTTGGATCAGGGACTGTCACAGACTGTGCTTTTACAATTTGCTAAAAAAAGAAAAAAGAAAATCATAATCCCTCTGGGAGTGGGTATGGAGTTATGCCAGATTTAAACATAAGATTTAACTTGTTAGCCACATCATTATGTCAAGCACCCAACAAAAGGAACTGAAAGAATATGGCAAAGTGATGAGACTTTTTTATGATAGCCAGATATGTTTGGTCTATTTCTGTGTGAGAGAAGTAAGGCAGGCTTCATACTGTTTCAATGTGTGGCTAGTCTTTGTTTTTCACTGGTAGTTGGATGGTTAGAGGGAAAAAAAATATAAGCATTAGTGCATTGGTAGAGAGGTGGATCTGGAAGAGGGGAGCTATAAGTTCCCAGCAAGTAATATTCAAGAAAGAGGAAAAATACATCCCAGAAAGTATGTCAAAATCAGGTAACAGATAATTATGGGTTCATCTTTCTTCTAATCCTCTCCCCAACACTTGTTTCTGTTGGTCATGTATCTGCCACTCATTCTATTTTTAGGTCAATTCTCAAGAAAAATTATAATGTGTGGATTGATTCTTGACGAGGAACCCCAGGGACCCATTCACACAACACACTTATGGTGCTGTGATCCTACTTTAACTGACATCCAGTGGCATCTTGGGGTTTTTAGTTTGTTGAGGTAATAGAACTCTCTGGTTGAGAATTCTAAATGACCCTTCCTAACCTGCAAATCTCCAGATTCCATAGGATGGAACCGTGACAGTTAAAGTGGAAGCATAGTGCTATAATTATGTGGTGTGACAGGCCCCCTGATGTGTACAGCACTCATTGTTCAACTAAGTATTCTGATCACAGGAAAAATTTGGCAAGTAGGTTCAGAGGGGAAATGGTGTTGGTATAAAGATGTCACCTCCCATAAAGATGTCACCTCCCTTGAATCAGTGCTCTGTTCGAGAGATAGTATACTCGGTGCTTGATAAATTGGCAATTGTGTTAATGTAACAGATTTCAGTGCTGCCTTGTCTGGGTCACAAATGCCACAGATAGATGCACGGATGGTGGAGTATAGAGCTGTAGTGGATAGTGTAGGTGTAGTGGATAGAATACTGAACTGGGATTTGGAAAATTCAGGTTCTAATCCCCTGCATCCACACTTGAGAAGTAGAGCCAAATAAACCACAGTGAGTTTACTGAAGGTAAGATATAAATGTGCCTAATAAATGAATACCAAGAATATAATTATCTAGGTAGGGTTGTACTTTGGGCTTTTATTAGCCTCACAGATATAAGACTATTAAGATCACCCAGCACAGGTTTGTTACAGATCATGATGGTTTCTGAATCGCCACAAGGCAGCCCCTGCCAGATACCCTGGAATAAGGAACTGACTCATACCCTTTAACACAGTAACTCCTGATTTATCAAATCTAGTCTCTGGAAAGAGTAAGGGATTACATTTCCCAGAATCCTCTCATGCTGCCTGAGTGTTCTGAGAAGTATAGTCTGAAAACTAACTTCTCAAAGGGCCAGTCCTACCTGTATTTCAAATAGGAATTTCTGAGCAATGCAACACCTAGCATAGCTACTGAACATGGTCTACAGGAAAAAATCTGCAAACAAAATCACTTACATCTGCTATTGGATGAAACTTTGGTACTGGGTTTTTTAGTTTTGTCCCCATTGCAGCCAGGGACCTCAATGTGCCCTTATCTCTCTCTGGCACAATCACACATTTTAGGGCACAGGAGTGACAGTGCTCCTGGATCCAGACAACTAAATCACTAAAAGCAGGATTTAGCCTATGCTTTATCCATCTCTTTATGCCATCTATTAACTTTTCACCTGGGTGGTTGTTGTATGTGACCTACTCAAGCCACCATGTATGGCCAGTTTTGACAGCAACACAAGTTGCCTACAATAATTCAGAAGGAAGACCGTGATCAATATCAGCCTTGCATCAGCTCATCACAGTCTAGTCAACAGGACTTTCCTCATACTTTCCTCATATTCCCCCTAATGTGTGTGGGGGCTTTCCATTTTTGCCTTCATGCTATAGTCTTGAGCCCTCTCACTTGCAAGCTGCCTTGCCAAGAGCTGAGATACTGACATAAAAGGATAGCACTTTTTGACAAAGTAAAATAGCAGGTATAGCCCTGACCTCCAAGCTGTATCAGAATCTCCACAAAGAACAAATTGGCTACCCTTCATGTCCAGGCCTTCAATGTTTGCCTTTGAGTAAAAGAGACAGGGAGAGGGAGAAACTTATGTTTTTAAAATAGTTTGGCAATAAGGCCTGTGGCTTTCATATATGGGGTGATATGTGGGGCATGCAAATCTGTCAGCACACAGTAGCACACCGAAGAGGCTGCCACCAGTTTAATGCACTTTAGTAAAGCCAGGTAATGACACCCTAGATGCCCTGGAAGAAAATGGTGACAGCAGATAGATGGAAACTGTGTGGTCCTCCAGTGTTGTACTGCTGTATATCCAATAGTGAAGAATGCTACGAGTTGCAGTCTAACAATAACTGGAAGGCCACACAATTGCCACCCCTGAAATGGATAGATATAGATATTTAGATGTTCTCTAACTGTGTAACAGGAGTGGGGGACCACATAATCCCACCTCTATTGCTCTTTCTGACACCGTCCTCACATGAAAAGTGACTTTTTTGAAGAGAGGAGACTCATCTATGTGTGATCAAGAGGCCTGGAAAATCAGCATTCCAAAATGGCACGAGAAGCCTTTATGAATAGAGGAGACTTTCTTCTTCAGTTCTCCATTCAAGTGATAAAAGCAGCAAGGGAGGTAGTAGGAACAACATTCTCTCTCTCTTTCCATTTGTTACGCTTTAGCTACTCAGAGAACATTCAAATAAGGAGACAGACAAATGACAGGAGAATCAAGGACTGAGGCTAATCTAGGGCTAGCCAAAGACATTTTAAGACCTGAAGTGGAAGAGCCAAGTCACCTCCCTCCCTAAATCAAGGTGCATAATAAGCAAAGACATACTAAATTATTTTCACTTCCTAGACATAAAATTCCACAACTGCATTTTTTTGGCAGTAAAAACCCAAAGATACACAATTTTTTGCCTTTACATGACACCCAAATTTGTTGCCTAAACAATTTGCTGCCTGAAGAAGCCACTTCACCTGATGGTACTTGCAGTTGTGGCATAAACATTCTCTTTCTCGTTTATAGTACAAGAGATTTTTCCTTGCTCATAATTCCTTTTTTTTTTAAAATGCATATTAGACTACACTGTAATGGCAGTTTATGACAATATGGTGTCTTAAACCTGAGTATCTAATGTTAAACAGAGCCGGTGTGGTTTGAGCATTGGACTATGACCCTGAAGATCAGAGTCTGATTCCCTGCTTGGCCATGGAAACCTACCAGGTGACTGTGGGTGCACCACACACTCTCAGTCCCAGAAAACCCTGTGATAACAGAGGTTGCCTTAGGGTTGGCATAAACTGAAAATGACTTGAAGGCACATAGCAACAATATATGCTAAGATAAGCCAGGGAGAAGTTAAACAAGATGTTTCTTTTAAGGAAGAAAAGTCAAATAAACAGTAAAAAAAAAAAGCCCTCAAAATATTTTATTAATTTAAAGTATGTGAGTCCACACAAAATGAGCATCCACTGGGATTTTATAACAAGTAGAATGTTGAATATCTAACTGATTAATCATAAAGAAAAACAGGTTTCCAAAACTTAATTGCAAGTTTCCAGAGCTCCTTAAAAAGTTTTGTGTATCCCTCTAGTCTCTGAGCCACATAGCCAAACAACAAAATGGGCCTTGGATGTGACATGGAGAAACTAAAGAACAGAAAGCTGGGAAATGGAACACAGCTATTAAAGTAAATCTTCCTAATTTTCATGGTGACTTAGCTCTGTTGCATTTTGGTCAGTTAGATGCCTTATCTAAGGCCATTTCTGCACTACACTTTTATAGCACGATTATTCCACTTTCAACATCCTATAGAATCCTGGGGTTTGCATTTTCGGGAGGGGCCAGCTGGAATAATCACATGGAAAGTGAAATAATCGCGTTTTATAAGTGCAGTGTGGAAATGGCCTGACTGGGACTTTGGTTGTCATCATGGGAAGTAGGATAGGTTAGACTCATCTCTTCCCTCTAAACATAACAGGGTCTTTCCAAACCAAGAGCTCTTAGGATTACCAATCAAAAGATGTTGTGCAAGTATTCCATCTTCTCTTCCTTAATAGGATGTGTGTGTGTTGTGTGTGTGTGTGTGCAAAGTAAAAAGATGAAGCAGTACTTGAGAAACAGAGAACAATTAGAAGTGGAAGAAAATGTTTGCTTCTCATTTGCTTCCCATTCCCCATTAAAGTTACTTGACTGTAGGAGGGTAAGAACAGGTTGCTTACCTGTAACTGTGGTTCTTCGAGTGGTCATCTGTGCCATCATACACTAGGAGCTTTAGCGCCTGCGCGGTAGCGTTCGGAAACTTCTAGAGCTTGTTCGCTTGGCGGGAACCCCTCCCCCACGCCGGTACTGCGCATGCTCCTCCCGCCGAGCAACGGTCTCTCCTCAGTTCTGTCGTCCGCCGTAGAACCTACAGGGACCTGAGAAAGAGGGGAGGAAGGGCGGGTGTGTATGATGGCACAGATGACCACTCGAAGAACCACAGTTACAGGTAAGCAACCTGTTCTTCTTCTTCGTGGTCTCTGTGCCTTCATACACTAGGAGACTGTGTAGCTTACCGGTCGGATGGCGGGTCAGGTCCTACAGCACGGAAACCAGCACCTCACGTCCAAACCGGGCATCTCTGCGCGACCGGCAGTCGAGCCTGTAGTGGCGCACGAAGGTCGATGGTTGGGACCAGGTCGCCACACGGCAGAGTTCATGCAGGTCAACTCCTCGCAGGAGGGCCGCAGAAGTAGCCACAGCTCTGGTGGAGTGGGCTCGAAGCAGGACTGGCGGAGGCTTCCTCGCGAGCTCATACGCCAGTTGAATAGTCCGTACCACCCATTTGGAGAAGCGCTGGGTGGACACTTTGAGGCCCTTCCGACGTCGCCCATAGCAAACGAAGAGATGCGGCGTCTGTCGGAAGGAAGCAGTCCTGTCCTTGTAGAAGGCCAAGGCCCGACGCACGTCCAGGGAGTGGAGGGACCGCTCCAACGGTGTCGTCGGATTCGGGAAGAAGGCAGGCAGGATGATGTCCTGGTTGAGATGGAAACTGGACACCACCTTAGGCAGGAACGAGATGTCAGGTCTCAGGACCACCTTGTCTCTGTGGAAGACCGTGAAGGGCTCATCGGATCGAAGAGCTGTGATCTCACCCACTCGCCTCGCTGAGGTCACCGCTACCAGGAAGGCAGTTTTCATGGTCAGGAGCCTGTCATCCGAGGTCGCCATCGGCTCGAAGGGCGGCTTTGTCAGCTGCGAGAGCACCAGCGAGAGGGACCACGGCGGTAGCGGCGGCGATACTGGCGGGTAGAGATGATGAAGTCCTTTCAGAAACCGCTTAACGGTATCGTTCCTGAAGAAGGCCGAGGCAGCAGATCGTGGCGGTTGGTATGCCACGATCGCGGAGAGATACACCTTCAGGGATGGAAACGCCAGACCCTGTTGCCGGAGGTGCAGGAGGAAATGCAGGACGGTAGAGAGCCCCGCGGGCGATACCGGCTCACTCCTCTCGTTAGCGAAGGTCAGGAAGCGTCGCCATTTATATTGATAGTTGCGACGGGTGGATTCCTTCCTGGCCGCGATGAGGACGGTACCGAGCACGGGATCGTCTAGTGCGATATCCTCCAGGCATGGAGGGCCAGGCGTGGCAGGTCCGGATGGAGGACTCGGCCGCCGGAGTGGGAGAGCAGGTCCGGTGTCGGTGGCAACCGGAGCAGGTCGTCTCGTGCAGCTTGTAGCAGGGGTGCGAACCAATGTTGCCTCGGCCAGTACGGGGCTACCAGGATCGCGTCGGCTCGGTCGGCGAGGATCTTCGATATCGTCCGGCCGAGCAGCGGGAACGGCGGGAACGCGTAGAGGAGTTCCCCGGTCCACGGAAACTGGAAAGCGTCCCCGATGGAGGCGCGATCGTGGCCCGCTCTGGAGCAGAATCGGCGACACTTCGCGTTTTCCCTGGTCGCGAAGAGGTCGATGGATGGTTCGCCCCAGCGGTCTCGAATCAGTCTGAATGCCTCTCCGGAGAGGGACCATTCGTGATGGGATGAGGTGTCCCTGCTGAGGGCGTCTGCCGTGGTGTTCTCCTGCCCGGCCAGGTGAACCGCCACGGGATGCGTGTGCAGGCGAATGCACCATTCCCACAAGTCGAGCGCGATGTGGAGCAGGGTCGTGGAATGAGTTCCGCCTTGTCTGTTGATGTAGCAGACGGCGGTGGTGTTGTCCGTCAGAATCAGGACCGTGCGTCCCGCCACGGCGTGCTGGAACGCCCGTAGGGCTTTCCAGACGGCGAGCAGCTCCAGCGCGTTGATATGGAGAGCGGTCTCGTCGTCGGTCCATCTGTCGCGGACTTTGAGATCGCCGCAGTGGGCACCCTATCCATATTGGGAGGCGTCGGTCGTTACCGTCACCTTCGGTGTCGGCTGTTGGAAAGGCATCCCTGACATGAGATTGCGTCGCGACTGCCACCATCGGAGGGATGAGCGGACGTCTTCCGGCAGCTGCAGTCGGAGTGTCTGTTCGTCTCGCAGGGGGTCGAATATGCGGACGAACCAGTGTTGAAGAGGTCTCGCTCTCAGCCTGGCGAGATATGTCACAGCGGTCGTCGCAGCCATGTAGCCCAAGAGCTGCTGGACGCTTCTCGCAGATAACGTCGGGGCCGTACGAGCGTGAGCGGCGGCCCGGATCAGGGTTTGGGCTCGAGACTCTGGTAGGTACGCCCTGGCGGAGGTCGAGTCGAGCGTCGCCCCGATGAAGTCCAAGATCCTCGCCGGCTCGAGGTGGGATTTGTTCGGATTCACCCGTAGACCAAGGCGGGTCAGGAGTGACAACGTCATGTGGACGTCGTGGTAAAGTCTCTGTTTGCAGGACGCCACCAACAGCCAATCGTCGAGGTAAGGGAAGACAGAAGCACCCTTCGTCCGCAGGAAGGATACCACCGGGGCCATGCACTTGGTGAAGACCCTTGGGGCAGTCGAGAGTCCGAACGGCAGCACCTTGTACTGGTAGCAGATATCGTCGACTGCGAAGCGGAGGTATCGTCTGTGCTGCGGGCGAATGGCGATATGGAAGTATGCGTCTCGGAGATCGATGGAGGCGAACCAGTCCCCTCGATGTAGGAAGGGCAGGATCGACGGTATCGTGACCATCTTGAACCTCTTGGGGCGGATGTAGTAGTTCACCCCTCTGAGGTCTAGGATCGGCCGGAGGGTACCGTCGGCTTTCGGTACCGTGAAGTACCTGGAGAAGAAGCCGGTGGTCTTGGCTTCTTGCGGGAGCCGCTCGATCGCCCCTTTCTGGAGGAGGGACTGGATCTCTTCCAGGAGGGCCGGACTCGACGGGGTGGAGTAGTAAACGCCTCGAGGCGGAATATCGTGAAACTCAATGGCGTAGCCAAGACAGACGATGGAAAGCACCCAAGAGTCCGTAGTGACATGTTGCCACTCCGCGAGGTGTCGAGCTAGAGTCGGTCGGTCTCCGAGTGCAAATGGTAGGCTGAAGAGTGGGTATTGGTAGGTCCTGCCAGGCACGTCAAAACCGAGACTTTGTCTCGGAGGAGGACTTCTTGGACGAAGCCGGGCGTCGTCTAACTGTGCGTCTGGCCGACGAGCCGGAGGACGGTCTCGACTGTCCAGACTGGGCCGAACGCTGGAACGACGAAGTGGAAGATCGTCGCCAGGATGGGCGGAAGGTGGAGGTCCTGCGGGCTTGCGTGGCCGGCTGTAGCCTGATCTTCTTGGCGGTTAGCCTCGCCTTTACGAGATTGTCCAACGCTTCGTCGGTGGACGAATTGAATAGGCCCTCACCGTCGAAGGGGAGATCTTCAATTCTCCTTCTGGTGTCCTCCTGGATGTCGGCCGGCCGCAGCCAAGCATGGCGGCGCAGGCCGATGGATCCGCCATGACCCGGGAGGCAATCTCCACTGCGTGCCTGGAGGAGGCCATCTGCTGCCGAGCGATGGAGATGGCCTCGTTGAATATCACCGAGGAGGCTTGGTGGATGTCCTCCGGTACCGCCTCCATCGCCGGTTGAAGGCGATCGAGCACCTTTTTCAGGTATGCCGCGAGGCAAGCCTGAGTGTTGGACAGCCTGATCTGCAAGGAGGCGGCGGAATAGAACCTTCTTGCATAGGTGTCCAACTTCCTGCCCTCTTTATCCGGCGGGGTGGTGTGCTGCCTGCCGGAGCCTTTCGTCTGTGCCGACTCGACCACCACAGAGTTCGGTGCAGGGTGATTGAAGAGATAACCGGCGTTATCCTTCTGCACCCTGTAGAGGTGTTCCAGTCGCTGCGGTATCGGCTGAGCCGAGGCCGGCCTATCCCAGGCGGCCTTCACCAGTCTGGATATCCGGGGCAGGAGAGGCAGCGGGGCCGTGGCAGGTTGCTCCCCCTCAAAGACGGAGAAGACTGGATCGTCGTCCTCCGGCTCCGCATCGGCGATCTTAAGGCCGAGGGTAGTGGCCATGCGGAGCAGCATCGCAGAGAACTGGTGGACGTCCTCTGGAGCAGAATCTGGGCTCGGATCCCCGAATCCCAGCGGAGGAGACTCCTGGGAGGCCGCCTCAGACACCTCTGACTCCGCACTCGAGTCGTACGACTCCGAGCTCGGTGAGTCCTCTCGCCGCTCGCTTTCCGGCTCCTTCGCAGTCGCCACAGGTGTTGCCTTCTTAGGCTTCTCTGCAGCCGGGACGGTGGTAGTGGCAGCGTCACGCTGGCTGACCACGGACTTCACCTTCTTAGTGGTGACAGGGGTAGTCTGGCAGGCTGACGTTGTCTTAGCCCGCTCAGTCACCACCGACTCCGTAGGGCGCGTCGCCGTTGCCGTGACCCTAGGAGGTGGCGATATCGCCCGATATCGAGGTGAAGGCTCCCTCGCCCTATGATATCGAGGAGAGGGAGAGCGGCTGAAGGAGCGGCGGTCCGACGGAGATCGGCTTCGTTGGCGACGGTACCGAGCCTCGTCCCCTCTAGGCGAGCGCGATTCGCGCTGTCGACGAGGTGACCGGGACCTCCGGAAGGTCTCCCAGCGACTCGGGTCACGATGGTACCGATCCCGGTACGATGGCGAATGTGACCGATAAGAGGCCGGGCGCTCTCTCCATTCAGATTCCCTCGCGTACCTGGCCACGTAGGACGCTGAGGTGTATCTGGAGGCAGACGAGCGAGGTTGTTCCTCTCTAGTCTCCCTAAGAGGCGGCGAGGCCACCGGACGCTCCGAAGAGCGGGACCGGGACCTGAAGGAGGTCGAACGCCGCTCCGGAGAAGCAGAGGGCTCTCTCTGCTGCAGGTCGGCCGACCTGCGACGGCTGGAAGGGCGGTGGTGCTCCTCCACCAGGGTTGGAGGGTCTGCCACAGGCGAGTCCGGGCGCTGTTGGGGAACGCCCTCGATCTCATCGTCCGAGAGATCGACGGACTCGCCTCGCCCTTTGGAAGGCTGCTGAGTAGGAGGAGGAGGAGGAGGTTGAACGTCCCCAGCCGGGGAACGCTTCTTCTCCTTCTTCTTCTTCTCTTTTCCTTCTCCTTGCCCTTGTCTCCGTCCGGAGCAGGGCGCTTTTTAGCAGGCGTCTCCTTCAGGGGAGCCTCAGCCTTCCTCGCCGTCGAGGATCCTTTCGCTGACTTGGCAGCCGCCGACAGCTTCGGGATCCTCGGTAATGCCGAGATCGGCATTCTCGCCGGTACCGAGCCCGATACCGACGAGGTGGACGGAACGGCAGCCGCCGATACCGTCGATCGCGTGGTCGTCTTCTTGTCGGCCATTTTGGAAGTGGAGGTCTCGTCGATCGCCCGCAGAGACTGTTCCCAACAATAAGACTTAAGTCTCGCGGACCGGTTGCGGAGAGTTTGGGGAGTAAAATCCCGGCAAATTGGGTAAGTCCGAGTGTTGTGGGACTCACCCAAACAGAAGAGACACTCCTTGTGGCCGTCGTTGAGGGCAACTTTGCACCCGCAGGACACGCACTTTTTGAAGAGCGCGGACATAAGACGAAAAACGCCAACTGTGAAGATCCGAAATCACCAAAAAACCGAATGGGGAGTCTGAAAGAGAGGTCAGAGACAGTCCAAAAGTCCGTAAAACCGTGAAACAGCAAGCCAAGCACAAAAGTCAGAGGAACAAACCAAAGAACCTTCCGTACGCGACGGCGGACGAGAAAGAACTGAGGAGAGACCGTTGCTCGGCGGGAGGAGCATGCGCAGTACCGGCGTGGGGGAGGGGTTCCCGCCAAGCGAACAAGCTCTAGAAGTTTCCGAACGCTACCGCGCAGGCGCTAAAGCTCCTAGTGTATGAAGGCACAGAGACCACGAAGAAGAACTGTTTGATATATATAACTCTCATCTGGAAGTAGCCAGCTACAAAGAAACAACTAGGAAAGGCAGAAATGGACTAAACCACTATCAAGTATCCATCCCCATTTCGGAAGGTGCAGCTACCACAATAATAATAATAAATGTTTATTTGTTACCTGACTGTCCCCAGGCTTGAGGCATGATACAACACAGATACAATTAGAAACAAATTGCAACTAAAATACCCTAAAAACGCAAAGCCATTCAAAACGCAGATATATCCTAGTTAAAATAAACATAATTAAAAAGTACAGTTAAAAATACAAATACAATTAAAACTACAATTAGAAGTGCAATTAAAAGTATACATAAAAATAGACTGGGTAGGCCTGCTGGAAGAGACAGTTCTTTAGCACTTTTTTGAATTCAGACAGCATATTTTGTTGTTGGACCTCTTCCAGCAGGTCATTCCACAGTCTAGGGGCAGCCGATGAAAAGGTCCTCTGGGTGACTGTTGCCAGTCTAGTCCTGCCTGGTTTAAGCAAAGGGCTCCCAGAAGACCTGAATGTATGGGGCGGGTAGTATGGGAGGAGGCGATCCTTCAGGTATCTCAGACTCAAACCATTAGAAATATATCAAGGAAATGTTATTTTCCCTGAAAGAGCATGAGGTGACATCTTATATGTCTGAACACTTATACATTAGATTAGCATTAAACATAGGCTTTCCACTGCTCTTAAGATGGAGATTGAATTTGGATAAAAGAACTCCATTCATAAAAGGGCAGTTATTAATAAAATGTAAAGCAAGTGTCTTTTTTCACTGCATATCTCTTCTAGTTATGGGCTAGAAAAAGACACAGAGAGACAATCTCATGATGAAGTGTACAGTGGATGTGGAGAGTCTTTTTCATACCATCTTCCAAAAAGAGCCACAGATAGGAGTGGCTTTGATATTTTCTTGTTGCTAATGAGGCGTCCATCAGTCAATACCTGTAGGAAAAACGTTGTACAAAAAGAAGCATGTTTGCTTGTATGCAATTTTGTGTGTGAATTAAGACAAAAATTAACTGCTGATATCTGGGACAAAAATTAATTGCTGATATCTACAATTGCCATTAATCAGCTGCTTTCTCCTTATCTTCTGCAAAAAAGGGCAGACCAGACATCAAATATGTATAAGCATCTATTTTCACCTTCTTTATGTAAAAATCCCTCTCCCTGTTGGACTTCACACCCAGAAGAAAGATTCACTAGTCTGCCTTGGCCTTACACCTGTTCAGTCACCGCTTCTGGCAAATAAACTGGAGTCATTTGTTTGAAGCAGGAGCTATCTGTGAAATTCACATGCTTGAAAAACAAATGGTTTTAGGCCAAGTAACTTGCAACTTTAAGCACATAGTTTGGGAAGGGTGCTAAGGGGACTTTGTGTGTGCGCACGTGTGCGTGTGTGTGCGTGCGCGCATACATGCTCACATGCATGTGTATGTGTACACCTGCCTTCAAGTTGCCTGTCAACTTACGGTGACCCCATGACTTTCATAAGGGTCTCTTAGGCAAGAAATACTCAGAGTGTTTTTGCCAGTTTTTTCCTCTGAAATATACTCTATAGCACCTGGTATTCATTGGCAGTTTCTCATCCAAGTACTATGCAGAGCTGGTCCTGCTTAGCTTCCAAGATCAGACAGGACTTGTGCCTTTAGGGTATTTAGGCATTGCTACAATATACCTGCTGAAAAAGGTCTCAAGCTTATCAGGTGGTGTGCTTGACAGAATGGCTTGAGAAAGTCACTTTTTCAGATAAAAATATGCAGAATCCCTTGATGGGCATGCTCACTAGCCATACTGACTAGAAGATACTGAGAGCTGAAGTACAAAAGACACTTTCTTAGGTATAAAAGCAGCTTCTACTAAAAAATAATCCAGATAATCTGTCTGTCATAAATCAGAGAGTTAGGCATAGTGGGCCCCAAATCATCTGTCAGCGTTTAATTCTATAGTTAGAATAGGGTGGGCAACTTGTGGCCCCATTCCAGATTTTACTGGATTGCAGTTCCCATAATTCCTCACCATTGGCTATACTGATGGAAACAACATCTGGAGAGCTTTATATTCCCTATTCCTTGTGCAGTTGATATTCCTCGACAGAAATTAATACACTTCCTACACAATGGGGGATGGAATTGCCTGGGAAGTAAAGTAATAGGTATAAAGAAATACACAGATATTATTCTTGGAAGAATATATTATTTCAGTCCTTCTTAAATGAATATATGTTTCTAATAGGGTTTATGGCCAATGTCACAAATTGTATCTTTCCATATCCTGCTCTGTTCCATTCCACAACTATGCAACTGCTAATATACCTGAGCTTTGATATTAACTCCACCAGCACATCCGAAGACATCCACGAAAAATCATGATAAAATAAACCATCTAGTCTTAAAGGTGCTGCTAGATTCTTTCTTTCCTCTCACCTTTTTTTCTTTTTATTCTGCAATAGATTAGTATGGCTTTACCTTTCAAAAATATTTTGAGTAACTTATTATAATTTCTTTCTTTCTTTCTTTCTTTCTTTCTTTCTTTCTTTCTTTCTTTCTTTCTTTCTTTTACTTGACATCTATGCTAATATTTCAAGCAACTTTATCTCTTCTTTTACCTGAAATTCTCCAGGGGCCAGTTGAGTCTCAGTGAGCAAGACTTCTGGGAAAACGTAACTAGTGTTAAATGTGCCACTGAGAGAAAAGGAGTCAAATCTTGTACGAGCTGTATCTACTCGCTGCCCACATGATTTCACATCTGTGCCATTACACTTCAGAAGTGTACATATCTGTGGAAAGAGAAAGGAGGAGGAGAATATTCATGGATCTAAGTCAGTCACAGAAACAAGAAAAAACATTACATAGAATGGGGAAAATGCATATCCTGGATGGAAATGGGATTTGGAACAGTCCTACACTACCTTTATAGGGTTATTTATTGATTGATAAATAATTTTCTTTCCTTCTGTATCAGATCAAAGCTTGGCAGCATTGTTGCAAAAGCTAATCTGTTACCATTAGCAATACTTAAAAAAAATGCTTATTATTTGTTACTCGCAAATGATGAGTAACATTCCCTGTTAGTAACATATTATTTCTATTTTTTTTACAATGTTAAAATAGAAAAATAGAAAAACTGGGCAAAATGCCCCAAAATTCCTATGAATGATGAAGAAGAAAACACTTTGAGATAATGGCCATTTCCGCACGAGGTGAGGGAATCGCTCTGTGCCGTTACTCACCGGATCTTCTGGCTCCTTGGTCTGGTCCAGGGTGAATCGGAGCACTGCGAGGTCTTAGATCCGCACTGCTCCAGCTTCCAAAATGGTGACTTCCGGTTGGTCGTGGGTCCCAACCAACCGCTGAAGCTCGCCACGCCTAAAGCCCGCCCTCTGCAGATCACAGGCTCGCATTGGTGCAAGCCTGCGAATGTGCACAAGGGAGCAGGAACGCAATGGCGTGCTTTGGAAAAAGAGAAACCTCTTTTTTCCGGTCTTTAAAAAGCACACTGGAGAACCAGGTGGAGGCATTTTGGAGTGGACTGAGGTGTGGATCTCCAGCAAGTAGTCCGAACCTAGTCCGCTCAAAGGTGCAGACAACCTCCATAGAGGACGCACTGCGCCGTTTTAATTCCCCTGTGCGGAAAAGGCCAATGAGTAAATGTTATTATTTCTCCAAAGGCCTAATGACATTAAAGAGCCTTCACATTCTTTCCCAAAGTAGCATGATTTCACCTTTGTTACTCAAACTAGAAAACATCATAATTTCTTACTTCCAGGTTCTGTAGAGGAATGATGTTCCACACAATTCCTTTACCTGCAAATAATATTCTCCTTCGATCACATGAAGCCCATCAAAAGCACCCAATGCATAAACTTCATCCTCTCGCTTTTCAGTCATCTTGTAGCTCAAGTGGCAGCAGAGGCCCTTGTGGCAAACAGTGTAGCTTCCTGCTTCTTGGGATAGTTCAGTGAAAGTGAAATTATCAAAATAGATGCTTCCAGTGAACACTGAGCTCTCTTGTGTAAAGTGCTTGACGCTTGAAGCATATAAGCTCCAATTAACAGGCAGAGGATATGTGGGGGAAAGGCAGGGGTGTACGTCAAGTTCGGCAAGCAGGAGTTTACCATTCTGTGTTTCCATATCGAAATGATATGCTTTGGGGCCATCAGGTGCAAAGATACCACTCCCTGTGGGTGATAAACGGGTTTTTGTTATTCATTTCTTTAGGTTTGCATGATGAGGTTGGCAGCCCAACATATCTGAAAGTCATCTACTCCCCACTTCTGTCCTGAACTTGGACAAGTTATATTTCTGGATTGCATTGTCCAGAATTCTCCAGTCACCATGACCACTGGCCATGATGACTGAGGCATGCTGGGAACTCCAATCCAAAAAAGTAATGTTTCCAAACTCTGTTCTTGCCCTAGGCCATTTCCACACTAGACTGTTATAGCACTATTGTTCCACTTTCAACATCCTATGGAATCTTGTGTTTTGCAGTTTAGGGAGGGGCTGGCTGACCCCTCCCTAAACTGGAAACCCCAGGATTCCATAGGATGTTGAAAGTGGAATAATAGCGCTATAACAGTCTGGTGAGGAAATGGCTCTAGAGATAAAAAGAGAAACAAATAAATACAGGGCAAATTCACGCCACACTGCTATAGTGCTACATTCCAATTTTAATTGCAGAGATTCCATCCTGTGGAATCCTGGGGATTGCAGTTTAGGGAGGGACATTTAAAATTCTCATCAAACTACAAGCCCTAGGATTCCATAGGATGAAACTATGGCAGTTAAAGTGGAATAATAGTGTTATAGTCACATAGTGTGAATGGGCCACTGACGACTAGGAATACTATCTGCCTGTTAGCTCTTCCCACTAACCTGAACCTAAAGAGACAGAGTAGGCTTGCCAGAAGAAGGGCTTATGAAATAACAAGGGAACAATTCTTCCAGACTACTCACAACCACATGCTGCAGAGAATGGGGAGATCACCACAGAAGCAAGAGTAACATGGCGTAAATGGCACTTTCCTCATTTGGTTATACACTTAGCAGACTGAATGTGGACAATTAACAGCCATATTTTGTCTGATTATTTTCCTCACACTAGAAAAGACAGGAACTTTGTTGTTCTCCTGGTTATGGTATCGTCAACTCCTTGTTGTTCCGAAATAGTTAACCCCTATAAGATTTTTTTAAAAAAAAAGGAAGGAAGGAAGGAAGGAAGGAAGGGAGGGAGGGAGGGAGGGGGGTTCATTTGTTGATGTGTTGATTTGCCTTGAATATATAATCAGAATTTCACTGAACAGTTGATTTATGGGCAAAAAAGCACGTGTAGGTTTTCCCATTACAGTCCTCTCTCAAAATTTATTGGTTCAACCGTCACAAATTTAATTATTTGCAAGGTCCCCGCATGGGTCTCCTCTGATTCTCCTCCTCTCATTCCCTTGCCTTTCATTGGGTGCTGTGCCTTCCTCCTCTGTGTCTGGGCAAAAGGCAAGGGAATCGGGGGGGGAATGTGCACAGAGAAAGAAGACATGCACATACCTTCCCCCCAATTTCCTTGCCTTTTGCCCAGGTGCAGAGCGGGAAGGCACGCGCGCCGAGGCAAAAAGGAAGGGAATGGCAGGGGGAGCCCTATAAGGGAATGGGAGGGGGAGCATAAGGGGGGAGTTATTTGTGGTTTTTCTACTTTTGTGAGGATTCTGTGTCCTAAACCCTTGCCAAAATGGAAGGTCCATTGTATTATGCATTAATATTTCCACATACACAGTAATGAGGAAGAAACCTTGGAAATTCTTTATAGCAAAATCACAAAACTTGCAAATAATAATCTGACCAGGCTGAAAGAAGTAAACAGCCTTTGTTCACTTGTTAATACAAATAGGTCTGGATCTTCTTCTCCAGTCCTCAGGACAAGAGAGAGAAATTGCAGGGTGAAAATATTTTCTTGAATCTATCTTATTTCCTTTATTACTTTGACTTGTTGCTTTTGATTTTAGTGGCACACTCTCTGTATCTGGGACTGATGCTTAATGTATCACATTTAATGACTGGTGATGTCACCAGTGGTGGCCCCTCATATCACCATGAGCTAGTTCTCAGGTTTTGGTGCCAAAATTTCAGGGCCTGGAATAATCCCACCCTGGCAACCTAAACAAAGAATGTGTTGCTTGCAAAGTCATCTCATGCCTATTGCATGACTTGGGAGAAACACCACTCATAACTATGACTTAAGCATTGGAAGGATTTTGGAAGAGGCAGTCATGTGTTAGTTAAAGCAAAATCAAAACACAGAATTGAAAACTCATTCTGAAACAAATTTGTCAGACTTTAAGGTGCCATCTCTCTTTTTTGCCTTTTTCAGTATATGGTGGTTCTTTTCTAAGACTGATCTTTGAATAAAATCACAGCTGGAATACAAAGTTTTCATCAGCAATTCATAAATTAATCCAGTGGCAGAACTTGGAGTGTGGGGAGGGGAAGCGGGAGAAGGTGGGGCTATGGCATGAGATGCATAGCCACTGTGCATGAGGGTGTGGCCAGGGCATGTGGGAGCATGGCCAGGGTGTACAGGGGTGTGGCTATGGGCCGGGATGCCCCAAAAGCATTGCTGCCCAGGGCGAACCCCCCCCCCACACACCCCATCCCTACATGACTGAATTAATCCTGTTTCCCTCAGTGCCCTTTTCTTCCCCCATGCATTCTAGCTTTGCCTGCAGTTACCAGAGTAAATCGAGTTTGCTATTACCAGTAATATCGAATTGGGGCTTGTGAATATTAGCTGCTAGGAGGTTGACACGCATCCCCATTGCCCAGGCTGAGTAGTACTGAACAGCAGACAAAAGTGGTAGAGTGTTCATCCAAGCAGTGGGGAAGAGGACAGTGTCCACCTTGAACTTTTCCACAAGTGATACAGCAGGTTCACGAAAATTAAGCATGTCAGCACAAGTGAAAACGCCAAACTTCCCAAAGCTGGTGTTGAAGTTAACAAACTGTGGATCCTTCGCATAATTAAAGTAGACTTCAGATGCAAAAAGGTTGTACTGTTCATAAGATGGAGAGAGAGAGACAATTGGAAGAAAATTATGCAACAAAAACAGGATAAACAGTTTTTGCTGTTATCTTTTGTCTGTGTTAACTTCTCACAGAGTTGTATATGTTGTTATTTTTCTTTACAAGGTCATGAAAGAAAGTTTCAATTTACAGACAAAATATTTAAAATGAATACAAGGTCTGGAGAGCATATCGTATTTACATTTTTAAAAATGGGAGATTATCATCCACCATAGTTTGCCTTCCCAGTAACCCTAAATGCAGCCAGAGCCATCACAGAACTGAATACAAGAGTGGGAATTGTGTGGTACACCAGATGCTGCTGGACTGCAGCTCCCAGCATTCCTTATCATTGGCTGTGATGGTGAGGGCTGCTGGGAACTTGCAGTCCAACAGAAGTCCCATCTGGAGAGCTACATGATTTCCATGCCAACCTTGCAGCAGAGGCTTCTTTGAATTTCTGAAACATCTTCCTCCATCCTAGGCTTATCAGATTGAAAATTGGATATGGCTGCTATATCTTGAATGATGTGTAGAAGAAGGGGTTTCAGCAAGTGTTGCTTATTACTTGGTTGACTGACAAGCAGGACCTGCTGAAATTCCTTCTTCCCTGCAGCTATTAAAGGTACAGGATCTGTCTCCAGTTTTCACTCTGGTAACTCAACTTAAGACTGTGATTCAGTGCAGCCCCCATGGCTCCAGCACTGGCTAGGTGTTTTTCTCCTCCCTCGCTTTCCTTTTTTGCTTTGTTTACATCTGTGTCTTGTGATTCAGTGTATTGATGGAGCTCCTCTGGAAGAGTTTAAACCATTGGAGGGTGAGCCATATGCATAAACCAGGAATGGGAAACCTGCACCTGGGGGCCTTTGGTATGTCCTTCAGGTCTGCAAGTGATCCTGATTTTCCCATGGCCTTTAAAAAAATAGAATCAGATCTCAAAAACAAAACTAAATTTCCAGAGGCCCTTGGGACAAAGATGGGTTACTGAGGTAGAACTGGAGGCTACATTAGGGTTTCTGGAGGAGCCCATTACTTTATTTATTTTTATTTTTATTTTAGTTTCAGCATTATTCTATTTTTACTTTATTTTCCCTATTTTTAATGTTTCAATGTACTTTAAAAAACACATGTATAAAAAGCCATTTTCAAAATTCAATATATGATATTTTATTCATTTCTTATACTGAAGATTTTTAGTGACAGTATGTGAAAAAGTAAACAAAGAGAAGCAGAGAAGTTCCTACTGTAAGATATGTGGGCTTGCATTTAATCAGTGTTTAGAAGGCCTCCATCCCAAAACCACAAAAAAAAAAAAATCAAAAACAAGAGTCACAAATAACTGAGATGTCTCTTCTGGTGATGCAAAAATAGTAGTGTGTGGCCTATGAGGATCTAGAGGACCCTCAAATATGAAGGGTGTGGCCTTCAGACCCCTAGCAAACGGTACCATACAGTGGCTTCTGTAAGCAAATAGTACCATACAGTGGCTTCTGTAAGCAAATGGTACCATACAGTGGCTTCTCCAGTTAAAATCCCCACTGACATAGGACCTTTCTGTGCCCATTGGAATATATAAACAGTTCTCATTTAGGTGGAAAAGGCAAGAGCAGACTTTTCTTCAAGTTCAAATAGAGCAATTTGAGTTTATATTCTCCTGATCTAGAGCAGAGGTTCTCAAACATAAATCTCCAGATGTTGTAGGACCACAACCCCCAGAATCTACTATCTGGGACTATGCTGGAAGGGGCTTTGGAGAGCTGAAGGCCAACAGCATCAAACATTAGGTGAGCTAAATGTGGGAACCACTGATTTAGAGGAACCAAAGAGAAAACTGATTTAAAGGAACCAAAGAGAAAATGCCCCCTGACTCTCTGTTTAGCAGGGACAATCCTATAGAGACAATCTCTATTGTCCCACTTTTTCAGCACCTTTTAAAATGTCCTAATTTCCCTGTTGTCCTCTTGCTATCCCTCTTTGCCTCCAGTGTACTTCAATTGCTGCAAATTGAGTTCAAAATGCAGAACTAGTCAGTTAACTTAGCAGATGAAAAAGGAGAGAAGGCGAGGACAGGGCAGAGTCTTGCCCTCTCCAGTAGCAAACTGCTGCAGCCTTTCCTAGCTTGTATGTTCTTACTGGCTAATAACTTTTTGCCATATTAACCACCTCTGGAGGTTACCTGGCCACATGTCTCCTGATCTTCACCTGTGAAATGTTGGAGGATCTAGTAATATAATATAATGATTACCTTATGATAACGTGCCACAAATTTTCCTTCTGAATCATATACAACATTTGTGTTGTATTGATAGCGGCCATCACTGGGGCACTGGGGATCACTGGAGTTACATGATTTCTTGTCCCCCAGGTTAGCAACCACATAGATGGAGTAGTTTCTTGCCATACAGCTGAGTCTTTCCTGTACTGGTGCTGGTCCAAACCTAGTATTAAGAAGAGTTTAATAACCAATAAAAATTCAATGAAAAAGAAGGAAGACAAAGGGATTCTAACTTTTTTGGATTTATGAACTTAGAAACTAGTAGGTTAAGGAAGATTGCATAGTTACTGGTCTGATAAAGGCCACCCTTGCCAAACTGGGAACAAGAGGAAAAGAAATGGAAAGACAGGAAAGGTGGAAATGCTGATTGATTCAGCATTTCATGAATGGGGGGGGTGGACTTGGAAGTAACCAGAGAGTATAATTTGGAGGAAACTTTACAGCAACAGTGCAACTGTATCACATTATAGGGGCTGGAATAGATTTAAAATCAAATAAGGTAAACAAATGTGGTACAATGTGCTGTTGACTCTGTGTCAGGGATGAGCAACCTCTGGCCTGTAGACTGAATCCAGTAGCCCACAATGATTCCCCAGTAAGCCTCACAGAGGACTCTGTCAGGTCTCAGTCCCTCTTTCCAGCCATGTCCCTTCTCCTAATACTAGGTATTTTTATCTGGAAAAGGAATCTCTGTGTCATGGCTATGGCCTTATCAAATCCATCTCCAGAAACTCACACCACAGCCTCAAAGCGGAGGAAGATCCTCTTATTTAGATGACACTTTGTTATCTTCCAAGAAATGCCAGGTGTGGAGTTGTTTTTCTTTTCTGTCCCTGTTTGTTTTCCCCGGGAAAGGATTTGCCTTCAAAGTAAATTTTTCCTATAAATAGTCCCTGTTTTGGGGCTAGTTGGGCAAGGAGAGAAAGGCGAGGCAAGGATTATGATGCCTCCTGGTCATACCAACTGACCAGTCCTGCCCCCCCCCGTGTCTCTTTGTTGAGCTGCTGTTCGATCGCTGCTTCCCGGACCAAGGACTTCAGGAGGAGGTGCAGTATCACCCAATCTGCGAATCCCTCAACAATCCCTCTATCTTATTTCCACTCTTTATTTCTGTTAGCCCTTGGATGCGTGCTTGTGTTAGTGCAAACTATTACTATTCAATAAAGTCATTCATTGGACCTTTTTGTGTGATTTCTGACTGAGCCTGACCCCGTAAACATTGGGTAAAAGATCCTTAATTACCCTGCCCTCTTTGCATTGCTAAAGCAATGTTCATAGCTAATTTTCCCCACAAGTGATAATTTTGACAGGCGTTGGGAACCCCCCTAAGGGACCCCCAGCAAGCAGGGTAACAGCATGTTCATCAAACAACTACTATATAAACTTTCTTATCTACACTAATAATAGGATTACTATGAGAACAAAGAATGCAAGGGTTGGAGGACCTGAAAAACTAGCCACTGATCTATTTGTTCTGATTAAGAATTCTAATACAAACATTTGCATCACTTCTGCAGAAAACAAACCATGGCGGCTGTTATTTTAAGGCAGCTGAGTCATAACCTTTACCAATACTGATAGTATTTAATGCAAGGGTAGTAAAAGTATAGGCCACAGGCTGCACGTACCCTCTGGGTTCATTCTTGTGGCCCTCAGGCCCCCAAATACCCCCTGCAAGTTCCCTCTGGCTGGCACAGAAGCATTTTTGCTACATTTTGGAGTTCTCCAGGCCATTTTAGAACCAGAAACAATCTTTTCAAAAACTGGAAGTAAACTGCAAGTGACTTCTAGTCACTTCCTGTTTTGAAAAAAGTCCTCTGTTGGACCTAAAGAGGGGTTAACAACATGCCAAAAAGGTCCCCCTTAGAGGGCTGTAAAGGCATTTGGGGGTTTTTTTTTTTTTTTTTGCAGTGATGGTAAGGTAGAGGTGGGTGGCCTCCAAATTTTCCAAGTGGCTAGTGCAGCCCCTAAGTTTCCTACAGTTGCTCACCTCTGATTTAATATCTGCCTTCTAAAACTTGTATTTTTTCCCCCTTGGCCTTTCAGCAGATTATACTAACCTTTCTATTTTGGACTTATTCTGTCTTTCTCAGAGTGTGCAATGCTCAAAGTGCAATGCTCAAAGTGTGCAATGCTTAGCCATCCTCCAATGTGGTTGAACTGCAACTCCTATCTGCTTTAGCCAGCAGGCCTAGTGGTGAGGAAAGCTGGGAGCTCTAATCTAATGTCATCTGGAGGCTGCACTTTTTCTACAGCTGTCATAAAGGGAGGCTAGAAAATGTCATTCTTGTTTTGAGTTTAGATGGTCCATGGTGATGATCCTGCTACTGAGTTCAATGGTCATTTGTAATCTTTCTTCAGCACCCTAATTTTCCATCTCCTTTTATTTTGTCACACTGGGTAATGTGCAACTTGTTGAAACTGAGAATACTACTTATAAATAAATCCTAAATGAATTCAATAGTGTTTGTTCCCAAGGAAGTGTGGGTGGAATCACAACCTAAACTATTATCTTCCTCAAACATGAAAGCAGTTTCAGCTGCCTAACATTAGCCATGTTAACCTATAAAAACACCTTTTACAAGCACTATTTGGTGGAAGTTAGTGACACATTTATACAGTGACAGCTGTTGTGCTTGTTTCTTTAGCAGTATTGTTTAATTTCATGGGGCTATATCACATTGCATGACTATAACCATCTGGAAAACCTGGCTTTTACCGATTTCTGTACAGATTTACAGATGTCCATGTGACATATAGAAAATGCATGTCTCTCCCGCCACCTATTGGGAGAAATTGAGGCAAATGGATTTATTACTGCTTACAAGCTCAAATTTTGGAGATTTCTTCATTCCAGCATTACTTAACATTGCTATTACTATTGCTATTGCATACTGGAATCTGACTGCCTTGGATCCCATTGCAAGAGAAAGGCAGGGTATAAGTTCAGTAAATAAATAAATACATATATAAATAAATAGCTCCATTCTGTACATGCACTGAAAACCAGATAAAACTGTATAACTAAATCATTCTGAATAGTCTCAGATAAAGATATTTTGATATAATTACCCTGTATCATTCAAGGCATTTTACAGGATGTTTACTTGTAGCCATTCTGCATTTTTCCATTATTTCTTCTATCCCTTTTCTTTCCATAAAACAGGTTTTAAAAGGGAAAAGACAGAATAAGCTGGACAGTGTCTTTTGATAAGCAATACTAGGAACCTATTCTTTATAAAGCATTTCACAACTATGAAGAAATGTTAATTACATGGTTCTGAGAATGTACTCCAAGAAATGGCTCGTTTCTGTTCTGTCTTGATAAAGAGAGGAAGAAGAGGAAGAATACCTTTTAGGCTCGATGCATGGAATCCAGTTGACTTGAGGATCTGGTATATCCTCAAGATAAGGATAAATTGTGTCTCGTGTGAAGACCCAGCCATATATGCCATCCTCAGGTGTCACAATAATGCGGACTCCCTAGAAAAAAGATATCTGTTTAAAATACATACAAGCTCCGTATGGATACTATTGTTTAAAGGCCATTGTGCTAAGTGAAGGGACAGTACTTGCTCTGCAGCTGTTTTGATGGCTCCTTCTAAGATGTCTAGATTTTTGTTCATCAGTTTCAAGGCATCTTCTGGAGTGACAAGTGATGGAGTATCTCCTGAGAGTATAACAGCATGCTCATAGACAGCGGCAATGTAGGTATCTAAAGCAAAGGTCTGACTGACAATTCCAGTCAGAAACAGAGCATAAATAGGAAGCTGGAAGGTAACCATGCTTGCTAAGTGTGTCTAGAAATAAGAAAAACTGAGAGGCTGCCGAGAGCAATCAAAGGGATAAGAAGTGATTCAGTCGGTAAAGTTGAGGGGAAATCCCATTTCGTAACAAATCCAAACTATGAGGACACAGTATTGTGAAACATGCAAATGATTGCCGCATAGAGGAAACTATACACTTTGTACTCAGCTTTGTACTCTGTAAGTACAGTATGCTCTTTGTACTCGGTAGCATTAGGGTTGCATTTGGATAGGTAGGTAGGTAGGCAGGCATTCTTGTCTGCTGATCAAAAAGGAAATATGACAAAGCTAAACATACACATATAGAATACATTCAGTGACTAAAACCAGCAAAAGCTTTAGCTGAGCAGAGTAAGGTGACTTTCAATAGGTAGATGACACTTGATAAAATTCAGCTTGTGAAATTAAAGTGGTTGGACTTGCTCAGCTAGTACATGAATGACAGAATGCCTGGCAACTCCCTGAATGTGGAAATGAATTCAAGGTCCAAACAGTTGAAAAGCCTGAAGCCATGAACAGCAAATACCATTTTCTAAACCAGAACAAAGTAACAGCTTTTCACCACATATCCTGGAATCTCCAGACTGTAAAGATGTTATGGGAAGTACATTATTTATTCTTGTGGCCCAGAGACAGGTATGAGTAAAAACACCGGGCAAATTCAGCCATCCCCACCATTTTGTCACCCAGGCCATTTCCTCACTAGACTGTTATAGTGCTATTATTCCACTTTCAACATCCTATGGAATCCTGGGGTTTGCAGTTTAGGGAAGAGTCTTGAAGCACCTCCCTAAACTGCAAACCCCAGGTTTCCATAGCATGTTGAAAGTGGAATAATAGCACTATAACAGTCTAGTGCAGAAATGGCCCCTGTTCTTTGCCTCATATAAGTAATCAACTGCTTTTCATTTTATGTTGTGTAAATCCTCTGTGGTCATTATTTTAGTTTTCTTAATGTTTATCTGTAAACCTGCCTTTGTACTACCTTTCTTGACTTTCTTCAGTAATCATTCCAAGTCTTTTGCCATTTTCTACTCTCCTTCCTATCCTTGCATACAAATTATGGCTGTAATTAGTGGTAATTATTAGCATAAGTATGATAATAGCCGTTTTTCTAGTTAATGATGTTCCACCATCTTACTAAATCACATTTTTTTTAAAAAAAGTGACACTACTTGGAACATGCCACATTAGCTGATGAGGAAGAGGAGCTGATGACCAATTCTAACCTTTTGTTATCTTCTTGACAGCTGGCCACTGTATCTAGTGAGTAGCAAAGAGATCACTCATAACCATGTTCTGTGCACGAAGAAGGTTCAAGACAGGACTGATACATTTAGAGATACTCAAACCTGATTGTTCCTTAGAACAATGAACAAGTTACTCATGTTTAGTAGTGGGGCTGTAACCTATTTAAAAGGTGAGCCACCAGTCCAGGAGGCTTCTAGAAGTAATTCACCCCCTCGTTTTGCTGAAAGCATCATCATCTGAAGAGTCTGGGACAAATATGCACTGGGACCCTGGGACCACTTTGCCTTAGAAGAAGCCTTTCTCTTGGAGAGTGGTGAATCTCCCCTGATAACTTTGCCTATTGCTTCCTTGACTTCATTACCCTTACAATACTTCTTTTGTTTTGTTAATTTGTGCAAGCACATCCCAAAACATCAGCCACAGCATAAATGGATAGAATATCAGTTTATTTGCTTTTTTCAAATGTCTTCTCCATCCCCGCCTCCCGTTCCCACCCCCACAAGCACGGAAAGGGCAAAGCTGTTTCTTTCATCGTTTTTTCCTATGTCTTTAAAAAGGGGGGGGCAAATGTGAGATTTTATTGGTCTCTTTCACACTATACAATATACACTTTGCTACCAGTTTAACTATGGTCCATTCCACAGAATCTTGGGTTTGTAGTTTGAGAAGACACTACAGCTCTCTCTGACAGCAAAGTTTAAATGCCTCACAAAACACAGAATTCCATAGGATGGAACCATGGTAATTAAAGTGATATCCAAAGTGGTGTAGCTGCGTATCAAGAGACCATTGTCTTGGCAAGATAAGCAGTATACAGCAACTCTTTGTTGTTGACAGAAACAGTTGTACAAGAGGAGATAGGGCTACCTAAAAGCCCTTTACCCTTCAAATCTCTGTTTACCTCCCCCTCATTTGAAGATTACCTATGTGTGAGACAGTATGGCTCTAGTTAAAAAGTACACTGGGCAATTGACACACATAGAGTTGGAAATTCAAAGGAGGGAACCATTCTGTCTACAAGGGGCTGATCCCTATCTCGCCAGCTCCTTGCAGATACATGCTTGATTTGAGTGTTGGACTACAACGCTAGAGACCAGGACTCAATCCCCTGCTCAGCCATGGAAACGCACTGGGTGACCTTCGGCGCATAACACTCTCAGCCGCAGAAAACATCATGACAGGTTCACCTTAAGCTGCCGTAAGTCGGAAGGGACTTGAAGGCACACAACAACAATGACAAGTATTAATGTCTCCCCAATCTAGAGCCCTCACCATGACTCATGGAAAAACACTGTGGCATAGTTCTTGGAACTAAGATGGGACTTGGCAGATTTGAATCACTCATACACTCTCTCAGCCTATCATACCACATTAGGTTGTTGTGGAAGGAAAAAAGGGAAGGGAGGGAACCATATATGCTGCCTTGAGCACTGCAAGAAATGCAGGATGTAAATGTAACGATGATAAAGAAATCAGTAATTTATCAAGCCATTACTGGAAATAGTGGACTGTGCTGGACAGATGGATCTCTTCCATTCTATGGAAATACAATTCAGAAACAAAAGGGAATGAATTTCAGTTGAAAGGAACAGACGTGTACATGTGTGTTACAATAACTGAAATATGCCATAGAAATGTTGCTGTAAAAAGAAGCACCTATACTAGTAAATCAAAAAGCACCCAGATGAAATTGTTTTTATAAACTGTAGTGTTTCATTCTTTATTTTAAATTAGTAAGAGCAAAGAATATCATAACATTCCTTAAAATATTCAGTGCAATATTCTTTGAAAAGTATTAATAAAATATTCTTCTAAAGAAACTGAACCTGCAGATTTAGTACTGGCTCTATCTGTAATATTAAAGTACAAAAAAGTAGAGAATTACACAACATATTTCACAGTGTGCAATATATTACTTCATATTGTGCAATTTTTTTCTCTCCATCTGCCATGTTTCCCACTCTCAGGTTTAACCAGTTCTAATAGTTTATTGTAGGAATATTTTTAAGAAGGCATTTGTTTTCTGATAATGGAGAGGTATGTTACAGTTCCAAAATCCAGAGGTCATAATGGAGCATTATGAAATGATGGCCACATTTAAAGTTATTCATTGCTCCTCATTTAAATATTAGGCTTCTAAATTAGCCACCAGAAGTTAGGTTTCAGCCTGGAATGGTAACGATTTTCAGCTACGTTTCACTTGATAAAAGGTGAGTTCTTTCTTGCTCTGTGCCCAACAGGTTTTCATGACTGGATCTATGCAAAAAAAGAGGAAGGATTTTGAATGTTTTGAACATACATAAAGCTACTGAATCAAAAGAGGAAAAGATGGGAGAAAATAATATAAAATCACTAAGGCTGAACTGAAAGAGCAAACACTCACTATTTCATATGTTTTTCCCCCCAATGCATTTCTTTTCCCTCTCCTCTTCCTCTTCATTTCTTCACCCTCTCTGACATCTGCCTACCATTTAATCGTTTCTGCTATGATAATACAGCTTTTATTAATGTCATGACATGAAAGGATATGACAGCTACTTGTAAACCAGGTAACACAACTTGCCACAAGCAGGAAGGCTGAGATAGCAAGGCCAAACTAGATTATGCCTTATTGTCAGTGAAAACTTCTTTCTTTACCCCCTCATTTAAAGCAAGTATTTGGCCTTGGGAGGATTTTGCCAGTGGTGCCAATGACAGTCTCCTTCATGGAGAAAACAGTAGTGGGGAGAGAAGAATAACTATTAAAGCACCATGCCCTCACTTCTAATGGGCCCATTTCTCCCCCACTCCCATCAACTCATCTTTTAAAAGAAGAAGTGACACATTCAGTGCAAATGGATATTTCAATGTGATGTTTAGTTTGGTCATTAGGGTCATCAAAAATTATGCAGAAGGAAGGAAAAGACCACCAAAGTTGCAACTAGGAAAATAAACAGAAGCTGAACAGCATCAGAACATGTTGAATGTTCAGTGGTGCTAACTTTTTTTTCAATAATTTGTTTGGCTGATTGAGACAGGCTACTGTCAAAGCAAATACATTTGACAGGTTACTGTTAAAGAACTAAAGAGAATACTGGCACCTTGTTCATCATGCTATTTGAATGCACACTGCTGGTACCTGAATGAAAACCAGCCAGATAATTCAGAAGATTATTTTGATTAATCAAACAGGAGAGACAGATCCATTAGTATTAATGATTTATCACCAAACTGAAAATCACAACTGTCGTAACATTTTACTCTTCTTAATCAGATAGAAAATCTTAATTGGATTTTATGAGGAAAAGTCATTATTACACTACCTTCTTCTGTGTGAGGCCTCATAGATATAGAAGATTCCTGCAGCTAACCCCTGGAGAGAAAACAATTGGTTAGCACCTTTGTGGTGTTTCTGTTACAATACAATAGAACACAAGAGCAATGTCAAAGAAAATTATTTTACATACACTTAACAGTGGGAATCCACCTTGGATGGTTGCAGCCCATTCGAAACCCAGCTTGTCATCAAGAAAACCCCCTAACGTTGGGCCTACAAAAGACCTTAAAAAAGAGATCAGAAAGAATACACCAAATTTAATGTTCATCTGAGAAATGTAATATTAACACAACTCAGGATGCAAAAAGCAGTAATCTAATTGCACAAAGGTATGCTTCTCATTAATTTTCAGCAGGCAAAAATACACTACCATACAACAAGACATCAAATCGCACATTTTCCCCCCCAATGGCTGCTGGTAAAGATGAGTAGCTCCCTTCCCCTCAAGAGGTAGAATTGTCCTCTGCAATACGATAGCGCTAAAACATGTAGCTGCTTTGAGACAATATAGAAAACAGTTTTTCCCCCAGCCAGTGATCTTTCAGATACTGTGGGGCTCCAACAAACATGAGACTTAACTAGAATAGCCAATGGCTATGGATTACAGGAACATGAGTTCAACAACATCTACAAAGCTACAGGTTTTCCCCAACTTTAGTTTAATAAGTGCTTTTGGAGAAGAGAGTCACTGGCTCCAAATGTACTGGAATTTATCAATTATACTTCCACTATACCTTTGAGATCCCTTTCCTTGCTTTTCTTGCTTTATTGTCCTTTTCTTTCATAGTGCCCCCTGGATAGCAGAGGCACTACAAATGTGCTAATCTGTGTCAAAGCATCAAGCAGGAATAAATGAGTATTGGAGATCAAAGATGCTTCTGCTTGCTCAAACTGGGGCATGGAAAAATTTCCAAGGGGATTACCAGAGTTCTAATAAACCTAATAGAACTGCTGGTGCTCCTAGGTTAAGGGAGTTGTCATATCACTAGACAGAATGCCATTCACCGCCTTGTCTTCTCCTTCACCATGTTGACAGGCACTGCATCAAGCTCCTTATGGAGACTGTGCATACCTCTCATATCCCCATCTAGCTTGAACTCACCACTGATAACGGAATTTGAGCCCTGAGCTGAACTTGTGGTCAGCTGGCTCAAACTTAATGTCATATTTCTAGAAACAAGAAATCTTTTGTAGATACAAAAAGCTTTTAAGATATGTGACCCAATGGTTATGTTAAGAGTTTGAATGGACCCTTTTACGCATTCACATGATTTCTTCCTATAACTTCCCTGTTGTGGATGCACGCAGCTTTCAGATTATTATACTTAATACTTTCATGATTTTCTGTAATAGAATGTTTCTAGATTAATACTCTGCAACAGACATTAGTAAGAAAATTTAGAACTAAAATCCCTCTCTTTCTTTATGTATAATATAAACATATGAAAGCATGGACTCTTTCTCCCTTGCATTATGTTAGAGAAGGCAGGCTAACACTGAATTTCCCTGCCATGTAGTACAAAATGGTGGCTGGGAAGAAAACATTACAATTTCAAGTCACCTTAAGATATTTTAGAATAGGACAAGATGGAACCCTCTCCATTCGATGTACAGAGACTAACTGGACTCACAGCTGAACCTTATTTCAGTTGGTTGGGGTCCTTCACCATACCCGAAAGAACTAGGTCAGTTTTAGGTGTACAGGACAGAATACATGGTGCACAGAGCTTTATTGTTCAAGAGAAGGAAAAAGCCAGAAGTTTCAAGAGGAACTGTGGGAGATGGGCTACCACTGCTGCCTCCCCAAAACCCACCACCTGGTTTCCTCATTTTACCTAATGGTAGAGCCAGTCCTCTTACAATTACTGTTCGTTAGTTGTGATCACAACCAGCTTTCAGGGTACTAAGAGGGTCCACAGAAAGACCCTGAAGGAGAGCAAGGAAATTGTGAGTATTCACCATAGAACATCAGTTGCTTCCACAGTTTCAGAATAAAGACCAATTTTTTAATGCTTTGGAGGGGTTTCTGTAAGATGCTGTAAGTTGTGCGAACCTGAAGTAGCACAATTTTTCTTCTTGATCTTGGGCTTTGCCAGAACAACAGAGGTTATGCAGGATGCAGGCATTCTCTGTCATGTCAAACAGATACTTCCATTTTTGGAGAGACTGCATTTTGCCAGCTTTCATGCTCAAATGTTTTTGCTATGGGAAAAATTACAGCTCTTTTCTCTAGCTCTCACACCCACTGTTATTGGAAGGACTCTGCCTGATTCAGCTGACCAAGCATCATGGGCATTTACTGGATAATACTGTCACATGTCATCAGTGGCCATTCTTCTTTCTTCCCATTTTTGCACCACTTTGTACACTAAAAAAAGTTAAAGTTGATTGCTACATCTGTGGCTTTATTTATCTGTTTGTACTTTTTTTAAGACTATGTATTTTCCTTATCCATTACTTGAATATACCCCTCCCTCTTCTATAATGGATTCTGTCTACCAGTGGTAGAGGCCATTTCTGCATTATACTGTTATAGTGCTATTATTCCACTTTCAACATCTTGTGGGGTTTGCAGTTTACTGAGGCCAAAGAACTCTCTGGCTGAGAATTCTAAATGCCCCTCCCTAAACTGCAAACCCCAGGATTCCATAGGATGTTGAAAGTGGAATAATAGCACTGTAACAGTGTAGTGTGGAAGTGGCCTCAGTCCATAAAGCAAGGGAATCCTTTCCCTATTGCACCAGCATGCGTATGTTTTCAAGTGTTCAAAGGTCTGCACATATATTATCTTGTTTACTTTACAACAACTCTGCAACTAGATTACAGGTTAATTAAGTTAGTATCATTAAACTTACTAGGGGTCATTTACATTGAGTCTAGAGACCAATTTTCTGCCCTGGGATTCTCTGGGGACCACACAGACTGCCAAAGAACATAAAAAAGAAGAATGCTGGGGGTGCTTTAAACGTTTGTTCCTGCATGGCAGGGGATTTGACTCAATGGCCATTGTGGTCTCTTCCAACTCTATGATTCTAATATTGAAACTGGTTGGAAGTCTTCTTCTGATGTCAAAAAATGGGTATTTTCAGATGCTGAACTCTCCAGAGGATATGTGATGCAATCTCTTTAAAAGATGAATGTTGCTTATAGAGGGTTCCAGGAGAGGTAGTTCATTTTTCTGGAGGCCCAGAAAAGTGTAAGTGTGTGGAGTCTGGAATGATCAAGAGCAGCAGAAACAGCCTTGGGGGTCTGCCTGCACTCAAAGGGCTACACAGAATGATGCTAAAGGGGAGGGACACTCAAGTGTAAAAAACAGTGGGTTTTAAAAGAGATTAAAGATATAGAACTAATATAAATCCAATATCCAGTAAAGACACAGTGAGCTCTCAGTATTCCAAGTCCCTTAAGAATGCTGAGTCCGTAAGTTGGATGGACACGGGGCAAGGCATGTTTCCTTTTCTTTGTTGCTTTCCTTGTTGTTGCTGCTGCTGCTGCTATGTGCTTCCAAACAGACAGTGACTTATACAAATGCTATTACTTCAGAGTGAGGTTTCCCACTGCCTTCCTTCTATGCTGAGAGTGTGATTTGCCCAAGGCCACCCAGTAGGTTTCCTCAACTGGGCAGGAATTTCAACCCTAGTTGTCAGAAGTTCTAGTCCAATACTCAAACCACTCCCTCACACTGACTCTATTTTTTTTAATACTTTATAAAAACTGCAAAGAACAGGTTGCTTACCTGTAACTGTGGTTCTTCGAGTGGTCATCTGTGCCATCATACACTAGGAGCTTTAGCGCCTGCGCGGTAGCGTTCGGAAACTTCTAGAGCTTGTTCGCTTGGCGGGAACCCCTCCCCCACGCCGGTACTGCGCATGCTCCTCCCGCCGAGCAACGGTCTCTCCTCAGTTCTGTCGTCCGCCGTAGAACCTACAGGGACCTGAGAAAGAGGGGAGGAAGGGCGGGTGTGTATGATGGCACAGATGACCACTCGAAGAACCACAGTTACAGGTAAGCAACCTGTTCTTCTTCTTCGTGGTCTCTGTGCCTTCATACACTAGGAGACTGTGTAGCTTACCGGTCGGACGGCGGGTCAGGTCCTACAGCACGGAAGCCAACACCTCACGTCCAAACCGGGCATCTCTGCGCGACCGGCAGTCGAGCCTGTAGTGGCGCACGAAGGTCGATGGTTGGGACCAGGTCGCCACACGGCAGAGTTCATGCAGGTCAACTCCTCGCAGGAGGGCCGCAGAAGTAGCCACAGCTCTGGTGGAGTGGGCTCGAAGCAGGACTGGCGGAGGCTTCCTCGCGAGCTCATACGCCAGTTCAATAGTCCTCACCACCCACTTGGAGAAGCGCTGGGTGGACACTTTTAGGCCCCTCCGACGTCGCCCATAGCAAACAAAGAGATGCGGCGTCTGTCGGAAGGAAGCAGTCCTGTCCTTGTAGAAAGCCAATGCCCGACGCACGTCCAGGGAGTGGAGGGACCGCTCCAACGGTGTCGTCGGGTTCGGGAAGAAGGCAGGCAGGATGATGTCCTGGTTGAGATGGAAACTGGACACCACCTTAGGCAGGAACGAGATGTCAGGTCTCAGGACCACCTTGTCCCTGTGGAAGACCGTGAAGGGCTCATCGGAACGACGAGCTGTGATCTCACCCGCTCGCCTCGCTGAGGTCACCGCTACCAGGAAGGCAGTTTTCATTGTCAGGAGCCTGTCATCCGAGGTCGCCATTGGCTCGAAGGGCGGCTTCGTCAGCTGCGAGAGCACCAGCGAGAGGGACCACGGC
The DNA here is from genome assembly GCA_948474755.1 of Ctenosaura bakeri. Taxonomy (NCBI): domain Eukaryota; kingdom Metazoa; phylum Chordata; class Lepidosauria; order Squamata; family Iguanidae; genus Ctenosaura; species Ctenosaura bakeri. The sequence continues at coordinate 236,428 of CAOLHI010001968.1, forward strand.
GGTAGCGGCGGCGATACCGGCGGGTAGAGATGATGAAGTCCTTTCAGGAACCGCTTAACGGTATCGTTCCTGAAGAAGGCCGAGGCAGCAGATCGTGGCGGTTGGTATGCCACGATCGCGGAGAGATACACCTTCAGGGATGGAAACGCCAGGCCCTGTTGCCGGAGGTGCAGGAGGAAGTGCAGGACGGTCGAGAGCCCCGCGGGCGATACCGGCTCACTCCTCTCGTTAGCGAAGGTCAGGAAGCGTCGCCACTTGTATTGATAGTTGCGACGGGTGGATTCCTTCCTGGCCGCGACGAGGACGGTACCGAGCACGGGATCGTCTAGTGCGATATCCTCCAGGCATGGAGGGCCAGGCGTGGCAGGTCCGGATGGAGGACTCGGCCGCCGGAGTGGGAGAGCAGGTCCGGTGTCGGTGGCAACCGGAGCAGGTCGTCTCGCGCGGCTTGTAGCAGGGGTGCGAACCAATGTTGCCTCGGCCAGTACGGGGCTACCAGGATCGCGTCGGCTCGGTCGGCGAGGATCTTCGATATCGTCCGGCCGAGCAGCGGGAACGGCGGGAACGCGTAGAGGAGTTCCCCGGTCCACGGAAACTGGAAAGCGTCCCCGATGGAGGCACGATCGTGGCCCGCTCTGGAACAGAATCGGCGACACTTCGCGTTTTCCCTGGTCGCGAAGAGGTCGATCGATGGTTCGCCCCAGCGGTCCCGAATCAGTCTGAACGCCTCTCCGGAGAGAGACCATTCGTGATGGGATGAGGTGTCCCTGCTGAGGGCGTCTGCCGTGGTGTTCTCCTGCCCGGCCAGGTGAACCGCCACGGGATGCGTGTGCAGGCGAATGCACCATTCCCACAGGTCGAGCGCGATGTCGAGCAGGGTCGTGGAATGAGTCCCACCTTGTCTGTTGATGTAGCAGACGGCGGTGGTGTTGTCCGTCAGAATCAGGACCGTGCGCCCCGCCACGGCATGGCGGAACGCCCGTAGGGCTTTCCAGACGGCGAGCAGCTCCAGCGCGTTGATATGGAGAGCGGTCTCGTCGTCGGTCCATCTGTCGCGGACTCTGAGATCGCCGCAGTGGGCACCCCATCCATACAGGGAGGCATCGGTCGTTACCGTCACCTTCGGTGTCGGCTGTTGGAAAGGCATCCCTGACATGAGATTGCGTCGCGACTGCCACCATCGGAGGGATGAGCGGACGTCTCCCGGCAGCTGCAGTCGGAGTGTCTGTTCGTCTCGCAGGGGGTCGAATATGCGGACGAACCAGTGTTGAAGAGGTCTTGCTCTCAGCCTGGCGAGATATGTCACAGCGGTCGTCGCAGCCATGTAGCCCAAGAGCTGCTGGACGCTTCTCGCAGATAACGTCGGGGCCGTACGAGCGTGAGCGGCGGCCCGGATCAAGGTTTGTGCTCGAGACTCTGGTAGGTACGCCCTGGCGGAGGTCGAGTCGAGCGTCGCCCCGATGAAGTCCAAGATCCTCGCCGGCTCGAGGTGGGACTTCTTCGGATTCACTCGTAGACCAAGGCGGGTCAGGAGTGACAACGTCATGTGGACGTCGTGGTAAAGTCTCTGTTTGCAGGACGCCACCAACAGCCAATCGTCGAGGTAGGGGAAGACGGAAGCGCCCTTCGTCCGCAGGTAGGATACCACCGGGGCCATGCACTTGGTGAAGACCCTTGGGGCAGTCGAGAGTCCGAACGGCAGCACCTTGTACTGGTAACAGGTGTCGTCGACTGCGAAGCGGAGGTACCGTCTGTGCTGCGGGCGAATGGCGATATGGAAGTATGCGTCTCGGAGATCGATGGAGGCGAACCAGTCCCCTCGATGTAGGAAGGGTAGGATCGACGGTATCGTGACCATCTTGAACCTTTTGGGGCGGATGTAGTAGTTCACCCCTCTGAGGTCTAGGATCGGCCGGAGGGTACCGTCGGCTTTCGGTACCGTGAAGTACCTGGAGAAGAAGCCGGTGGTCTTGGCCTCTTGCGGGAGCTGCTCGATCGCCCCTTTCTGGAGGAGGGATTGGATCTCTTCCAGGAGGGCCGGACTCGACGGCGTGGAGTAGTAAACGCCGCGAGGAGGAATATCGAGAAACTCGATGGCGTAGCCAAGACGGACGATGGAAAGCACCCAAGAGTCCGTAGTGACATACTGCCACTCCGCTAGGTGTCGAGCGAGAGTCGGTCGGTCTCCGAGCGCTGATGGTAGGCTGAAGAGTGGGTATTGGTGGGTCCTGCCAGGCACGTCAAAACCGAGACTTTGTCTCGGAGGAGGACTTCTTCGACGAAGGCGGGCGCCGCCTAATCGTGCGTCTGGCCGATGAGCCGGAGGACGGTCTCGACTGTCCAGACTGGGCCGAACGCTGGAACGACGAGGTGGAAGATCGTCGCCAGGATGGGCGGAAGGTGGAGGCCCTGCGGGTCTGCGTGGCCGGCTGCAGCCCGATCTTTTTTGCGGTCAGTCTCGCCTTGACGAGATTGTCCAAAGCTTCGTCTGTGGACGAATTGAATAGGCCTTCACCGTCGAAGGGGAGATCTTCAATCCTCCTTCTGGTGTCCTCCTGGATGTCGGCCGGTCGAAGCCAAGCATGGCGGCGGAGGCCGACGGATCCCCCCATGACCCGGGAGGCGATCTCCACTGCGTGCCGGGAGGAGGCCATCTGGTGCCGAGCGATGGAGATAGCCTCATTGAAGATCACGGAGGAGGCTTGGCGGATGTCCTCCGGTACCGCTTCCATCGCTGGTTGCAGGCGATCGAGCACTTTCTTCAGGTATGCCGCGAGGCAAGCCTGAGTGTTGGACAGCCTGATCTGCAAGGAGGCAGCTGAATAGAACCTCCTTGCGTAGGCGTCCAACTTCCTGCCCTCTTTGTCCGGCGGGGTGGTGTGTTGCCTGCCGGAGCCCTTCGTCTGCGCGGACTCGACGACCACAGAGTTCGGTGCAGGGTGATTATATAGATAACCGGCGTTATCCTTCTGCACCCTGTAGAGGTGTTCTAACCGCTGCGGTATCGGCTGAGCCGAGGCCGGTCTATCCCAGGCGGCCTTCACCAGTCTGGATACCCGGGGCAGGAGAGGCAGCGGGGCCGTGGAAGGTCGCTTCTCCTCGAAAACGGAGAAGGCTGGATCGTCATCCTCCGGCTCCGCATCGGCGATCTTAAGGCCGAGGGTAGTGGCCATGCGGAGCAGCATCGCAGAGAACTGGTGGACGTCCTCTGGAGCAGAATCTGGGATCGGGTCCCCGAATCCCAACGGAGGAGACTCCTGGGAGGCCGCCTCAGACACCTCAGACTCCGCACTCGAGTCGTACGACTCCGAGCTCGGTGAGTCCTCTCGCCGCTCGCTCTCCGGCTCCTTCGTAGTCGCCGCAGGTGTTGCCTTCCTAGGCTTCTCCGCAGCCGGGGCGGTGGTAGCAGCAGCGTCCCGCTTGGGATGGCTGACCACTGACTTCACCCTCTTGGTGGTGACCGGGGTAGTCTGGCAGGCTGACGTCGTCGTAGCCCGCTCAGTCACCACCGACTCCGTAGGGCGCGTCGCCGTTGCCGTGACCCTAGGAGGTGGCGATATCGCCCGATACCGTGGTGAAGGCTCCCTCGCCCTATGATATCGAGGGGAGGGAGAGCGGCTGAAGGAGCGGCGGTCCGACGGAGATCGGCTTCGGCGTCGACGGTACCGAGCCTCGTCCCCTCTAGGCGAGCGCGATTCGCGCTGTCGACGAGGTGACCGGGACCTCCGGAAGGTCTCCCAATGACTCGGGCCACGATGGTACCGATCCCGGTACGATGGCGAATGCGACCGATAGGAGGCCGGGCGCTCTCTCCATTCAGATTCCCTCGCGTACCTGGCCACGTAGGACGCCGAGGTGTATCTGGAGGCAGACGAGCGAGGTTGTTCCTCTCTTGTCTCCCTCGGAGGCGGCGAGGCCACCGGACGCTCGGAAGAGCGGGACCGGGACCTGAAGGAGGTCGAACGCCGCTCCGGAGAAGCAGAGGGCTCTCTCTGCTGCAGGTCGGCCGACCTGCGACGGCTAAGAGGGCGGTGGCGCTCCTCCACCAGGGTTGGAGGGTCTGCCACAGGCGAGTCCGGGCGCTGTTGGGGAACGTCCTCGATCTCATCCTCCGAGAGGTCGACGGACTCGCCTCGCCCTTTGGAAGGCTGCTGAGGAGGAGGAGGAGTAGGAGGTTGAGCGTCCCCAGCCGGGGAGCGCTTCTTTTCCTTCTTCTTCTTCTTCTTCTCCTTCTCCTTGCCCTTGCCTCCGTCCGGAGCAGGGCGCTTTTTTGCAGGCGTCTCCGTAAGGGGAGCCTCAGCCTTCCTCGCCGTCGAGGATCCTTTCGCTGACTTGGCAGCCGCCGACAGCTTCGGGATCCTCGGTAACGCCGAGATCGGCGTTTCGCCGGTACCGAGCCCGATACCGACGAGGTGGACGGAACGGCAGCCGCCGATACCGTCGATGGCGTGGTCGTCTTCTTGTCGGCCATCTTGGAAGTGGAGGTCTCGTCTATCGCCCGCAGAGACTGTTCCCAACAATAAGATTTGAGTCTCGCGGAGCGGTTGCGAAGAGTTTGGGGAGTAAAATCCCTGCAAATTGGGCAAGTCCGGATGTTGTGGGACTCGCCCAAACAGAAGAGACACTCCTTATGGCCGTCGTTGAGGGCAACCTTGCGGCCGCAGGACACGCACTTCTTAAAGAGCGCGGACATAAGACGAAGAAACGCCAAACTCCGAAATCCAAAAAAGACGAAAACCGAAGGGGGAGTCCGAAAGAGAGGTCAAAGACAGTCCGAAAGTCCGTAAAACCGTGAAAAAACAGCAAGCCAAGCACGACGTGAGAGGAACAAACTAAAGAACCTTCCGTACGCGGCGGCGGACGAGAAAGAACTGAGGAGAGACCGTTGCTCGGCGGGAGGAGCATGCGCAGTACCGGCGTGGGGGAGGGGTTCCCGCCAAGCGAACAAGCTCTAGAAGTTTCCGAACGCTACCGCGCAGGCGCTAAAGCTCCTAGTGTATGAAGGCACAGAGACCACGAAGAAGAACTTGGGTTTCCACTAACCATCTTGATACTGCTCCTTTATGGTTAGATGATACTGTTATAGCTACTTAAGGACTGGCATGGTACACAGAGTTGTGAACAATGTAGGCATTTCATGAGTTTCTACGTACCCAAGTGACCATACTGCACTGAAGAGACCCGAGACCAGCCCTAACAAGCTCAATCCTTCTTCAAATCCATTTTCACTGCAAAAGGAAAGACACAAACAGGTTATCTGCCAAGACTGGCAATTCGTTATCTTGAACTATTACAAGGTTTGGATATGAACAGCTTAAGAGACAAATGTGATGGTAACCAGAAAACAACATCATGTACACTGGGAATGGGCTAGGGATAAACTTTGGGTCACGGGATGATCAAGGCCCATCTGGGTTCCAGCCCTCTTGTCTTTTTTAATATAGGCATGCCTCAGTTAACAAAGCCTCTAACAATGCAACTCCTTTTTACAAAGTATTTTTACACCTGCTCAACCCCTTTTCTTCCTCATCCTCTGTCTAGCTGGATTTTTTAGTAGCATTTGCATTAGGAGGATGGACAGAGAGGCCTGGAAACACAGATTTCCAATGCTAGGTTGCAGCAGTGCATGTGCAGCAAACAATACAAAAAGAAGGTACGAGCTTGGAAAAAGCAGGATTCTGTCCTAGCTGATCCTATTGTAGTTGTGTGTGCAGGGCAAATAACAGATGGCTCCAGAATCTCTTACCAAGCATGCATGACCAGCAAAACTGAAATAAAATAGGAGAGCACATACACCTGCCTTACCAGATCCTCCCATTTGTTAAAAATGCATAGGCCTACAAATTTGAGCACCAAAATGGAAATCTTGTTGTACTTACTGTCAAACATGCATTCTGGGTTGTTGAGAGGAGGAATCCACACAAATTTAGGTTTCTCCCATCACTGCAGGAAGAATGAAGGTCTCAGAATAGTCTTTAAAAGAATTAAGCTGAGTCCCCTACTCAGCCATCTCAGACTAGTTCACTTACTAGCCCAGCCTACAAACAGGGAATGCAACAGCAAGGGGGGAAAAAACAGCACAGCTGAAAAAGGAAGGAAAAGGAAATCCACTGCACTCCAGAACAGTAACTTCAGCATTCACAATGGGAATTCTTAAGGAGAAAATCCTCTAGGGAACCCTCTTAAGTGGCTCAAATGGAAGTTACAGTATCTGCTTACAGTTTGTCAGGGACCCAAACGTGTCTGCCACAAAGGTTCCGAACATGTTCTCCAGCTGGAGGAATATCACAAGATTCAGGCTTCACTCTGTGAGAAGCAAGATGTGTCTGCTCAGGAAATCTGCCCATAGGCTGGCAATTCCCTGGACATGCTGAACTGTAAGATTAACCTCTTCACCCACTGGCACAGGAAAACTGCCACCCTGTAAAGGGAGTGAGACCTGGTTTGCTTCTGTTTTGCAGTGCATGAAAGTATGGTTCTGTTGTCTAGGAGAAGCAGTATGTGCTTCCCTTTGAGCAATGAAGCAAAATGGAATAGTGCTAGGCAGCTTGTCCTCAACTGAACCGATACTGTTCCCCTCCTCTGTGTCACCTCAGATTCCTTGTGCCACTTACCCCTAACAATGAGACTCCCAAGGCTGACATCTGAGGTTACTGAGATGCAGTGGGGGTCTTTGAATGGAGATACCTGTTGAAGACTGGACCAGTTCAGCCACCATGCCAGGGAATGCCTGACCTGAGCTGGAAATTGCAGTAATAGGAGTCTGTGTCTTGCAATCAGAGACCAATGTGGCCGTAGGAAGCACTAGAGGGGCCCGGAATGGAGCCTGGCCCATGGCACAATTTAGATCACTGTAGTCATGAGATCAAGGACCCTGGCTAAACACATAGAAGACACGGAGCTTAGAGACTGGATCCTTTGTGCTTCTGCCTGGAGATTACACTAACTTTCTTCTGAGATGAAAATCATGGCTTTGGCCATACTGATCAGGGCCCCTAGGTGGGTAATGGATTGCGATGGGACCAGTTGGCTTTACTTTGTGTTTGTCAAATATCCATGGTACTGTAAACAACCTATTGTCACTGTGAAATCCTGCAGGGCCCCCTGAAAGGATGTGGCTATCAGCAGACTATCATCCAGGTATTGATACAGGTGTATACCCCATAATTTTAGGTGTGCCACGAGGGCTACTAACATTTTGGTGAAGACCTTTAGGGCCAAAGCCAAGGCATGAAACTGAAAATGATGATGACTGAAGGCAAATTTGAAGAATCTTCTACTCATCATTGTTCTGAAAATGTGCAGATAAGCTTATCCAAGGTTCAGGGAAACTAGGAAGTCTCCCCCATGCAGCTCCTCTTGAATGGAGGGCAGCAATTCCATGTGGAAATGTCTGTACTCAACAAAGGAGTTTGTGTGTTTCAAGTCTAGAACCAACCTGAAATCCCCTTCCTCTTTCAAATGGTGAAGAAGATGGAATATACTCCAGAGAAACACTCCACAGGAGTAACCTGTTCTATTGCCTTGATGTGGAAATGGCCGATGGCTTGAATATGAATGCATTTCTCACACTGTCCTTTGGAACTGAGGAAGACAGAAACCTGTTTCAGGGAACCTGGGTGAACTTGTTTGCATAACTGTGAGAGACTGTGAACAAGATTCATCTGTCTGTGCTATTACAAGCCAGGTGCACTGAAAGCGAAGGATTTCAGCATCAAAACTCCTGTCTGACCCCACTGCTTGGGGCTTAGAACCCTCCCTTGCAACTGGGGAGAGGATGAAAGATGGACTGAAAGAAGGGGACTCTAGATCTAGCCCAAGATGGCCTGAAGGAATGAAAATCCCTTGATCTACTAAAACCTCATGAGGGACAAAGGAGGATGACTGATGGGATCTTTTATTTGACTTCCTGTCCACTTTTTGGGATGTAATGGACATTGCCTGATTCTTAACATTAATCTTAACTTTTAAGGCTCCCTCCCCAAATAACCTAGTGCCCTTTAAGGCTGCTATGGAAAGACTGGCCCTCAAATGCATATCTACCTCCCAATGTTTAAACCAGGTGGAGCGTTGGGACACAGTAATTGTCTCTATAGACTCTGCTGCAAAGGTAAGGGAGTTCTGGGTTGCATCTGCTACAAGAATGTACCTATGTAGAGACTTGTAATCTTGTAATCTTTGTCCCCCTCCTGCAATAGATCTTACACACACAAGAGTGTAAAAAGTGAGCCAGCAGTGGAAGCCCTGATCACTAAGACATCTGCCTCATGGGCTTTCTTCAAGAAGCCCTTGATATGCTTCTCCACAAGATCACTGAATAAGCTCTCTTGTTCTTTAAGAGCCAGGGCCTCCGAAACCAAGGAGGTGACAGGAGAACTCTCCAAGGGAACCTTTGAGTTCCTCTACAATTTGTTTACCTGGTAAATATAAACTTTGAGCTACCAGGGTTCCCTTCTTTATTTCTAGAGGAGGAGCCCATTCAGATCTTACCCGCTGGCAAAAAAATGATGGCAAGGGTATTCATTGAGATTTTAGTTGGCACAGAACAGAAGCACTCCTTTCACTCTGTTCAGAAGGAGTCTCCTCGCATTGGGCATCCGAATCAGACTTGGATGTAGAAAATCCCAATGCTGCAGAGACCCTGGACAAGGACGGAACAAAATCCTCTGAATGAAATAATCAATCAGATGGCTCCACATGATTGGAGCCTGAGTCTGACCACTCTTCTTTGTCAGAAACAACAGGATCTCCTCTAGACTCTTGTGAGTCCTCCCCTAGGAGCTGCAACTCAGCATTGGAGTCACAGTCTGAAGCCTGAGAGGAGATGCAGCCTTTCTCTTGCTAGGCAGATCCTGAGCAGTGACAATCTTACCAGTAATCTCTTTGAAAGATTGGGATCTGGCCTGTGAGGTAGCAATTGAGCCTGAATAGGAAGGGCCTCTGTTTACATGAGAAGCTGTTTGGAGACTTTTAGAATTGCCCTGGGAAGCCCTCTTGTGGCCAGCCTGGGAAGCACAGTGTGCTTCAAGAAGCTGTTTTAATTACAGCATCAGGCTTTGTAAATCTTTCCCATCCATAGCTTCCCTAGAGGCCTTTTGTTTTGTTGTGGGGGGGGGGGCAGGAGGAGGACCAAAGAAGTACATATTAAAGACTTAATAGACTTCAGGTGAAAATCATTATCTGATGGGGAGGCACTAAGAGTGAGTGATGATGATGGATAGCACACTGTTCCCTACTGGAAGAGGGGGCTGTCTTCCAAGATTACATGTGAGTAAGCTGAAAAAATCATCCTTAGGGCTTGACTATGAATTTGAGAGTCAGCAATAAAGGGGATAAAGGGGCTGCATCGTTCGAACAGCTCAGAATGGTGGGCACAGCAGCCTCAAACAAAATGGTGGCCATTATCACCACTCAACTCTGAGGGAGACAACAGGTAGGAAAGTTTCAAAACAGTAACGGCAGACGGAGCCTGCAGAGTCCACGGGGGGAATTGGAAAGGGAATCCTTTCCTGATCTATGAGACCTCTGGGGAAACAGGAAGAAACCTGCACATATTCCTCTTCCCTCAGGAGGCTGGGTGGACTAAGAGATAAAGCTGTGCTCGTTGCCATCTTTCCCTCCTCCTCCAGCCCTGCTTCTTCTGTCTCTTCCTTGTGCACTGATGTGGCTGTTTGAGGGAAAGAGTAGTGTGTGGTATCCATCTTTGTCTGCTGAAGAAGCTTCAGTGACAGAGGAGCCCAATCAAGAGTCTGTAGCACTACCCTAGGACGGTCTGACCAACACACACATTTTTGCAGTCTGGAGTAGCATGGCTTGCAGTGGGGTGAAGAGACTGAAGGGAAAATAGATCAAATAGAGAAAGGCAAATAAAGAGATGCTGCAGCTGCTGATTTTACTGTAAGAACAAGTATAAGAACGATAGAGAAAAGAGAGATCTAAACCAAGAGGAGCCAGAAATGTGAGCCAAAACAAAACAAACAGGAGCAACAAGATAAAAACTCTGCTCTTGGCACAGGTAGGAAGAAGAACTGGTCTCTATGATGGCCAAGCAGGGAGGTGTCAACTTAGTTCTTTCAAAGGCTATTGCAAGACCTTCATTCTTCCTGACATTCTCTGGACAGTGATGGAAGAAGCCAAAGTTATGTGGATCTCACCAACCCAGAGAATGATTACTAGCGAAAGGGATGGAAAATCACCCCTGCATATATTTTGGAAGAATCTTTCAAGTTGTCTCTAGAATGTTCAAAATGTTTTTGCTTACCTATGCAAGTATTACCTGGCCTGGTTCATTTCACATGAGCACACTGTTAGTTTTATATAAGACATTTGTTGAAATCTTTCAACCCACTCTTGTTTTTTTATGGAACATATTGCTATTCTTTCCATGTTATTTCTGCCTCTGATACCAAATTTTCTGTTAAAGTAGTAATGTCCATGAACACATTTACTTTGTTAACTAAATTATACCTCTAATGACCCCTTCTCATTGCATGGTGGTTTCCCAAATTTATATATATTTCCTCCCCCACTCTAAAAAGTTAGAATGTCTTTTGTAAGGCTTGATAATCAGCAATGTGAGCTTTAAGTTAAAATATGCTGGATATTTTTGGTCCCAGATGTCTGCCTTTTGACCCACCTATCCACAGAATGTGGTATGTGGAACATGCAACTTTTCTAAAACTGAATTCAACCCATGGGCTGAAAGAGAATCCCCACCTTTGATTCTCAGTCATGCCTTGTCTTTACAGCAAAATGAGAACTACAGTCTCTTCTTTTCCTAGAGTTTCCACTGCAAGAATATAATTGAGCGTTGTATCACTAAGATTTTCAAAGTACCCACAAAAAGTACACCAAATACTTCATAGTATGTGAAAGGATCCACTCAGATGCTGCATATACGGGGTGAGAAGGGATTATCTCAGTGATGGGAGGTAATGTAATTTGTCTTGAACCAAAGTACTTAGCTTTGCGTATTTAGAACTATATTGTCATAGATCTGCAGTTAGAAAATTAAAAATCAAAATTAGAAAATGTTTTGCTCTACAGATATTGTTGGACTGCAAATCCCTTGATCACACACCATTGCCTATACTGGCTAGTGTTAATGTGAAATGCAGTACAAAAAATGTCTGGAGGGCCACACATTTCTTACCCTTGAGCCATATGATTTCAAATAGCTCTGCAGTAGGCAGTTTTGAAATAATAAATTAAAAATTTATCTAGCAAAGGTAACTTACTATGCACAGCTGAGTATCTCAGGGAATACTGGCATACCACTCATCCCAAGAGAAAAGCCAAGCAGAACCAACATTAGAACAAAGAGCCAAAGTTTGCTGCAAAAGATAAAAAATTCTTAAAATAATCTGAGAAAATAATACGTAATCCATGCATAAATGTCATTTACCATCTGTCATATATTTTGTTTATCACAGACAAACATCCTATGTTGCAGGCTTATATACTAAATGCATATGTATTTTTAACTCTACTGAATGTGGACCCTCCCCATTTCTGCAACCCTCCCAAGTCCACAGGACACATTCTAAGCTGTCCAACCCCTAAGCTGTCCAAATCCTTTAATAATTCGTATTATTTGTTCTTCCAGAAAAAAAATAGCCAACAACTTCTCCAAACCAGTTTAACTTCTCTCGCATCAAGACTCCTCAGCCCCCTAAAAACCTTAGACTAAATGGCCAAAAACTGGTCCAAAGTGAAATCACTTTCTGTGGCTGAAAATGCATAAGTGTGACCAACTGGAGGGGAAAGTATTGGAGTTAGCAACTTCTGCATGCCTATACTCATTGGTAGTTAGATTACATGTCACTCTCTAGTTAAGGCACAGCTTCCTGTTTGTGTGCTTATACTCACTCACTCATCATGTAGCCTTCCTCTGCCCTCTGGGGTCTCATCTGCTCTCACACTATTCTCTCCTTGCCTGTCCTCCATAAAGCATGTGTGATAATAGCTTTTCAAGTTGAGATGCTCCAACTGTTCTGATACCATGTGGTAACCTTTCTTCAAGAAGATGAACCTGTGTTCATTATTCACAACTATTTGTGACTAAAACTACATTTATATACCTTGCAAACAAGACTTAAGTTTGGTTTCTTCCTCTGCTAGATATGGGGTGTGGTGGGCTGGTGAACTGTCCAATTTCTGCCCAGTGCATTAGTTACTCTGCTTGAGAGATCCACTACAATCTCTCATATTTCCCAGCAGAAAAGGAAAAAAATGCCCGCACTAGCCTTACAGTCTTAACTTACAACAAGGCTGGCTCATCTGGCCCATGGCTAGAGTGCAGGATGAGGCTCCTTCTCTACCCACAGCCAACTCCTTCCCAGTGGAGTGGGGTGAGAAATCAGCTGAGCCATGGCCATGCCCCTTGACTTCACTGACCAGCAGATGGGTCATGTGGAAGAGAATCTGAACCCTGATTCTGGAAGGTGTTCCTCCTCTACCCTGAATATCTTTTTCAGAATGTGCTGCTGCTGTTAAGGGACTGAAATGGCAGATGTGGGGCACCTAAAGGCATCCAATGAGCTGAGATATGAAAAACACAACTATTAGGCCAGCCAACAAGGCACAGTAATCTTTTGATGATGTAGGATATTGGTCAGCATTTTTTTCAAAAAGACCCACAATACTCACACAAAAAGCCACATGTTCTGCACAGAATAATTTTCTGAAACATTTTGTAATGTGCAAATATTGGGCAAAGACTACATAAAATTCTTGCCATTGTGTTATCCTTCCCAACTGAGTTCCTCAGTTTTGAGGAAACCTTTTTTTTTGGCCAAGAAATAAATAATGGCAAATATTCCTTCCATCCCTGTCCAGGTATGTGGTTGTTGTCCTGTCTGTTTCATTCTTGGATAAGGTTACAAGTAGAGTGCATGATTCTAAATGGCAGAATTCAGCTTTTCTTGATAAAGCTTGGATATTGGAAGACAGGGTATACACAGCTGTGCTTATTAATTTCCTGATAAATGTGAAAGGTTCAAACAAAGAAATCAATGATATACAATAAACAGATAGATAGATACACACACACACACACACAAAGCCTACCTTTCAATGTGCAAGATGGGGGCTGGTCCCAAGAGAAAATAGCATAGTGCTGTCAGCAAGCCTCCAAAGACCACGAGCCATTTCCTTGAATGCTGGAAGAGAAAAATAAAGAGATGAGAAACATGACCATTGCCAAATTATCACATTTCAATAAAATCAGAACTCTAGACACATTCCTTTTTTGGCTATGTGGGCTGAAGAATTCAAGACCTGTAGTCCAAAGAGGGTAATCTTCTCACTCTCAGGATAAACTGAAACAGTTAATTCAAATGAATGAGAAGAAAACTAGTATCACTTCAGATGAAAGGTGGACAAAATGAGGCCTTCAAGCTGCATGCAACTCCCCCACCCCAGGCCTGCCAGAGGTAAAAAAAACAAGTACCGTGGGGGTGCGAAGGGCATTTCCACCTTGTTTGGAGGCCCTCTGAGACCTCTAGGGATCAAAAACAATTCTTGCAATTTTTTTTTATTTTTCTTTCTGCTCTGTAATGCTCCAAAAGTCCATTGGGGGTGTGATGTGCATTTCCTCCACATTTTGTGCCCCCCCACCTGCCAATTTGGGTCCAGGAATGGCCTTTCTTGAAATGCAAAAGATCATGAAAATCCTCCTGAAAGATATCTGGGTGCATTTTGGGGGAGCAGGTACTGTCCTCCAAGCTCTCCTGGAGGTTAATGTGGACCCTAGCTTTCCACTGTATATTTTAGATGCTCTAGATTCAGGAAAGGCTGTTGTAGTGTCTGAGTCCAAGTCCGACTTCCATTAAAGCACTGTGTCCAGTCCCATATTCTAAGACTGGCATCCGGGTCTGATGGGAGTAGGTCATATTTTCATCATAGTGGGCTTTGCTGAACCTTTCCTACGTAGACTGATTAAAAGAGGAACACCACAACATTTGCAAAGGATGATTCTGGAAAATATAGGGTGCATAGCCTTTCTGAACAGACTACTAGTCAGGCCAGAGTCTGATGCACATTCTAGAATGTATCCAGCATTCCAAAGGCTACTCAGGACAAAACCAAAGGACAGCCACCTGAAGACAGTTTGCTCCTTGAGATTAAGAACAAGATAATGTTCCTCCCACTCAATTCACTAAAACCAATTGATCAGGCACTTTACTCTTTCTTTAGCAGTGGCTATAGCACCAGACTAGTTTAGGAGCATGGGCAGGCCATACAGCATAGTTCCCTAGCCAGACATTTTGTTGCTACCCTCGGTCATTTGCCATCTAAGGTTACTTTCTGCCTTGCTTTGCCTTGTAGGGAGGCCAGCTAACAGAAGGGCACAAGCTGAGTCTCAGGAAATAGCTGAGAGAGGTGCAGGAGGGGAGTGCTTGTACTATCCATGTTTTTTGCTACCTATGTTTTGTCTCAGAATGTATCCTCCGTAGTTGTGGAGGATCTACTATACTGTTCAGTGGGCTTAAATTTTGATTTAACCTTCTGAGATCAAGTGGGTCTTTTTCTCTTCATGGATGGAACGCCAAACCCCCAAACAGACCTGTTGGTGGAAAGGTACAGGGAAGTGGTTCCCACACAGCTTCAAATCAGATTTTTGAGGAAGACAGGAAGCTGCAGAGCAGGGGTATAGCACCTCTGGTCCTCCAGATGATGTTGGATCCTGACAGCCCTCAACCTCAGCCAATTTAGCCAATGGTCATAGATGATGGAACACAGAGTCTAACAGCATATGGAGGCCAAAGACTACCAATCCCTGTTGCAGAGTAAAAAGAGGAATTGGTGAAAAATCACTCCTTTACATCCTGGTGGGAATATCCTTTCAGGAAATGTAATCTCATGACACGTTAGGATCCAAACCAATGCAGACCCAGATAACATGGCCATTCGTAAGTGGTCATGGGAACTAAAATCCAAAAGGCACCAGGTTGGTGGAGCTATCTTTGCATTTTCCTCCAGCTATCAATGATGTGAAAACTCAGCTATTGTTATTGTGTGTCTTCAAGTCATTTCCAACTTGTATCAATCCTAAGGCAAATCTATCCTAGGGTATTCTAGGCACGATTTCTTCAGAGGGGTTTGCCTTTGCCTTCTTCTAAGGCTGAGAGAGTGTGACTTGCCCAAGGTCACCCAGTGGCAGAGCAGGAATTCGAACCTGGTCCCTAGAGTCAGTTCAATTATCAAACCACTACACCCTGCTGGCTACTTCATGCTAGCTCTCATATTGACTATTATCACTAAGGTTATCATTGGCTATCAATGATATAAAAATTCAGCTATTACCTGTACATAATTAGCAGGGGGTAGGGGGAGGTGAGCTGAAAAGAACACTTCAAAAGACATGACCATAACCCCCAACTAAGTTTATGACATTTAGCATTTATGAATTTCTACTATTCAATCACTGAATTTCAAGCATTTATATCACAGCATTAAAATGGACAAAAATACAGAGGATTTTTAAAAAATTAAAAGAACAGGGAGAGGGATATACTTACTGGCATTTTATCACTAAGAAAACCAAGCAATGGTGAAGATAAGGAATAGGAGAGTGCCAGCCCTAAGAAGACAAGTCCTACATGGCCAGCTGGCAATTTGAACTATAGAAAGAAAACATTATTTTAATTATTTTACAAAAGTATCTTATGTTTACAAAATTCCGCCCCATTCATCTATAATCCCTGTAACATACAGGGTATCTGACACAACCCAGCACTCAATAACACTGACAGAAATGCCTCGGGATAAGACTATTTGAACAATGATTATTGGTACCTGAGGTACCTGGTAAGAGATACTGAAAAAAGGGTAACCGAAGAAGTTGCAAAGTTCATTTATTTTACTATCAAAACTCGTAAGGCTATATTATAATTGATAAAACGACTGGGAGTAGATAACAACCAGCATAGATAACAGATTTTTTTTTTGAGAGGGGTAAAGTAAATGGAAGAGCGCATTGATTTTGCTTTGCTATTAAAATGATATTTATAATTTTAATATAATTTTAATATATTTTAATAACTGCATATTATTTGTATATATACCGCAAGCTCATTGTATATTTATATGCTGTTTTTAAGTATTGTTATGTTTAACTTTTATTGCCTCATGGTTTGTTGACCGTAATAAAGGCATTGGATTGGACGGAAATGACAATTATACTTTGCAAGCCTGCTTTGATGTTAAGATCTTTGAAGGAGGCCTCTCTCTTGGTCCACTTGATCCACTAACTGTTTTCAGACTTTGGATCAAGGGCCATGCAACATGTATGCTCTTGCTACATATTAGCAAAGAAATAAAATTCCATAAAATGGCATCTGTACATTTTTAAAACTTGAAACAAGAAATCATTTCCCCCAATGGTCCTCAAATTTGACAACCTCAATGACATAGAAATTGACCCCATTTATAACATATTAGAGCACTTTTGGTATATTTTATTAGGGTTTAAACAGAAACCCTGGGGTGTTAATTTTTATTTATTAAAACAAATAAAACAAAATTATTAGAAAACCTTCATTACTCTGTTGTTTGTATCCTGAATACTTAGAATGCTTGGAACCAAGATCTTAGCTTAGCCTTGGCTTAGCCTTGGGTCTGTCCACCTGTCCACTACTTCGGTCAGCTAAGCTCCCCATTCCTCAGTCAATTTTTGCCCTTGAGGACAGGATAAGATGGCCTGGAAAACCAGCTGCCATTAGAAAGGCTGATAGGCCCTATTAATTGATATAGTGCTTCTGAAGTAGATTCAAATCCACAAAAAGTGGTTACAAAATAACCAGTTGGTCTTAAAATTGCCACTAGATTCCTCCCACACCACCAACAGTACTATCTCTTTGAAAACTGATATCCCACTGCCATTCCTCTTGGACACCTACACCATCTGATAATCTATAATCATGCAATTGTTCTAGATAGTTAGTATGTCTGAAAAGAGACTTTTCTCCAACAGTACCTACCTTTTCCAAGACAAACAGTGACATTGTAGGATCTAGAAAGCCTAAGCATGCACTTAATGAAAAAACTGTAAGACAGAGGAAGATAACTTTGGGTATAACAACAAGCTTCCAGAATGATTCTTTACCAGGAGTTGAATCTGTAATGAGACAGCAGACAAAGTATCACAGTTCAGGAATTTTTAAAAATTGTAACACTGTTGGTGATGTGGTGTTTACAGAATAAAAAGCTGCTAACAGCAGAAATTTACTATTTTATATTCAACTTAGGGGAAACCAAACGATGAAGAGACACAGCCTAGATGAAGATGCCACTATTGTGACATTTACAACACATTCAAGAGGCTATTGTTGGTGTTCAACCTTCATGAGCTTCAAATTTATCTGAGGACATAAACCAGAGCAAATCCTGTACAAAGAAAGTTCCTGCTACTGGCAATGCCCAATACACAGCCCTTTTACCATGCTTCCCATTCATCTGAGAGTCCACTTTCCCACTTAAAAAACAAGCTGCTTTTTAAACTTTTGATGAGACAAGGGTACCATTTAGGACAGCCCATGAAAGAAGTCTGTTGCATACAACTGTCACCGTGTCAAGGCTTCCAGAGGCAGGTTGTGTAGATAAGGAGATATTAGAAAAAAGAGGTTTCTGTGTGCTGGAGGTTTGAGAGAGAAGAGACTGTTGCTCAGTAACAAACACCATGTTTTACACACAGAATGTTCCATGTTCAAGCCTTGGCATTTCCAGGCAGGGCTGAAAAAGCCCCTTGTCTAAAACTCTGGGAGTCTCTATCAGTCAGTGCAGACAATACTGAGTTAGGCGGACCACTGTCTAACTCAATATAAGGAAGTTTCCTTTTTTAAAAAAAAATACATACTGTGCCTATGATCTAGCCTATTTTCCTCTGTTGCAACAGAAGACGACACTTCTCTAATGATGAAGTAAAATTCAGATGCCCCATTTAGTCTGCTTCTGCACATGGAATGGTGAGCAGTGCTGTCCTGTCTCTTGTTGGCAACATGTCTTAGTCTGATGTGTTGCAAACACAGGACATATAGAAGTACCTACAGATCATGGCCAGAAACTTACTGACTATTGGCATAAACGCAATTTGGTAGTATTAATCTTTCATGTAATTTCTTTCAGTATCTGTGGGTTAAACACATTAGTCCTACTGAGACCTTAGAAACATTACATTTTAAAAAACTACAGCACACAAAATGTTGCAGTGCCTAAAACTTTGCCAAGTTCTGCTTATACCTAATGTAGAGCCATAGAAATGAAATGGACTTGTTAGTCAATCACAATTAACTTAAATTTTACTGGATTCAGTGGGCCTAAAGCAAGATTAACATTGGATATAGCCCCACATTTCAAATTTCAGAGGACAATAGGATTGAAGAAAGGAGTGATGGTGGTGAATTAAAAATTCAAAGGGTATGTTTGCTGCTCCTCTTGGCTATGAAACAGAAAAGCAATAAAAACAGCACCTACCGTATTTTGGTAAGAGATACATATTGAGAGGCACCAAGAGCAGCACTAAGCTTCCAAGTACAATGAAAGGGACTTCATAGCCAAACGATTGGTATAAAAAGCCACCAAGAGGAGGGCCTAGTACTAGCCCCAGTCCAGTAAAAATTTCAAGGCTGCCCTGAAAAAAGGAAACAGCAACAATGAAATCAGATCAAATGCTCCTTCTAGCAGATGCTCTCCAAATTTCAGGCAAAAGATTTTCCTCAACCTTTGTGCAGATGGAAGGGGTTGGACCTGGCACTTTTTGCATGCAAAGCACATGCTCTGGCACAAAAATATGGCCCTTCTACAGGTGAGAACAAAAGGCAAAGGACAGACCAAGGATCAGAGATAGCTTTGGTAATGGTAGTCCATATGAGGGGGTCATAGAGGAGATCCAGACAAATTGATGTGAATATACAGTCAATCCTCCACATTTGCAGGTTTCTCTTTTACAGATTTGATTGTGATTTTCTCCAGTCTCCATGGCCCCCCCCAATACTTCTTTTCCAGGAGAACTTTTCCTCTTGGTGGCTCTGATCAGGTGACACAGTCCTTTAAAAAAACTCATGTCTGGTCCTCTTCCTCCACCATCATTCACTGCCTGGGCAGATAGCTCACAGCCCAATTTCTCAGCACCACAAACCCTCTCCCAGTGCCCCCCATATCCTGACAGAAGGAGACTGGCATGAGAAAGGAAGGATAGGGCCACCATGATGACCCACTCCCTTCCCTTCTCCTTTCCCAGACCTGGTTCTGACCCTGGGTGCCCACTCTCCCCAACATGCCTCAGCCTCCTTCCCCCAGACAGACCCATTTTAATAGTTGTGATTTTTCCCCTTTTGAGAGAATCCTGTGCCCTTAACCTTATGAAATGTGGAGGGTCAACTGCACATACCAAACCCAACTTCCCATCAGTTTTTAATAAGCAGGCTAGATTAAATTGAGAAAGACTGTTAGTTTTAAATGGATGAAGCTTAGCAAGTTGCAAAATAGATACAAGAAGTTTAATGCAAGAGTATTTTCTTTTTTTTAGCTTGGAAGCCCCCCTCTCCCAAAATACACTAACTCCTTGTTTGTTTGTTTATTGAATGGACACTTATCAAGAAAAGATACTCAGTGATCAAAGAGAGATTAATGGAGGGAACTTACAACATTTAAAAATGATGGTTGTGAGGCTTGAGGGGAAGAGAAGCTTGCAAATTGAAGCTGTAGATGTTTTGTAAGTGCCATGAAATGAATATATGCCTCTCGTGTTAGTACTGGCTTTTACTGAGCATCTGTAGCTGCAGCAATTCATGTGAAACTATTGCAAATTAATAAAACACCTGTATGTCTCTTTTTGGTAATGCCGAACTTTACCGTAAATAAGTGTTTTTAAACAGGATGTTTACATGTTTAGCTGCTCCAGTTTGAGACAATTTGGTTATGATTAGTATTGATTTTTGTTTAGTTATTTTTATTCTTTAATGGTAAATACATAGTTTTCACTGTCAGAGAGCCCACATGGTATAGTGGATTGAGTAATGAAGTAGGACACTAGAAGACCAGGCTCTGAATCCTTGTTGAACCCTGGAAACCAACTGGGTGATCCCGAGCAAGTCACACTATCTCAGCCTCAGAAGAAGGCAAGGGCAAGCCCCCTCTGAATACATTCTATCAAGAAAAACCTATGATAAGTTTTCCTTAGGGTCATCACAAGTCAGAAATGCCTTGAAGGCATACAACAATAATTCATTGTTACTTTGCAGCCTTTCATTGGCTTGTTGACTATTTTTAGAATCAGTTTATTCTTTTTCTTTTTTTCATCTCAAATTGAAATGATGGCAGAGAAGTAATTTGCTTCTTCTTAGGGCCTTCCGTGTCTTTTTTAAAAAAAATAATGTGCAAGAAAGCAGTACATTCATAGAGCCTCCCTTAGGCAAGAAATCTGAAAGTTCAGGAGGACAGGTCCAGCGATTAGCAAGCCATGATGAATTAAAAGCAGTTGAAGACCTGGGGTTTTGGCCAGATGATACTCAGGGTACAGACATTAAAATGGAACAGAAAGAATGGTGGATATGGAACACACAGTGGAAGAGACAGAAGGAATTTAATTTACCAAGCAAGAACTCAGCACTGCACTGTTACAGGCCCCAAAGTCTCTTACAAAATACCTTTTACTTTTAATACTTTTAATACTCCTACTCTTGGGGAAAGAAAATGGGCAAACGCACTGGACACAAGATCAGTCTTATGGTATATTACTTCAACATTCCTCCAATACTGAGCCTAGAGAGTTTTCTAGAACATTAAATATAAGCTAGAAATGCCATCACAAAACTCCATCCTTCTCCTTTTCCCCTCTTCCTATCCTGGTGTTTTTGTTATAAAAAGAACATGGGGAGAAATGTGTCAGTTTTTGGAGCTACGCTGTTTGGTCTTTTCAAATCCAAAGTGCTATTGAATTGTTAGAAGTGGGTTCAGTTTGCTTTTAGTAAGTCCTACTTTGATTTGGACATCTCTGAGATCCATCCAGGTGAACCCAATTTGGTCCAGGAGTCACCTAAATACAGCCCTATAAGATAATAGATAAGCCCTAGCCTGTGGAAAAAAGAAATTTATCTCAGGAAAAGGAGCATAAAAGTAAGAAAAGGCATGTATAAACATTTAGTGTTTTCCCCCATTTCTTTTTTTTAAAAAGCATATTACTCTCTCTAGCAGCAATCCATTATAGTAATATAGTGGCTTCTTTTTTTGTAAAAGCAAAATTAAAATGGGAGGTACAGCACTAGAACCACTAAAAGAACATAAGTTAATGTGCCTGAAGAGAAAAAGACATGAGTCTTGATTATCTTTGATTTAATGCATACCAGTATTCAGTTCAAACTGTCAGCTGTTAGAAACAACAATGCTGCCCTTTTTATTTAATTAGTTACACATATTTTCCACATAAAATCAAACTAATGAGGCCTCTTCAACTTTCTCCAGATGAATTTTTCTAGAAAGCGATTTGGTGTGTTAAGACTCTGCCAAAACATTATCAGAGTGTGAGGGGGACTCCCAGTCCCCACATGGGCTCCTATGTGGCACACACAGGCTGCCATCTGGCCTTCTGCCCTATGTCAATGCTTTGCTATATCCAGAAAATTCAAACTGCACCTCTTCGTTGGCAATCAGACTGTGCTTTCCCTTAAGGAATCATGTTGCCTCTGTTCTTCCTTTTCCTACTGCCTGCCACATAGGAGAGGACAAAGGTAAACACTTCTGCAAATATTTTCCACCCTACCTGCCTATTTCTGCAAGGTGTTTGTAATAGTGACTCTTTCTTTGTGTACATCTGTGGAAGGGTCTCCCTTTGGTGGTGCTAATTGTGGCTTCATCCCATCACCAAGCTAAAATGTGGCTTTGCGGCTTTTGAGGCCTAACTGACTTCTTCCAAATGTACGTGTATGTGGTTTTAAACTGCTTTAATCTTCTAACTTGTTAAATTGCTTAAAATGTTTTTAGCTTGCTTACATTATTTTTATTTTCTCGAATTCTATACCATTTTAAACTGTTCACATTTTTTTTTATTGTATGCTGCCCTGAGACCGCATGATAAAACTGGTATTTAAATATTTTAGATCAACCAATTAACTATGTCTTATAATATTAAGAATCAAATTACATTTTGCATTGGAAGCATGATCAGTGCAGATCATACCTAGGTCCTGTTGGATTTTGATGCTGTTAATCCACCTGCCCCTGTATTGCACTACGCTTCTACTATGTCAGTTAATACCTCAAATGTTACATGTAGCAGGGATTTTCCAAGCCACTGATCAATATTATACATACCAGAACTGTAGCTATGTTGTTGGGAAATGCCTTTGCAAGAATGGAAAAGGAGGCAGTTATTGCTGCTGCAAAACCAATCGCATCTACTGCTCGAACCAAAAAACAGAGTCCTATGAATATGGGACCATCAGGTGCTCTATCCAACAGCCTAAAAAGAAAATGGATTCATCTCCTCAGTGTCTTATGCACAAACATAATTAGTATAGCTGCAAGACCCCCTTTCGTCTGGTGTAAGTAGTATAAGCACAGGGGTAGATCCTTTCTTCTGTCAAGGGCCATTGTGGTATAGTGGTTGGAAGATTAGGACAAGGGAGATGTAAGTTCAAACCTTCACTTGACTCTCTGGGTGACCTAGAACTGCTAGGTCCTTTTTAAACAGGAGTTAATACTACATCTTAACTTTTATTTTAAAAAAAAAGAGCAGCAAAAGGCCTTTTTGAATACCTGATCGGAAAAATGGTGGCAGCTGCTGGGATGGCTGGCCCTCTGAAGTGATGCTGGCACTTTCCCCCTCTGTGGAATGACTCTCGACTTATCCACATAGCATATGAAAGTCCATACTTTTAGCCTTAAAACCTGCCCTCAACTTATGCATTAGGTTAAGTATATGAGCACACGTGGTATACTAATTTATACTCAAATTATATTCTGTATTCTTATATGAGACAGGAATTTGCATTTCCAACTGTGATCGAAAAAAGGGCAACTGGTGGCTTCCATCTTAGTCAGTCAGTGAATCCACTTTGTTTTTTAGTCTGAATTTTGAAGAGCTGTTCACAACATAGCTTCAGCACCTTGGATAGCTCTTTCAAAGTTCAAAGTAGAACACACTCTACTCCCACTGACAAAGGAGTCAACAGTGGCTACTGGCCAAAAGTATGTCAGCACTAACCATGTTACATCCTGTCAAATGTACCAAATTTTGGAGAATGGTGATGATACAGACTATCACCAGAAGAGACAGGAGAAGTTATTGCCATTTTTATAAAGGACAAGGAAGAAACGGGGAGTGCTTCCAGTCAAAGCTTTTATCTTGCAATTGCTTAGCTTCAGAAATGTTAGAGGCCGTTCCAATGACACTCTCTTCCATTTGTTACCCTTCCATTTGGTTTCCCACAGCTCCTTACATCTTATTTCTTATCAGAAAAATAATACCAAGAAAGAAAAAGATGCAACAGGTTTCAAGACTATTTTGAATGACAGCATTAGGAGTGCTTGGTCTGAAAGCACCCCAGAATGTTCCAGTGGCCTCCAGATATCCAAAACAGAATCAAGGTTGGATAAAAAAATAAAGTTATCAAAGTCATTATATGCTAAGAACAAACCACATAAAACAGTGGGGGCTTTTAAGACATGGTGCATGAAAGATATACATAAACATACAGACATATATACTCACCCAAAGAGAATAGTAACAATTCCTGAGGTAAACATTCCAGCAACAAACATAAATTTTGCTCCAATCTGTACAAGCTGCAATTGTTGAACAAAAGTATTACACTTCTATAATATTCAGGTCCTTTAAAAGAAGCATTTTACAGAAGACATACTAACAGAATCTACTATATTTCTTTCCATTTACAGGAAAGAAAAGGGGGACAAGTATACTAGCAAATTCCTACCCTATTGACTTACTGCCAGCTCATTATCACACCTAAAAATATTCTAAATGGATAAGTGAATTAACCTAGTTTCACAAAGCCAAGGAAACTGGTACAGTTAACTGTTTCAACATTCTTTGCTATCATTAACTGGGGTTAATAATTTCATAGCAGTATGCCTTTCCATACCACAACAGTGATTTGGACAATCATCTCAAAGCACTGAAAAGTTCACAAAGATGTCTCCAAGGGTTGTGGTATGGCAACAAAATGGCACAATGTACTGGAATATTTAACCATATACATTGAGGAAAACCTAATCCCACATCAGAATTGATGAATCCCAATATACTTCTGAAGCAAAAATTACATTGCAGTTATACTGCTGGAGCTCCCTAGAAAAACTAAAGGTCGCAGGCAAGTCTTTCCTGGTTATCACCTCACGTCTAGATTTATTGAGAGCATTCTGCAGCTGAGTTTATTTATCAAACTTATATGCTGATTCTCCTTCTCAAGTAGCATTCAACAACTAAAACATAAAAGTTGCTCAATAAGAAGGATTAGCAAAGCTAGTTTAAATGCCTCCCACTGGAGTTTTGGAAAGTTATTCCTTTTGGATTACAGTGCACAGATCGTGAGATTCCAGAAGTTCCAGTCTTTAAAAAACAAATAAACAAAAAACCAAGTGCTACCTCCAATAGAAATCAAATTTAAACACCGAAGGCCTGTCTAAACAGAACCCATAGGGCACAAGTACAACAGAAATTACTTTTGGTAGCCACTTCACAAGAGTAGAAAACATGTTCTCTGAAATGTGGTGAGACAGTAGGGCAGTTAGATCATTATACAGTGGGCCTTCCACAAATGAAGGCATTCCATTGATGGAACCTGCAAACAATAAGATTTGTGAATGCACACATCCCATTATATTCAATGGTGGCAAGATGCATGGCTGTGTCAGTGTGTCTGTGCACACATTGCTGCCATTGTTAAGCGTAAGGATGTCACACTTCATGCAAACATGAATTCATGCATGTGGAGATGGTACGTTGTAGTAGTGAGTTAGTATTGTAAGACCTTAATGAAGTAGGTGAGCAGGAGGTAAAAGTGCTACAATGTAACTTTCCATTCACTTCTCTGGGCAATACAACACTGTCATATAGACATTCTGGTACAGATACTTACATACTTTCCCATTACCAAAGATGTCAAGAAGTTGAATAATGCAAAGCATCCAAAAATGAATCCAACTATTGTACTGCTAGCACCTTTCTTTTCTGCCTAAAAAAAAAATAACATACACACACACACACATTCAGACACAAAACATTGAGAGCCTGTAGTATGCCAGACATAATAACATGGCTTAAATTTAGGGGGTGGGGGAGATGCCTGTAGAACTTCAAAATCTAATTTAGGTCTCCTTTAGTATCAGTTAGCAAACAGTAAAGCCCAAGGTCACAAAAGCACTGCAGCAACACAGTTAAGTGCTGTCTAACAACTCTCACAAACCACATTTGGAGACCTCCTGGATTTCTCTATAAATCTGAAGGCATGGAAAGGAGAAAAAGGACAGTCACATGAAAAGATCTCCATAAGTATCTCACATTCTATCAAGCATCAAAGTTTGGAAATTTTAATTTTTAGACTACAGTTCCCAAAGTCCCCCAGCCAGCATGGTCGCTGGGATTTGTAGTTAAAAAATGTAGCTTTTCTAAGCTTTGTGGAGGCACATTGATATGCAAGTTTATTTTCCATCAAAGAGCACCTGCCATGAAACCTTGCAAATAGACATAAAAAGGAAAGCCACATGTTTCATGACTGCCTCATATAGTATTTAATATGCATGGATTACAGAACCAATCCTAATCCTGAATTTTAAACACAGAGGTGCACTTGGTTGGACAACTCTCATATGTAAAATGTCAAAGGATAAGATGACTGAAAGATACTGGTGTACAAAACTTTTTAAAGAAGTCCAGATTTCTCACATCTTGATCAAATGAAAATAAGAATACATGCCAGATACTTGTTTTTTGTTTTAAGTGAGAGGGCAGACTCAGGCCTTTTAGGAAGTTTTATTTTATGATATCTGAGTGTTCCCCCCACACATTCTCAAACATATACAGAGAAATATACAATACACATTATTTTTCCTCAATTGAATATTTTGTCTATAATTGGCACTCTTTGATGATTTACATACAATATTTGTGTAGTGCTTTCCTGTATTACTATGAAAACTTTTGAGAACTTTCAACAGAATAAAAGGAAAGAAAGAAGAACACACTGAAATGTTTTGAAGCACTGGTGTCCTTTAGACTTCAGCTTCAATTGCTTCTGACCATTCTGGCTGGAGCTGACAGAAGCTGGAGTCCAACACTACTGGACTTCCCCTTCCTGTTCTGAAGCAATGGCAATGAGGGATATCAAAAATTGTTGAAAGGGAAGATGGACCAGTAGAGTTAAGTCTCACAATGTTTGCTTTATCACTGGTTCTTCTTTATACATGACAAAACTCTAACATTTCCTCATCAGCTTACATGTGTTTTGCCTGTGTTGTAATTATGATGAACCATTAGCTGTACCACCTTAATCCACACAGAACTTACAGTTGCAAAAGAAGTACTACAATGAGAAACAAAAACAACAAAATTACCATTTCCCAGTAACAACTTATTGTATGTATGTTGAGAAACAGATTTCTTCACAACTAAAACACAGGCTGATCCAAGGGTAAGCCAGACATGTTACACTAATCACTGTATTGAGAACAGAAGTATTCACCATTAAGCAATTCTGTAACAGGATTTTTTAAATACACTTGCACAGGTATTTACCTCTCTTGGAAAAAAGGGTCCAAGGATTGAATAGCAGATCATTGAACTGAAGTTGACAGATGCAGTTGCTATCAATATAAATATTTGTTCTTTGCTGAGCCTTCTGGATTCATCATAGGCAACCTGTGGTCTGTCATTGTCTTAGGAGAAGAAAAATCCCTTAAAACACAAGAAGCTAAATATCTTCCAACATTAAAAGTATGAAACAAACCTCTTGAAAGTATAAATTTGCCAAGTGGTAAAGAAATACAGAAGTTTAAGAAAACATACAGCTGCTACTGGAGCCCAGTGCTCTAGATCTACCCCAAACTAGCACCAAACCCTTTGGCTTTACTGTTCATATAAGAACAGTTCACACTGAATCTCAAGAGATAAGAAGTTGCAAAACAAGCAACTTAATAAAGTAATGATTCAATTAAGAAATTTGTTTGGTGGTACAATAAGGAACATGATAAGGATCTGTGCCCTTGAATCCTAGTGGCCTTTAGAATTCAGCTACATAGACCTCTTTAAAAGAAGAGGTAGTATTAGGTAGCTTCCTGACTGAAGACTGCTACTAAGAGTGACTGGTTTTCAGCTAAACAGGAAGATAATTATATTAAGAATGAGTGCAATTTTATCATCTATAGTAGCTTTTCCATTCAAAAGCCCCAACTTTAAAATTTACATTACAATTTTATGTCTATTTACTCAAAAATAACTCACACTGTGTTCTGTGACACTTATCTTTTAGTACGTATGAGTAGGTAGTAGCTCAGTCACATCTGCTTCCTGACACTTCAGGGCCAAAACCTGAGACTATGGAGTGGGTCCTTATGACAAAGGTGGACCAGAACAGCTTCTGAGTCAGCTAATCATGGAAACAGTCAAAAAGGCAATCCAGATAAAGAGGCCCTGAATCTGGGTATAACCCACCTAACAAGGTAACCTAGCAACCCAGACCAGGGGTAAGAACCCAAAGCACTTTTCAGTGGCCCAGCAAATGACAAAAGTTACCCAGCAGTTGCATCTGTTCCCACTAGGACTTAAATCTCATGTGACCTTACCTACAGCATACATGAGACATGAGCAGTGTTTCCAGGCCATCCTTTGCTACTGGGCCTTGTGGAAGATGCACTGCCAAAGCATGGGAGGTTTTCCTACCCCCCAGCCCCAGCCCCACCCCTGTGCTGCTGCTATCCCTGAAGGTACAACAAGAGGGCTCACAATTCATAATAGTGACACACACCACCTCCTGCTTGGCTCCAGGTAGCAAAATGGGCTCAAGCATATCCACTCACTATCTTTTCTCTCAGTTCCCTTCCCCCTCCCAAGGAGTTTTTTTGGTATAGGAGCATTACATATTACAGTACAAATATGGTTAGTCATCTCTGTGCAGAGCCAGTGAGTTCTAGTGCTCTCTGGGACTTGCTGGAGATGGGTTATCAGGCATCTCACATACAAAAACTGAAATGTCTCCCTCTCCAGGGCAACTTGACT
Source organism: Ctenosaura bakeri (assembly GCA_948474755.1). Classification (NCBI taxonomy): domain Eukaryota; kingdom Metazoa; phylum Chordata; class Lepidosauria; order Squamata; family Iguanidae; genus Ctenosaura; species Ctenosaura bakeri. The sequence continues at coordinate 264,659 of CAOLHI010001968.1, forward strand.
AGGAGATCTGCCTCTCTGTTGAGAGAGCTGGCAAAGTAAACAACTCCTTGAGACTTTAGTCAGTGCCTGGAGACCCAGTAATCCTAAATGGGAGTAGGACTGCTGCTTTCCTAAAATGATTAATTTTAAGATGAGCTCTGGTCTTATGTCCATGGGACTATCCATAAGAAGGTAGGTGTAAGAAGTAAGTTGGATCTTGTTTCCCCGATATAAATAGGTTAAAAGGGAATCTGAAAATGAGGAAAGAGCTTTAGAGTGTTTTTGGAAGGGGCGGTATCTTTTGCTACTATTTATTCTGGACTAGCTTTGTCTTCTTGCAGAGCAACAGATCAAAAGAAGTCACTCCCTTGCAACAATACCAGAATTAAGAATGGCAGGGGTAATCTCAAGGGGCCCCTTCACATTATACAATCAATGCTATGATTCACCTTTCACAGCCATGGCAACATCTTATGGAAGCATGAGACTTGCAGTTTAGGGAGGAGCATTTCAGCCAGAGAGCTCTTAATGCCTCTGACCAAATTACAAACTCTAGGATTTGAGAGAATACTACCATGCCAGTTGAAGAGGAATCACATTATTGTGATTGTGTAGTGTGAAAGGGCCCAAGAACACTAAGTTTAACATGCAAGCAGAAGTGGGGTGGATATGGGAGAGCTACCTAACTTCAGTTTTAGAATAGAAATTAAAAAGAAGAAATTCTATATTATACATGGTATGAACAACTACTTCTGAGTAAAAAGATTTAGCACGGTTGAATGATTAGACTATCCAGCTAGGAGTGGGAAGAACCAGCTTAAGTCCCCATTTGGCCATAAAATACACTGGGTGAACAACCAGTCACAATCTCTTAGCTTAGCCTTCCTCACAGGGCTGTTGTAAAGAAAAAATGATGAGAACCACTGTCTATACCACCATGAGCCTCTTGGAGGAAAAGTGGAGTGTAAATGTAATAAAAGAAAGCACACAAAGGACTGCCTTATAGTCATGTACTTTACTATACCTTTAACCTAAGGTACAGAAGGATTAAGAGACTTAATAAGAGTATGCTCTTTTCCCTAATTGACTAAACTATCATTTAATACTTCCTGTCCTTCTAAAGAATCTGGGTGCTTTTTATTCAATTTTTTATCTATTCAAAATTTTAAAACAGTGTCCACCCAGTCCTGATGCAACAGGAAGAAACGATGGAGAACGAAGTTATGCAACAAGGTACACCACGGAGTAAACCAGAGGTCGGCTAGCATCCTGTTGGTTAGTCACTACTAGAGTTGCCCTAATCAATTAATTGTTGCAACAACACATAAATAATTCTCACTGATTGAATGAGTATACTCTAGTCAAGAATACCAGCAAAGACACAGGCCATTTAAAGACAACTGAATAGAAAAGGAGTCTTGTCAGCATCTCACAAACATGGCAGTAGAAGCACCAGGCCTAGCCTGTGTCACCTGTCGACCTACGGCGACCCCATTAATTTCGTAGGGTTTCCTTAGGCAAGGTTTGCCAGCCCCTTTCTCTGAAATATAGCCTGACATTCACCCCCGGTCTCCCATCCAAGTAGTAACCAGGGCTGACCCTGCTTAGTATTACCTAACTAATCCCAATCGGCCTCTTTCTGCCACGAAGATTGGAAACCCTACGTGCTTTCTAAACCAGCGAAGAAACGAGGGATTGCAGCCTCTACCACTCCCGTGAGTAACGTTCGTTACTTTGTCACCGCGACTGGTGGAGCATAACCCGTTACCTGAGGCATAACCGGTAGCATGAAGGCGGCGGTCTTGGAATCCCACTCAGGAGGAAACCTCAGCGAACTCATTCATCGACTCCTCCATCCAGACTAAGGATGCGGGGTGGGCAGGAGGGGGAAAACGGGGGACAATTGTGGCCATTTAAGCACTAGCCCCTTATAGTGCTTTTATTCCGCTTTCAACATCCTACGGAACCCTGCGGCGTCGGCCCCTCCCTAAACTGCAAACCCAGGATTCCACAGGATGTTGAAAGTGGAATAATAGCACTATTTCCGCACTACACTCTTACAGCGCGATTATTCCACTTTCATCATCCTATGGAAATCCTGGGGTTTGCAGTTTCGGGAGGGACTGGCCGGCCCCTCCCGAAACTGCAAACCCCGGGATTCCATTGGATGTTGAAAGTGGAATAATTGCGCTATAAGAGTGTAGTGTGGAAATGGCCCGTGATTCATTGCCGCCGGGTCGGCTTTGGCCCAGGGCGACCCTCTGGAAGAGAGACGCCCGGGCCTCCCGGCTCTTAAAGTCCCGTTAAAGGGACACGTAGAATTCTGAAGGAAAGCTAAACCGAGCCGGAGCGCCTTTCGTGCCCACCTGAGGGAAACTCGCCGGTCTCCATTCTCGCCACTTCGTGACTCCCCATAGCAGAGGCGGGGGCAGCAGACCTTCCCCAAGCGGAGAGTCCCGTTGCCTTGCCGCCTCAGCCGCCTCCTCCTCCTTCTTCTTCCACAGGTAGCGGCTGCCAAAGCCTCGCCGGGGCGGGCCCTTCAGTCGCCGCTACCGGGCACGTTCCTCTCCCGGCGGAGACCGCCAACTACGCGCCGCCACCGCCGGCCCTCACGAACAACGAGTCACCCGACGCCGGAGGGCGAACTGCGCCCGGCCGGGCTCGGCTCTTTTGGCTGGCCTCCAGTCGGAAGTTCCCTCCTTCGCACGCCGCTTTCCTCTCCCCTTTTAAATTTAAAGCTGTAAGACGGCGCCTGAGCCGCCTCCGAGTATTCCTCGCCCTAAGGAATACCAGCACACTGACGCGACCCTACGGCCGCACTAGCCTGTTATAGCGCGATTGTTCCGCTTTCAACATCCTATGGAATCCGGGGGTTTGCGTTTAGGGAGGCCTATGAGATTCACGCGGTCGCCATTAAGTCTACAATCGATTTGAGGTCACACACAGTTACTCCCGTTTGTGGTAGGAGGGTGTGTAGACATGTACTTATCTGTGTGCACGTTGTATCTATGGCGTCGATCTCTCTTGGGGCTGAGAGGAATCGTCTGAGTCAGTTCGCCTTTGATGATGATTATTTTTTCTCTGATCGCAGGGCTCAATGGTCATGTTGGAAATCTTACTTGGAGGGAAAATTAAGAGCTGCCTTGTGGGGCCCTCTAGGCCTGCAATTTTCTCCGTTCAGGAACAGCAGCGACAGTCGACCAGGTGGCGAAACGCATCGGGTGAACAACTAAGGCCATTTCCGCACTAGCCTGCTATAGCGCGATGATCCCACTTTCAGCATCCTCTGGAATCCTGGGGTTTGCAGTTTCGGGAGGGGCCGACCGGCCCCTCCCGAAACTGCAAACCCCAGGATTCCAGAGGATACTGAAAGTGGGATCATCGCGCTATAGCAGGCTAGTGCGGAAATGGCCATAGTGCTATTATTTCACTTTCAACATCCTGTGGAATCCTCGCGTCTGCAGTTAAGGGAGCGGCCTTGAGGCCCCTTCCTTAACTACAAACTCCAGGATTCCATAGGATGTTGAAAGTGAAATAATAGCACTATAACAGGCTAGTGTGGAAATGGCCTTAAGCACCCTGGCTCTGATTTGCAGCCTTTTCTGTGGCCATTCTTATGTACCAGTTTTCTTATTTGGGGAGGAACCAATGGAGTTCAGGATCGACTGTTTTCTGCTTTGACGTTTCCTGCAAAGGACTTGGAAACGGGGTAATAACCAATTTCAGCACAGTCTCTGAGGAGCATTAGCAGTACAGAATGAAAGGTATGGCCACACATTCTTATGCAAGACCTAATGGATCTTTGAGTCTGAGATGTGAACCTTACGGACCAGTGGTTCTCAACGAAGGATGGAAAAAATATAATCTATTATTCTGTTACTCCTCGCGATCAAAAACTGGGGCCTTTTCTGCACTACACGGCTATAGTGCTATCATTCCACTTTCAACATCCTGTGGAATTCTGGGGTTTGTAGTTTAGGGAGGGACATTTAAAATTCTCAGCCAGAGAGCTCTTTGGCCACAGTAAACTGCAAACCCCAGAATTCCACAGGATATTGAAAGTGTAATAGTAGCACTACAACAGTGTAGTGCAGAAATGGCCTGGGTTTAGTTAGGAAACTCATCAGGAGGAATGATAGAGCAGTTTTCATACCATTTTCTTCCAGTATTTAAATGTGCCTGAATGTTTTGGATAAATTTTCTGTCCAGAAACTATGTGTGTTCAGAAAAAGCACATTTTCTGCACAGGTGGTTCCCCCCCCCACAAAAAAGCATGCATCTTTCTGAACAAAAAAATCCACTAGAACTTGGGTCACTTGAATTTGGGGATAATGCTACACAGAAATACCCACACACACACACACATTGTACGCTGAGGAGGAAATTAGAGTAATTATTCCTCCTTGGATCTGAGAACAAGACAGTTGAAGATTTGGGTCTCTTTTCTAAACTGTTGGTCTCCCAAATACTTACAAGTTTGGCTCCCAAAGTACCAGCCAGTATAGCCAATGCTCAAGAAATCTAGGAGTTGAAGTCCCAAACATCTGGAGGGCTGAAAGGTTGTAAGCCACTGCTATGGACTACCTGTAGATATTTGCTAAGCATTTTAGCATATATTTGTCTAATACTAGGGGGAATAAATGTCATGGATGGAATTCTGTAATGCTCCCTTACTTCAGTACATACTTGCTCCTCATTACCCCAATGCAATGCTCCTCTATTCTGTTAGGATGTTCTCTTTAAATAATTAACAATCTGTTGCTCTATGGTTTGAAACATAGCAATTATTTTACTGTTTTAAAGCATTTTTAATTTCCACAAAATAGTGCAGAGGCAACCTACAAAGATGTAATAGCTGTATTAGCAAGTATTCAGAATACTTGGAAAGCGGCTCTGAAGTCAATGAATTAATGTTAATCTCAGTTGAAGGGTAAGGTGTTCAAAGCTCATCTGAACACCTGTGGAGAAGAGGCAGAATTACATGTCATTAGGAAGGGCATTTGATAATGTAAGGACTGAAACGGTGCCCTTTGCATGCACCAACCTAACTAATTTTAACAGTAGGTACATGAGAAGGGCTGCAGAAGTAGATTTTTACAGGCAGGAGTGAGCATGGCTTGAGTGAAGTTCTTCATGTAATATGGTTTCGAGCCATTTAAAGGGTGACACAATCACTTAGAATTCAGCTTAGAAGCATGCCAGCAGACAGTGAAGCTGGAAGAAAATTAGTAGTATGTTTTCACGCATTCTAGCCTGCATTAGCATCCAGGCAGCCACATTTTCTACCGGCTTAGTTCCCTTTTTCCCCAAAGGACACTCATCTGAAATGTTGCATGATTGCAGCTGGTATTGACATCAACACCTGTAAAAAGCAGGCCTGGTCACAGGTGCTACCTGTCTCACCAGACTATGAAAAAAAACCAGAAAAATAGAAGCACCCAACTTGTGGACCCAGTGTGCTGGGGAGCAGCATCATAACTGATGCCACACTATCTGCTCACCTTGAAAACTCTGTGGCAGATGCTGAGGAGTATTCCATAACATTGTGGGCTTACCACTGTGCTGCCAAACCAGAGGTAAGAATATTTCTTGGACTAAATTTTCCCATCTTCCTTTAGACTCCTCCTGAAGACTTCCATTTCTTTGGCTTCTTTGGACGGGAGAAAGAGCTAGAACTTGTCTGCACACTGGTGGTGTCAAGAGCCAAACTTCTGGATGACTTCTCCCACTGGATTTTACTATAGCTATTAAAGGACACTGGGGGCGGGGAGAATGGTATCAAGGACAAACTGGAACCACCAGTAAGTTATGTCTCTTAAGACCAAGTCAGATATTCAGGAGAAGAAGATACTATGATCAATGATTTCAAAAACCAGTAAGAAATTCAGAAGAACCAAATGGGTTGCAATCTCACCATTCAGTCCCTGACACAGGATACCCACTAAGGGGTTTAAGTTTCTTTCCTATTTCCATATCCATTGTGATTGATCTTATCCTAACCCTACTTCCATTGAGCTTATCGAGTTTTGTTTTCTAGTATTTATGCTTAAGAGCTGCATCTATGACTGTCCTTCTCATGTGTGTTTTAATTTTAAGAACTATATTTGCACACACATGTATTATATTACACTGAATTAAAGTAAGAAACTGTATGACCTTCTGGAATTAATTTCTTGCTTTTAAAATAATAAACCTCTGGAAAAGGACTTGATTTCACTTTGATATCCTGGACAACTTTTTAGAAAAATTAGTATCTAGTAACACTCTCCAGTTAGCATACCAGCAGTGCCTTGAAAAGGATGGACTCTTGCTCCACTTCTTTTAAGACAGACCTGTTAAGTTTCAGGTAGCCTTTTTTGAGACTGATCTAATCACCTCCATTCCTTTTTTCTCTTATTTTGAAAGTATTCCACTTCAGACAGTCCATATCATAAATTTAAACCCCACTGTACCATTATTGTTACTGAAAGCTTTCTGTGTTATTTCCAGTTACCATGAGATCTGAACTGCTATCCTAAGCATACTTAGAAGTGAATCCCATTAAAGTTAATAGGACTTTGTTCTAAATGTGTGTGTTTAGGATAAGAATGTCTGCTACACTGACGCCATGATCCTGAAAATGCTTGTGCACCAGGCAACCAAGTGTTAGTGTAAAAGAGCACATCACACATGTACTGTTAGTAGTAATGTGGCCACATGAAGTGGGAAACAGGGTCCCTTTACCTTTAACATTGGTGTAGAAGAAGAAATTTCAGCAGGTGTAACTTTTGCTGAAATTTCCTCTTCTATACAACTAAAAGGTGCATGTGTCCTGCCTTCTATTTCATGTGCCCATCCTACTTAACAGGGTGATATCCTTTAACACAATTGTAGTATCCCTTTATAGCTGCAAAGACTTTGGTAAAAAGATGCCCCTCTCCCATTTAGATCTGTACACAAATAACACAGATTACTTTTCTTATATAAATATTTATATATTTTAGCTATCCAGATTTATTTGTAATTATAGTAATTAATAATAAAGTTAAAAGGGGGGCATATGCATGTCTGATGGTTCTTTTATTGAGTATTTTAAATCTTATGGAAGAAGGTGTTTTATAGTACAAAAGTAAGATGCTTATTACTAAATAACTGCATTCTAGAAGTTATCCCAGAAGATAGACTTTCTTATTTTTCTTTCTTTCTTTCTTTCTTTTTTTTTTTTGAAAATGTATTTGCTGAGGTCTGGCAGCTAAATTTTAAAGCAGGAGTGGGCAACCTGTACCAGTTTATGTTGGATTGTATCTCCATCAGCCCCAGTTACCATAATCAGCAATGAAAAGTGATGGGAGCTGTAGTCCAGCAATGGCTAGAGAGCCACAGAATGCTAATTCTTGATGTGAAGATATCACATTACTATATACAAATCAATTATTTAATTTAGAAATCAGATTATTCAGTCCAGCATTACTACTCACCCTTGATTCTGGGCTCACATTCATCTCTGTGTATTAAAATTTGCAAGCAACCCACCTCTGTACCATAAAGTAAGAATGATATACTTTGCTCTGAAATACAAAGTGCTGTAGAAATATTTTAAAAATATGGTTCTCCAAAAATGCTCATTTTTGGAGAAACACATTTTTTTAGTACTTAGAAAACATAACTTCCCTTCTCTCAACACATTCCTAGTGGATTCACTATGAAATCCCAGTTTGTGCCAGTATCTCAACTGACTACTGGATAATACCAAAATCATCACTTTTGGAAGGTGTTATAGACACATGTTCATGGCACTTTTAATGATATTCAACCCATGAAGGAACATTCCAAGGGCAGCTTGTACTAAAATATAAAAAATATTAACAGAAGCATCTAGCTTTGCAGGAGTTATGCCTCTTAGTCCTCAACCTCGTATTTTCTCTTTCCTTTTTCATTCTCTTCTCTGCCTTTTTCATTATCTCTCAACCCTTCTATGCTCCCCATTTCTTACTATTTTCCTGGTGTTTCTTTCTTCCTTTGTCCTGAAGGCCATTCAGAACTCCCTCCCTCCCCCGTCTCTCAGGCCATTTCCACACTACACTGTTGTAGTGCTATTATTCCACTTTCAATGTCCTGTGGAATTCTGAGGTTTGTAGTTTACTGAGGCCAAAGAGCTCTCTGGCTGGCTAAATGTCCCTCCCTAAACTGAAAACTCTAGGATTCCATAGGATTTTGAAAGTGGAATAATTGCGCTATAAGAGTGTAGTGTAGTGTGGCCTCAATTTCTCAGCAGAGTAACCAGAGCTTCAGGCCACCTAGAATGCATATATCCCAGCAATGTCTGTGTTAAGTTAGGAAAGCTTGTCACCTAGTGACTGACAATGACATTGCAGGCTATAGACAGTTGCATACCCATATACTTCTTAAGAAGATACAAACGTAATTGACATGTTCAAATACTACATGAAGTACATAACTCCTGAGTCTTGATTCTTTCCACAAAATTAAGAACATTTAAAAACATCTTTCTTTTAAACTTGTAAGAGTTCTGCCTGAACTGCTTCAGGGCAATGTAAACAAAAAAACATAGCTGAAATCTTTAATGCAGAGTTTTGTTAAAAAAAACCAGAAGCATTCTAACTCACTCTGGGCCTAGCCTACTGCATCTTTTATCATCTATGACACCTGATATGCTGAAGAGTCTTTCTGACATTACTGTCGATGGTGGTGTGATTAGGAACTTTTTGGAGAGTTTTCTCAAATTGGGATATTTTTGGTTGTCCTTCCAGAACTTGAAGATGTCAGCAGATGGCAAAAGCAATGGTTCTGACAAGTAAGCACTGATTTCATCTTCAGGAGGCAAAGTGCAACTGTCCTCATTGCTGCTAGATGGGGTCAGCAATTGAGCATAGTGACTCCACATGCTATGAACTCTTTCTGGTTCACTTGACAACGCTGGAATGGTGTTTTTGCCTTTCTTGTGATGACTGCAGCTCAGTGACATCTGCTTGCAAACAAAGATCAGAAATTTGCATGGCCAATGTTGATTTCACTTGATCAATGTGTTCGTTGTTCAAAAAGACACTGGCTTTGAAGCAGGGATCCAGGAGAGTTCCAAGAGTGTACAGTTTTTCCGTCTCCACAGACGGATAGTGCATCTTCAGAGATGTCAGCAAGTCATTTCAGAAACCCTGGACAGAATCTAACGTTGATTTACTTCAGATAGTAAAACAGCTTGCTTTTGTTCCATGAGACAACTGAGCATGTGATGCTGAGAATTCCATCTAGTTGGTTCATTTTGTATCAACCAATGGGGTTTCGCATCTAGCTTGGCTTGAGAAGCTCGTAACACTTTCATGGCTTCAGAGGAGTGCATGAAATGTCCCACAATACTCTGGCAGGTGGACATGATCTCCTTAATTTCAGTTTTGTTTAGTAAGCCATCTTTGACAACTAACTGAAAGGTGTGAGCAAGGCAGGCAAATGGTCAAAGGTGCTGCGTTCCAAAGCTGTAACCATATTTGGCCCATTGTCTCTCATGATACACACAACTCTGTGCAAGAGATTCCATTCTTTCATACTGGTGGTGATGAAAGCTTCTATAGCAGATGCTGTATGGGAAACCTCTGCAAAGGGAATGCATTCTAAGCACAAGTGATGATACTCAAAGTTGTCATCTATGAAGTGACCTGTCAAACTGAGGTAATTGTCACAGCTTGTTGAGGTCCACATGTCAGTTGTCCCTGCAACAAAGTCAGTGTTCTCTAAAAGATTCTCCATGTTTCTTTTTTTACTCTTCATACACCTCTGGGATCACCTTTTGGGCAAAGTGTTTCCCGCTCTGGATGTTGTATCATGGATCAAGGTTGCTTATCAACTTTCTGAAGACTTTATCTTCTACTATGGACAATGGCTGGTCATCTTTGCAGATCATTTCAGCAACCAACCTTGTGATGGCTTTAGCTCTTCTGTCTCCAGGCTTGAAACTTTGATTGGTGCATATGAGTGCTTTCGGAGTCGGTTGGAAAGAAGATGCTGTCTTGTGTTTCACTGGGGGTGATTCCAAAGGGCTTGGTTCTCCAAAGGAGGATGGTGCACTTCTACCTTTCAGTTCTTGAAATTGGGCTGAATGTTGGGTTCTGGTGTATTTCCACATGGCTGAAGTAGTATGTAAGCCTTTCCCTTTGGATATATTTGCAGAACACAGAGTGCAACGGGCATAATTCTCATTACATGTAATTCGGAAGTAGCTCCAGATGTTGGAGGATGCTCAAGATGATGCCATCCCCTGGGTTGCCGCTTGTTGCAGGTTGTCTGACGGGCACAACCAGATCGGTCGCTCCTAAGAAAAAAATTACAACAAAAAAAAAGGATAATCTTGGGCAAGACACTCTCTCTCAGCCTTATCAAAAGCCTAGGCAAAGGCAAACCTCCCTCTGAAGAAATCTGGACAGGACAATTGTCATAGTTTTGCCTCAGGATCTCCCCAGATTGAAAATGATATGAAGGCCCTTTCTACACAGGCAGGAAAATGTGGATTAATCCCACATTTTCCTGCCTGTATAAACAGGGCCACATACTACAGTACAGAGATAATCCAGGTCAAAACTGGATTTTCTTTGCATAGTTCCTTATGACACCCTGGGGTAAGTAGTTTGATGATGCACCAGCACACTTTGGCGGAAAGGCTGTGAGACCTTGTAAACCTACAAACCCCAGAATTGTGTATGAAAAAGCTTTGCAGGGGAGCTATGCAAAGGAATCTTTCAGCTGTCCTTGAAATCTCAAGAAGACTGTACTTTCCAGGACTGTACTTTCCAGTCAAGTCTTAAGTACTGCAACAAGGAAGACGCTTAGAAAAAACAAATACCAGCCTCTAGCCCAGTCTCAATTCTGCACCCTGCAGTCTCAAGTCAAGTCTCAAGTCCTGCAACAAGGCACTTAAAAAAAAACCCAGAATAGCCTCTAGTCCAGTCTTAAGTCCTGCAAAGGACTTTCAAGTCAAGTCTCTAGTCCAGTCTCAGTTATTCCCAATCCCTACACTCCAGTCTCAAGTCAAAAGAATAGAGATTATTACCTTGCAGATGGAGGCAGCCCAAGCGGACACAGGGAGCAGCCTCAGGCACAGGCAGCCTCTGGCACATGTGGCTTTATACTGTGATTTTCATGTGCCCAGGAGCCAATCAGGCCTTTGGTGGTTCCTGGAGGCACCCATTTTTATAAACAAACTATTTTTGGTTGGTGGATTCAAAAGATTTGGTTTGCCTATTTTGGCGTGGGGATTCAGATCCACAAATTTCGAATCTTTGCAGAGGATTTGAGGATTCAGTTGGTCCATCCCTAGTTTTTACTTAGCTAAAATTAGTTAAGCCATTTAAAAGGAAATTACCTACATATTCATAGGATCCCCTTATTATCACGCCAAATTTCAGGTTTGTAGGTTTATCATCTTGAAGTAATGACAGAGATACAGGGTCTCCACTGCTACAGTGCTATTATTCCACTTTCAATCTCCTATGGAATCCTGGAGTTTGCAGTTTAGGGAGGGCATTTAGGATTCTCAGCCAGAGAGCTCTTTGGCCTCAGTAAATTACAAACCCCAGAATTCCACAGGATGTTGAAAATGGAATAATAGCACTGTAACAGTGAAATGTGGGAAAGACCCACAAATAGATACATTGGCAGGTGTTCTGCACTGCACTTATGGATTCACAACCTAGAGTTATAGATCTATAACTACTGCATATTGACTAACACTCAATAATCCTAATTGTGACAGTTGCCATGATTGTGAATGCCTCCAAACCTACTTTACTAGACAGCAACCACTCAGAAAGATGGAGATTGGCTGGCAACTGGACTGAAGGAAGACGACGTTTTCATCCCGTCAGTGAGTGAGGCTGCAACAATCAAAAGCAGGACCCATATCACAATTCTTTGTCACAGCCTCAGTTGATGGTGGAGGGTGGAAACATCATCCTTGCACATCCCAGTCACCAGCAGAACATAACTCCATCCCCGGAAGTGGCTAATGCCCAGTGAAGTAGGTTCGGGAGGGGTTGCACCAGGAGATGTTATTTGGTTACACAAGTTTAACTAAGTGGACAATGTAGAATTGAGCCATTCTCTTTATTACAAATATTCTGATTTTGTTAGCCTTATAGTTTGAATACACCCTCCCTGTTTTATTCAGAAATGAAGTTAACTGTATTGTTCACAAGAGAAATCCCCTCCCCAAGATGGTAGTATCTGTTTTAGAACTGGATTTCATCTTCATTACATCAACTTACAGTTTATAAAATCCTGTAAAGGTTTTTAAATTTTTTAGTGTTTTTTAATCATACAAGACAAAACACATTTTTAAAAAGGGGTGAAGATAATGTTTGGCTGATACTTAAGCCATCTAAGTTACAGTCTTTAAATGGAAAATAGGAAGAGACTGTAGCCATTCTAATTAGACAGCAAAAGGAACTGATTTGATTTCCATTTGATCCTCTAGCAGGCTTCTAGGAAGAAGAAGCCTAGATAAATAAATAGTTAATACTCAATTTTTCGTAATATAAAATCAAGCTGCTTTTAGAAGCAACACATACAGGTTCCCTGTGAGTGAGAAACAAAAGCACAGCAAAGCCAAAATATTTTTAGATAAATCTGGAGACAATTTTGGGTTTACAGTATGTACTTTATATTTTACTCCTCTTCTTAAAGAGCCTGGGCAGTTACAAAAGATGATACACTAGGAGAGGAAAAGTGAACAGAAGCCAAATTGGGCAGTTTCAGCTGATATAAATGAAGTACACAAACACTGTTGTAGTTCTTTAACAATTACTAAAGCTCCTTCTTCCACTGAAGCAGTAGATATTTTATGAAATCTTTGATTTTTCATATTTTTGAAGGCAGTCTGTTCCTTTTCCAATATGAAGCGTGTCCATTTTCTCTCATTTTATACAGCATGATCCACAGACCACCACTGGTCTGTGTTTATTCAAAATTAAATCCTACCAGGCACATGTGCGCAGGATCAGATTCAGGAAATTATGTAGGAATAAATTTGATTTCATTCACTTCTGAGACAGCATACATGAGACTGCAGTCTTATACTTTCATTTGCTGCATTTAGCCTTATATCCATGAGACTAGTTCTGACCTTCTTAATTAAAAAGTGTATGCTGCTGAATTCAGAGTGACTTATTTCCTTATAAACACATATAATGTAGAAGTCTTACAACACAATCCAATGCATTTATACTTTGGTAAGTTCACTTCCTTTATCTATGCAATCATATTAAAGAGGGGGCAAAAGCAGTTAAAAGTTGAAAACATCATTCTTGCTATTCTCCAATTATGAGTCAATTATTTATAATATTATGTTTAACCACCTAGCTTCTGCTCTCTCCAGCTATCATCTGACTGGCAGCCATTCTATCAGATTACCTGAACTGTGTTGTGGTAAGAACTGTAATTTTAAGAACTAGTACTTTTTCTTGTATGTCTTGTTGTTTAGATTGTATGCTTAAAGGCAAGGCAAGGCATTTTGGAAGTCTGATTTTCCTTGCAGTGCAGGAAGCAGATGCTTTAAATAGAAAGCTATGTGACAGTTGTGTAAAAACTAAAACATGTTTAAAGTGCAGTTTGGCTGCTAAATTTTTAAAGTAGTCATTTGCACAATAAAAGGGGGTGAAGGAGAGTGGGGAAAGAAAAAGCAATATAGCAGCACCTATCCAGGCCTCAATATGTAAAGCATTTTTACACAGTTGTGGGAGTGGGATAGAATTTAATAGGATCCAGAAAGATGCAAATCATGACCCTCCCCCTGGATTTTCAAAGGGCTGTGTGAGGTAATACAGATTTTTCAGATCTTTACAGTAGTCAGTCAGTGTTGAGTGTGAAAACAATGAATCTGCTTAGCAAAAGTCAGTTACTTGGCTTCAAAACCAAAGACCACAACCTGTAAATCTCTTACTGTTATGTCCAAGAAGGCTAAAATGTCCTGCAACTGGTTTTTGGGCAATGCCAGTTCTAATGGCTGATTTGTGTCTATTTATACTCTTGCATAGAGACTGTCTTCTTTCTCCAGTGCAGAATATAAATGGATATTGCTGGCATAGGGCTAGACTAGAAAGAGAAACAGGTGAATTGAATTACTGGTACATTTACAAATTCCAATCAGTCAAGAAAGGGAAACAGCCGGTGGAGGCAAGAAAAATTGAAAAAATAATAAAAGAAGGCATGTATGTTCAGGCTTTTGTTACCAATAGCTTAAACATGTAAGAAAGAACAATGAAATGAAATTACTACTTAGGCTTAATTACAGAAGAAGAGGGGTACCTAATGTATGGGACTCCAAATTTTCTAGGTAACTTGGAGCCATGGATAACATCAGCATTCACAATAATGTCAAGGATTTAAACACTGAACCTTTGCAATAGCTATACTTGATTGCAATTTTCATTACAACCACAATTTAAAACGAAAGCATGTTTAGCTGGGTGACAGGCCAAAGCCAATGTTCTTCAAATTGCCCTGTGGGCAAGATAATTTCAGTCGTTACCATTTCTTAGGTAAACCTTGGGGAGGGGGGAAATAAAATGCCTAGATCTAATGGTATACCTCTAAACGATTTGCAGAAGCTGTGAAGATTTCTGATTTTAAGTACTTCAATTATAAGAAGTAAAATTGTAAGAAACCTCTGCCACAGTTGGCTTTGTTTTATTTGCTTAGTTATCGGATGATCTCAGCTTCCCTCAATTATAGAACAGAAGTACTAAGTGGCTGGTTTTGACCTGGTTTAGCTCTGCTCATCAGTTTTTAGTGTTGTGCTAGGCACTATAGTCACAGGTAGCTCATGTAGATTTGTAATTAACCCAATGTAGGCTTTAAGCCAACATCTGGTGTCTAGCTGTAGCTGTCAGACCTCAGCATTTTAGTAAAATTCCACAAGAACTGGCTGGCCACTGTGCATAAGTCTGCCCCCCACCAGCACTGAGAATACAGAATCCTTGTTGTTTCTACGAGAGCACCTTGAAATAATTTTAAAATGTATAATTGAAGGATTCTGACCCTACAAACTTGTTTTGGGTACCAGAACAGTAAGAAGATCACAGTCCTTCCACACTAAACTCTCCACTTCATAAAACTTCTGCCCCCAAGTTTTCCTCATTGCAACCATCCTGGCCTAAATTATTTAAGGCAGGGAAAGGCAAGTTATAGCTAAATTGCTAATCCTTGACAGTTTACTGCAAAACGTCTTGAGGTCTAATAGCAGAATCTGGATAGAACCTCATGTACCTTCCATCTGCCTCTTCTTATCTTTGCTTCTGTGCTGTTAGTAAAATGACCAACATTCAACAACATTTATCAATTTTAATGTCAATTAAAGCGGCTCACCCCAATAACTTGGATCACAACCTGCCAGTACTCAGTGGTAGTCTGTTGACTATTGACTGCTGATCCGCAGTAAGTGTCCAGGAGAAAAAAAAAGTGTTTTAGCTAATAGGCTAAAATGCACTGCCAGTCCCTGGCATGTTGGGGGGGGGGAACCCTACCAACACCACAAATTACACAGCTTAAGAAGCTCTGCAATACATTAACATTATGTTTAGAGCATCAAGGAATAAATCAATTGTGCTAGTATAGGCCTAGCCAAACAATTTTAGAGCCAAGATGTGATTTCTGATATGCATGTTGTTCTACTTCAAAAGTCAAAATGAGGTTTTATAGCTGTGGTTATGACAGGCTGTCCATGCAATACTCATATTTGTTCACATGTGCACATACACTAAAGCTTCGGCTCAACTATATGTTTTGATTTCTGTGGCGACTGCCTTAAACAAAAAAGTTTTCTGGGCTCCTATAATACAGGCCTACCTCAGTTAACAAAGCCTCTAATAAAGAAGCTCTTTTTATGGGACCCCAACCCAGCTCCTACTTTTCTTGTCTTCTCTCTAGCTGTAAGTTTGTTTTTGCAACATCGGCACTGGGAAGATAATGAAGGGGTTCTGGAGATACGGCCTTTCAGCGGAGAGATGCAGCAGTCTACAGTAAACAAGGCAATAAAGTTTCACTTGGAAAAGAATGGGATTCTCCTCTAGATCATCCAGCTCTAGCTGTTTGTGCTTTAAGTACAACAGGCAAGGCAAACTGCTACCAGAGGCCATTTCCGCACTAGCCTGTTAATAGTGCCATTATTCCACTTTCAACATCCTGTGGAACCCTGGGGTTTGCAGTTTAAGGAAGGGCATTTAGAATTCTCAGCCAGAGAACTTTTTGGCCTCAGTAAACTACAAACCCCAGAATTCCATAGGAGGTTGAAAGTGGAAAAATAGCAGTACAACAGCGTAAGGCAGAAATGGTCAGAGTCACCTACTGACCATGTGTGAAAAACTAGAAAGAAAAGGAAAAGCAGATTAGCCTCCCTCACCAGCTACCCTGGCATATCAAAAAAGCCTAACTCTCTTAACTCTTGCCATTAAAAGGGAAATCGTATGAGAAAACTTGGAAAAAAAAGTGGAGGCTGTTGAAAGAAAAAACCTTTGAATGTATTTTAGATTTCAAGTGGTTTTTAGAAGATTCAAAATATTTCTGTTTAGACTTATCTGACGTGGTTTTTTCATTTTACATGCGCATGTTAGTTTTGGATAAAAACTCTGCTGAAACATATTGAGCTGCATTTCTTTTCTGTGTAGGCATCTATCCCTATTCTTTCTATGCTATTTCTACCAAAGTTTCTGGTACCACAGTTTCTGTTAAAGTAGTAAAGCTCAATAACACATCTACTTTATAACTGAGTCATACCTTAAAAAGTATTACAGAAACTCTTACTTTTAAGATACTCTAACCGCAGCCCTATAATATAAGCAGATAAAGAGGAAGGCTTCCCACCATCATCGAGAAACTCCAGCGGACAGGCGTTCACATCCCAAACTAATTTCTTCTGCAAAAGATCTCTCTTCCGGGGGCAAAATGATGTAAGGTAAATTTAGTGACTTACAAAGACTTACGACGGGGTTTGTCCCTACTGAGAAAAACAGAGCCGTCCCATGCACGACTAAGGCCATTTCCGCACTATCCTGTTATAGCGCGATGATTCCGCTTTCAACGTCCTCTGGAATCCTGGGGTTTGCAGTTTCGGGAGGGGCCATCCGGATTCCAGAGGACGTTGAAAGCGGAATCATCGCGCTATAACAGGATAGTGCGGAAATGGCCTAACTTATTTCGCAAAACAACTTTCCCACCTCTCTTCCCTTCTCCTCCCATCCGTTCCCGTGTAAAATGCTGACCGCCAGCCTCTGGAGACACGCGTGAGTCAATCTAGCCGGCAGCACCCTGGACACCTATCCACAACGTGACCCGCGCCACGCTTATAAACCAGGGCCCCGAGGCCGTGAATGAGTTTATCGCCTTCGCTAATGTTCACTCTTGTCAAATTTCCTAAAAGTCCACTGAACAGCAGCTGGCCATGTCGTCTTTCCTATCAGGCGATCCGGTTAGAGGCCTATCGGCAGGCGCCGGCGAGGGGAAAGCGGGGTCCTTGCGGCGCGAGATAAAACGGATTTGGCGCCCCGCCTCTTCCTTTTCACCGACGGCTCGCGCGGAGGCTGTGAGGTGAGAGCGGTCCTTGCTAGGCCTCGGTCGGGGACGGTTGTGCTCGTTATTCCTTAGCAACGCGGGCGGGCGGGGAGAAAGTGGAAGAAAAGAATGGGCGGCCCCCCCCGCCTCAGTTCTCTGCCCCACCGCGTTTAACAGACTTTGGTTTTCTTTCAGCAACCCCGGGCGGGAGCGTCACCACCAACCATGGCCGAGGAAGGGTGAGTTGCGCCTGCGTGTGGAGGGGGACTCAGTAATGGATGGCTGTTGGGGTTGCCTCTTCCAGGGGCCTCTGAGGCAGGCCCTCTTTCCCCAACGGCCGCCTTGAGCGCGCGAGGCGGCTGCGTGCGCGAGGAGGCACAGAAGCGCGCCTTGCGTCTCGCGGGCTCCGTCTTGCAACACGTGGCTCGGGCTGTACGGACCCAGCGCTTTGCTGTCCCGACGACTACTGCTGTAGGAGAGGGCGCTTGAACACTTAACGTCTGTAGTGTAAGCTGCTTTGTTAACGCACGTCCCCCTAAATTAGAGTAATAAGCATTTGTAGATTTTGGGTCGGCATTGCATCGTGCTTTTAAGGGGATCGATTCTAGGAGACATTCCTGATCTGAACGGATAGCTTACCTCGCTCTCCCTGCCGTATTGTCCTGTGTTCTCCATGCACCGCACACAAAATCAAAGTGACACCTGTAAGCGGCCTAACTGCGCTGAAGGCAGGGAACTGCAGCTGGAACAAAATGTGGCTACCTGGATGCTGATACGGGCAAGAATGCCTAAAACATTGCACTTTTCTGCCGGCTGCGTTGGCTCCTGGCATGCTTCTAGGCCCAATTTCTAGTGATGGTGTTACCCTTCAAAGCTCTAAATGGTTTTAAACCATATTAATGGAAGAGCTGCCCTCATACCATGACCGGTCCTGCCTCTATGTTAAAACTTCACTTCTGCAGTTCTTGTCGTGTACTTTTCACATTAGGTTGATGCATACAAAAGGCATGGCCCTTTCAGTCCTTACATTATGGAATTCCCTTCCTAATGACATGTAATTCTACCTTTGTCCCCACAGGTGTTCAGGAGAGCCTTGAACACCTTATTTTTCAACTGAGATTAAAATAAGTTCATTGGCTTCAGAGCATCTATCAGAGTATTCTGAATACTTGCTGATAAAGCTATTATCTCTTTGTAAGGTGCCTCTGCTCTTTTTTGCGGGGATTAAAAATGTTTTAAAGCAGTAAAACAATTGCTGACCAATTGCTAAGGAAAACTGCAGAGTTTTTGCTAAGGAACAGTTGTATGTTGTAGTAAGGGAGCATTACAGAATGCTGTCCCTGAAAGTTTTTCCATTGTATTGACAACTGCTTTGGAAAGATCTATAGGTAGTCCATAATAGTAGTTTCCCACCTTTTAGTCCAGATATTTAGGACTTCAGCTACCAGCTTTCCTGAGCCTTTGCCATATTGACTGGTACTGTAGCTTTACTGTGTAATTTTCCTGTTTTTAATTTCTAGTAATGTAATTATCAGGCTGCGATCCTGAGCAGAACTTATTAGAGTGTTAGTTATGTTTACCAGAAGTACCTGCAAAAACTTTGTTTTTCTTTCTGCAGATCAGTATCTAGTTTTAAAAAAGGGCAGGTATCAGGACTAGACACTGTTGACAGTTGAGAGAAGTAACTTGAGCATTCATAAGAATATTTTGGGAATGCTTGTACATAACAGATGTAAAGATGGCATGTTATTCAGGGTGAGTAACAGTGTTGCTATTCAATTGAACATAAGTTGAGTATCAAAGCAAGATATTTGGATCATGGTAATATGTTCACTGGCAATTCAATATGCGGGAGCATTGGTCTGGCACATCAATTTTAAGAAATGTGGGAGAAAAATATAAAATTGCGTCATAATGTCTTCTGAGTACAGATATATCTCAGATAATGAGGTAGATATATTCTTGGTCCTAACTACTTTAAATGAAATGATGATACCAGAGACAGAAATTATATATAATAGGTATAGAGGTTGTTGGCCCCACCACAAAACAAGAAGTTCAACATATTTCAGCTGATTTTTGATCAAGAATTAACAGCACTCACAGATGGCATGAAACAACCAAATCATGTACGCCTTGTGTAAATAACAAAAAATAGCTTGGACCTTCTAGGACTACCTGAAAAATACTACTAAAATGCAACCAAACTTTTTCTTTCACAACTTCTGATTTCCATATTGGTGGCCAGAGTGAAAGAGCAATGCCACACTAGAGGGAGCTTGTGAGGCAGGTTTATCTGCTCTTTGGTTTTCTCTCCTTTGCTGTTTACACATGTTCAGTAAGGGATTCTGAAGGCAGGTGCTGTTTACCTTTCCTGTTGTAGGCGGGCACATATAGCTATAGTAAGCCTGAACACCCTAAAAGCACCAGATCCCCAGTGATTTCAGCAGCTAAACAGTACTTGGACAGTACTTGAATGGGAAAACAATAAATACTAGGTGCTGTAGGCTATATTTCAGAGTAAGGACTAGTAAAACTGCCTCTGAGTATCTCTTATCTCAGAAAGCCCGATGAAATTAATGGTGTCAATCATAAGTTTTGACAGGCGATTTGAAGGCACATACACAGAATAGAGCACTATTCTTTCCTGGTTCAGCCTTTGTGTTGCTTACTGCACAAATTCTGCAACCCAAGTGAAATTGTGTGTTTCTCCAGCCTTCTTTCGCCTGTGCTGCTAAACATTTTCCAGCTAAACTGGACAAAGAGGAATAGGTGACTCGGTGATCATAAGAACATATTGCACAGAGGAGCTTCTTCGCCAGAAGCTTTGTTAACTCAGGCATGCCCATGTTTTGACTGCAGTTCTCAGTAGTCTGGTAGCATCTCAGAGTTAGTGTAGAATCAAAGATCATCCTGGAAAGGGCAATTGAAGCATGTCTTTATGCACACCTTTGCTGTGTGAAGATGTTGAAGTATTGTCTTTTGTATCATAAGCAGATGAGAAGTAGAAGAATAATTTACAATATTTTGAATAGTTTTAATATACTTAGCCACAATAAAAAAGTCAATATAAGGAATTTGCTCCTGCAACTAAAAGTTGTTAAGATTAATGATTGTTTCAATATCTACCGTATCAGATGCTGCACTGATAGCTGCTTTATTTTTGAGATGTACAGAATTGATATACCATTAGTAATAGAACATTGAGCTAAGTGGACAGAGGTGCAATCCGCTTAGGGAATCTAATTAAAGGTATATGTTCTTTATTATCTAGCATTGCTGCTGGAGGTGTAATGGATGTCAACACCGCCCTTCAAGAAGTGCTGAAGACCGCACTCATCCACGATGGATTAGCCCGTGGAATTCGCGAAGCTGCCAAAGCCTTAGACAAGTAAGTGCTGACTGTTATTGCTGGTTGTTCAGCCTCCTGCTATTTGTTTTCTTTTGAGTTTGTTGGTGCTACTTAGGTGGCACAATTAAGGGGCAAGACTTAATAGTTTTGAAAAATACAATATTGAGAGGTGTTAAGAAAATTTGGTACAATTTGGCTTATGCATTCCTTCCACTTACCACACAAAGTAATATTTGAAATGTCTGATAAATCAAAAGTATTTCAGTTTGGAAAGTGGGAATCCAAGTAATATCCTATGTGCCAAGATTTCTATAAATTTGAGATCTGTTCCTTATGTAGAAATATCTAGAATAGGGAGAATATTTGTGCAGAAACATCTGTGCCTACTGATCTTTATATTGATTGATTTTTTTGTGTGAACACAAATGTTTGCAAAATTAGTAGAATGCATCTGCAGTAGTCTGCTAGAACTTCTTGTTGAAGTGGGATGGGCAGCAATTAAGGAAGGTTAGGGGACCCATTAACCCCCAGGAGTTCCTAGAGAACCAAACCTACTCCCACTAAAAAAACCCAAATGCTCGCAAGTACCTATGAGGGCATTTTTACCATGTTTTGGCTTTCAAAAAAGGTCTTTCCTGCAAAATGGGATGAAGATGTCCCCTAGTAGACATCTTAAACTATTTGGGGGCAATTCTTAAAAAAAAAAATGCAAAATGTTTTTGGCCCCTACGCAGACCAGGGATCTACAAACATGGTGGAAATATCTTCCCTTTGTGGACCTTGTGGGAAGAAAGGATTTCTGGGAAAAAATATTTTTGACAAAGATGAATTTCTGCTGGAACTAGCCGATAGAGAACAATAATTTTTTCTTGCTTATCTGAGGCCTCTGTGCTCCTTTGAAAGCCACTGAATACAAGATAGCAAGTGGTTTTGTAAATTGTAGGGGGAAAAGGAAATTAGATACCATCTGTGACACATATCCATCAGTGGGAAGCCTGTTACAGATCCCAGTTCCCTCTAGTATTTGTGGAATGATACATCTGGATAAAATCAGTGTGTAATTTGGTTTACAATATAACAAGTTATTCAGAGTGGTGTAATCTTGAACAGATTAAAAAATTTCTAAAGGTTAGATAATTGAATAAATATGTAGCCAGAAGGTCAATTCAGAGATGAAAACTACAGAGTTTGAGTGATGACTATCAAAATAAGTCGGATACCCCTTCACTCTATTTATGAGTGAAAATAATAGTCTGACAAACCTGTAGTTCTAAATTTATCATAATTCTAGAGGCACAAGACAAATAAAAAAGGACAAAATTTGCCCTGTATAGTTTGAACAAATCAAAATGGTTATGCTGAGAGTACTTCATTCTCAGTAGTAATTCAAAACATTTAAAAATCCGTCTTAAAAGTTACTGCAGATGGGTAGACCTTGCAGATGGAAGGGAACACTGACCCAGAGGGTGAATGAAAAAAAGCACTTTTAGCCCCAACCACTATATTTCTATTTCTTGTGGAGATTGATCTCCTGTGGGTTTCTGTATAAATGATAAAACTTTATTTGGCAATTTTACTGTTTTAGACGCCAAGCCCACCTTTGTGTTTTGGCATCCAATTGTGATGAGCCTATGTACGTCAAACTGGTTGAAGCCCTTTGTGCTGAACATCAAATCAATTTGATAAAGGTAATGATTATGAAATTCTTTAATGTTAATTATATGAATCAAAAACAAGTTTTTTGCTTCCTTTTGTAAAAATGCTGAAGATGTGTGTAATATTAATTGAAGTTAGTGTAGTTTTTGTTCATACCCTCCATGCTGTACAGTGATGATAACATGGCTCCCTCTACTGAAATCTGTTGAGGAAAACAACCATAAGCGTTACCCTTTATGCCTGAGTGTACAGCTTGATTTGCTTCTCTTTATTGTCTTCAGTCAAGTGCATTTCTAATAGAATGAAAATATTTTTGACAGGTTGATGACAACAAGAAGCTGGGTGAATGGGTAGGTCTCTGCAAGATCGACAGAGAAGGAAAACCCCGCAAAGTTGTGGGCTGCAGTTGTGTGGTTGTGAAAGTAGGTTGACAAAAGTTTTCTTGTATTAAAACTGATTATCATCTTAGAGTAGCAGAATAAACTGTATAGTCAGCTGTGCTTTTATAAATTGTTGCATACATTTTGGTCTCATGTCACAGTGTTTCAGTTTGTTTAGTTCATTTCTGACTTTTAATGGCTGTTGGTTAATCAGCACAGCACATGCTTCATTTTGGCATATATGAGAAGAGATTTCAGATTATGAAAGTACAGGTGCTGAGAGGGGTGGTGAATGAGAAACGGCAGATGAGGCATATGAGTGTAGTGAAAAATACCAGCAATTTTTCATATAGTTCAGTGCAAAATTTTCTTGCACTTAGAATCTAAATCAAGGTAAGCACTGTGGCAGGGGCTGCATTTTTGGCTGAAAATAGGTCCTGGAAATTGTTGGAAGTTCATTTCCAGTTTTGACTTCAAGCATTTTCAGTATTTTGGGGGAGAGTTTGGAATTCAGGCTAATGTTTAAAAGAAAAATGCTGCTCTGAGTGTTTGGGGAAATGTTTTGCCTGATTTTTTTTTTTTTTTAATGGAGAAGATTCATCCACTAAGGTTGAGCTTGAAGGCAGCAGAGAAGGACTTGAGAGTCACATGTAGTACATGAACTATATTTTTGCCATTCCAGTCCTAAATACTTCCCAAGTATTAATTAATGGGAAGATCATTTCTAATAATTGGAAACTTTAGAATGATGTCTGGAACAAATATTTGGTTTGCATATTGCCTTGTGTAGTAAATTTCTGCCAGTAGGATGAAGTCTGCTTAACCTTTTAAGTGTTTTGCAGAAATGTCAAATAGTGCTGGCAACAGTAAAGCCAGGGTACGAGCCTTGAAGACTTAGTAGTCATTGAGGTCCCAGTAAATGGCTACACTGGTGTTTTGGATTGTAAATAGGAGGTTGTTTAATTTTGATTTTGAATGCCTGCTTCTAGTTTGAAAGACTGAAGGGTATTAATGTATTTACAGTGGTTCTGTTTTAGTGTGTAATATTAGTATACTTTATTTATTTAAGTATATGTCAGTAAATTATCCAAAGTGCTTGGTCAGAAGTTACTGATATTAATATGTTGTTTCATTGTAGGACTATGGCAAAGAATCTCAGGCTAAAGATGTCATTGAAGAGTACTTCAAGTGCAAGAAATGAACAAATAAAATATATTTGAGCCTGGCAGTGTTTGTATTTTGTTTCTGGCTTTCTGGCCAGCAATGAGTGATGAGTTGTTCTGAACATCCAGAGAGCACGAAGTTGTAGGTGGCTGGGTTTAAATATGTAGACACATCATTCAAGCAGTGATACTGGGCTTTGGGTCAAGACTTTGACTTCAGAAATGTGAAAACAAGTGCAAAGATGTTAGTCGGATGTTACTTAGCCAGTGGTTGGGAATTTGTGCCTTTGCCTGCTCCACATTTTTCCTGCAGGGTGAAGGGTCCTGTGATGGCTTGCTGTTCTCATTGTTCAGCAGTGCTCTGTACATAGGTTAAATCAAAGCCTATTGTCCCTGAGTAGATCAAAGGGTTAAATATGCCAGACCTCAGAAGTACAAGAGTAGTGAAGATTTCGGAAGGTCTCAGGTGCCTAAGGGGGACTTGTTTAGTGATGATAATTAAGAATACCAGAATCCTTTTCTCATGGAGAGTTTTATACAGCATTATTTTCTTAAGCAGTATACACTGTGCCCTCCGGATCTGCTATTTCCACTGACCACAGATTGTCATGCCCTAAATGTAAAATGGCAGCAGTGTAAATGTGGATGTGCTAAAGTGTCTTGTGTGCATGTCACTGCCAATTAATATGGGATGTGATCATTGGCATTTTTGGGGGTCCTGGAGCCAACCCCCTTTTGCAGACCCTGAGAAACGTTGGGAGTGTTTACAGGGGTGGCAGCAAATTGCCAATACAGTTCCTATTGGTATATTTCTTGAATTTCATGCACTCAGAAACAGGTGAGGGATCCCCATTAGAATAGTGAATCTGATACAGTTAATACAGCCCCTTGATAAATGTGTCAGCCTGCATAGTCTTTTTCTGAAGTACTTAATCTGATGGCTTGTAAAATGTAGTGTTTAATAGCTAAGCAATTCCAAGGATGTACAGATTCCAGCACGTTCCATTATCTTTGTAGCACTTCAGGCAACCTCATCAAGAGGTAATTCCAAAGCATAATGGAACAGCACCCCAGCAAAGGTCAGTAAGACTGATTTATTAACAAGGAAACCATAAGGCATCTACATGCTGGTTCTTCTTTTGAGTTTGATGCACCTTTTTCAGCAATAACCTGGGATAGTGGCAGTGCTTTAAGTTTCAATAAAAGCACAGATAATCATAGAAGCCTTAAAGTGATCAAGGGAATTCTGATACTGGGATGTAGTGCTGATAGCAGAAATATCTTCACCTATTCAGCATCAGGGGGCCGCTTCCAGAGAAGTTATATCATTCAGATCTGGAGTGGCTTCAGTTGCATTGCTGATTATATAATAGTGACGTCTAGTGTTTATGGTGGGATTGAGAATGTTTTTGAGATGTGTTGGACTGTTTTAGGCCTAGGAGAAATTTCTTAAGATCATTTCCTGTTTAGAAAAATATCTCTTAAGCTTAAAATGGCCTGAGAACCCCTGAAATGTATTTAAAATACTTTCATAGCACTTAGAGGGCATTTGGAGTCAAATATTGATGGGGGCAGTCCTGAGGACTAATGTGATGCCCCCCCAGCATCCATCAGTTCATACTTTGGTTTGTGGTTGCAGATGCCATCCTTTTTTCCAGGTTTCCAGTAATAGATTCAGTACAGCCTTTGCGTGGGTATGGGGAAAGTAAGGGATGGTTTCAGGCACTGCAGCCTGAAGTGTCAGGCTTGTTTTCCTCCAGGCTACATTGTAACAGGCCTATACTTCAACATTCATAAAAGAGAAATGGGGGCTCTGCTGTTGGTGTTCCAAAGAACCTGAGTACTCTGTGGCTGCTCATTGCCATGTTAAACTTTCAGAGAGCCCTATTTTGGGGAGAGGGAGTTAAGAACGTACTTGAATAATCCTTAAAAAACATCGTACAAGGTATCTTGATTCTTTTCCTGGAAATTGCTTCAGTGTCCCTTCAGTATGTATGTTATCAGAAGTGGGAGTACTGCTGACCATAGAACAGTACTTTCTCAAATGATATTGTTGCATCAGAACCCCTTACATCTCTGTGAAAAACTACAAATTCTGCCAGAGTGGTGCAGGGAAAGGCAGTATTTTGCTGCTTTAAATGACATGAGGGGCTTCAGACACTAACCACCCCGCCTGGATTTGGTGCAATAGCAGACAATAAAGGTGTTAAAGCACTTTATATGTCGAAAGCCAAAGGTACCTAGAGTTCTACAGAGACAGAGCAATTCAACATGTAGAATACACTTGGTCCTAATGAAATCAGTAGTGAGAATGCAAAGATGGGGGGAATGCCTTGGATTTGCTTAGGTTGTTTAAGCCCTGAATATAGTCAGTGAACTTTGTATTATAGAGCAATACAGTGATCTTGATTTCCACTGGTATAGAAGAAAATTTCAGAGGACTTGCAGTGTAGAAGTACAAGCCTACATTCAGAAAGTCATACTGTGTTCAGTGGGGTTACAGATTTAATCCATAACAGTGGCAAATATATCAAATGTATTCTGTCTGGCAATGACTTTCATGAGCCAAAGTCCATTTTTAATGAAAAGCAGGAAGTAACAGTACAGCAAAAGAAAATATTATAAAAGGACAAGCAATATAAGAGATGACAACAGATGTGCTGTGTTAGTATGCAGAAAACAGAATGATAGTCTGCTTGTACTTTAAAGGAGAGTTTAAAACTTGGGTGCATGCTGATACACCAAAGGTCCAACTCATTTTGGTAGGTTTCACGTTAAGAGTAATGCAGATGCTATATGGTCAGTGTCTGTACTTACAGCTCCACAGAATAGTACAGATGTAGCTTTTCTAAGTATAATTTGTTGGCAACTACTTGGATATCTATATCTCCAGTTATTCAAAATGATGGGATATATATCTAAGAAGGGAAAACAGAAATCTATCACTTTCCAGTAGTAGGACAGGTCATTGCTTCTTGCCAAGATTTCTCTCAACGTGGCCACTTGCTTGCCATTTCAAACTGGGTGACTGATGTCAAAGTTTTACTCTTTATGTAAATTCTAGTGAAGTGAATTAATGTTGCCAATGTTCCATGAGAGTTAAATCTGTGACTGACTTTAAAATCCATTATCATGCAGACTGATCTCATTTCTCATTAAATTTTCCGCTATTATACGCTGATTTGTTTTGCAGTCACGCTAGTGGCAGAGAGTCAGGGACTGTCGGCAAGAAATCTGGGCAAAGAACTTAGTTGTTTGTTCCAGCCATTCCTTTTAAGACTATTAGTTAGTCTATTCCTTCATTGGCAAGAATATAGTATATCGTAGTAAATACCAAAATTCTTTGCATTATAGGTTGTCTTGACCTCCCGATTTGCAAATGGTCTATCCATGGTTCACCTGCTGGTGGTTGAAGGTGGTAGTTACCAGGGAAGCTGCTTTTGTTGGGCTTTTTCAAATGAGTTGTCATATACTGATCAGGGATTGAAATTATTAAATGAGATAACAGTGAAGTGGTCAAATCAGCAGATGATACAAAGACCTAAACCTAGTTGCTGCTAAAATGGACCCACTGTATCAATGGGAACTTGGTAAGTCAACGATTATACAAGTCTCACTGGTTAAGTGGATATTTTCTAGTGGAGACTGACAATTAGATCTGGGCCAAAGTTATTCTGGATGCATAGAAAGCCAAGCAAGACTACAAAGAACTTGAAAAGGATCTCTAAACTACATCACTGCAGCATACTTTGAATCAGTATAATCATTGTAAATAAATACTATCAGGCTCTGACTGATCAAAACCTCAGCAGTGTCTATGTGATCTCAGGGAACATAGGTCTAGTTCTTTTAGAATATGAAGAGAAAAATTTTCAAAGATGATGAACCAGCCTTTTAAAGTGGTGTTGATTTTAAATCTGCACCTTTTCCAACAAAAATCTTTTTTTTAAAAAAGCTTATTTGTCTAGGAACACAATGTATTAAAACCATGTATCCTCAATAAAAAAAGCAAACACCAGAAATCCTTACAGGACCCCATGTCACTTCTCAGTAGTATAGCTGAATTTTTTCATTTGCAAACTTTGTGCATATTGAAGCAACTATTTGACTTCTTCAGCTTGTACCAAGTGGATGACTTCATCAATTCATGCACAAGAAAATAACTTCAAAAAAAATAAATAAAAATGAAGCGATAAGCACTTAAATGTTTTGGCATGGGGATTTGCTTTCTTAATACCTGGAGGTTCATGTAAGCCCACCCTGGGTTGCAACCCCACTATCATGAGGTGTGTGGCTATGCAGCCACTTTTTGGATGGTAAACAAGTACTTCTGTCCAATGCCTGTTTTGCAAATTTTCATAAGTCTATTTTGCACTTTTCCTGCATCAGTCTGTAATTTGAACAAAACAAAAGTAACATTTTAATATATATATTTTAATCAAATGCACAGTTTTATACATGTTCTGTTGTGGGTTTGAGAACTACTGAGAATTATTGCAAAGTAGGGAGAAATTAAGAAAATTATGAACAGTATATTTACAAAAGTATGAATGTCTATTTGCATTAATATGTGGACTGAACAAAATCCTCAAGCGTCCCTAGTCTAAACTGTACATCACATGCTCACCTAAATCCTATTGTAAGTGTCAACTAGAGTAGGTCATTGAATCAATTGAATTTACCACTAAGTGGTGGATCCACTCTAGTTTGGGGCTAACCAACCACTGTGCCTGGGCCCCAGAAGCTGGTGACAGCCACTTCTCCATTCCAGCTACCACTGCAACCTCTGAAGGAGAAGGAGAACCTACAGGATTACTGTTAGAATGAAAAGGGTGGTGGGAGTGGTAGAGAGACTATGCACAACATCCATTCCAGGATGCACAACAAAATTGATCACAATATCTATAGTTGGATTGTCGTTGAATATGTTTTCCAAAGGATGTGTTTTAGAGTGTCTCACTTAAGCTACATATTGACATGGGAGTAAGTTCCAAAGAACTCATTGGAGCTTAATTCTGTATAGATATATGTGTAATTGCTTTGTTAATTAAATGGAATATTGCTCTGTAGAGACAAGCTATAATAATTTCACTTTCTTTTGCACACACGGATAGACAAATACCCTCCTTCTCCCTTCCCCTCCCATGCAGATGCACAAAGATATTTCTCCTCCCTCTGTCACGCAAATATATTCTCCCATGCTACACACTTACAGGCATGGATAACCAACCACCTCCTCCAGTTTTCTTACCACACACAGCATAGGGGGAAGAAAAACTTTTAACTGCTTCTTGTTATCTTTCCTTCTATCTCTGCTTCTCATTCCTATATTCTCAGTCAGCTTCTGCCAATACAGTAATGAAACAGAGTGCTCACCCTTCCCAGTTTTCATTGGTTCCTAGGTCCCAAGAGACTTCCTATCACCTACATTTTGACTGATGCAAAGCCATGGGGACAGTACTTTTAAGGCTGATGATGGTAGTTGGGCAAAACTCATGCTAGACCTCTGAATCTGACAGGACTGGCTGTATGCTGGGACCTATGCAGATTTTATGGGACAGTCCTACCACTTTTGAATACAAAAGGAGTAAGAGATCATGCTTGAGGTGATTCTTTGGAAATCTATCCCTGTCCAGATATTGCTGAGAGTTACTGAAGCCAGTTTAAAAGCAGTGATAGAACAACACAACATTCGGAAGAGTGAGTCGCCAACCCACACTCTTGTTTGGTAGATTGTTTGGTAGTCATGTGACATGGTTTCACGTAAGCTACCAGTACCAGTTCAGCGTGCATACTAAAGAAGGAGCCAGAGAGAGCCATTTTCACACTACACAATTATAGCACTATGATTCCATTTTAACTGCTAAGGCAGCATCCTATGGTATTCTGGGGTTTGTAATTTGGTGAGGCACTAAAGTGCAGATCCCAGTGTTCCACAAGATGCAGCCATGACAAAGTGATATTATAGCATTATAATTGTGCAGTATGAAAGGGATTGGCAAGGAAATTGATGGAGTGAGACAAAGTAATAGTACCGGACAGGCAGGGGGAGGGGGAATGTTGCTGGTAGGATTTAGAAGTCTAAAATGGTTATAAATGTCTAGTTTTCTAAAGTCTAGACTAAATGCTGAATTTTCTTCATAAAGTGTTGCATCCTGAGAAAAATAATGGAAGAGTATGGACTGCTCTCTCTTATTAAACCAGAGTTTTCAGTATTCAGCTAATTTTCAGTGATGTGTACGTAGCATAAAGGACTTTTTGCACTCAGTAACTCTTGTGAGAATGGTTGCACTACTGATTCTATCTGTCAGGTAAGAACTTGCAGAAAAGTGGAATCTGGGGGATAACTTATGGGGTTTTACAATGAAAAATAAAAACAAAATGTTAAATGTCTATTTATAAAATGTTAGAGCCACATTGGTCCATTAGAATACCTCATACACACCCACCCCAAAAAAACTGCACAATGAAACATTGGCATGATAATAACTTTATTTAGAACCAGTTATAACTTTATAAAATAATCAGTTTGCTTGATTATGAACTGTTATGTTAGAGAAAAATAACAAAAAAAAAGAAAAAAGAAGAAGGGGTGAATGTTTAGAATATGACTGTAGGTACTAGCCTGGACCATAATGCAGTTTTGTAAAGAGTGATTCCACTCTTTAAAGACCACAAGAGCTGCTGCAAAGAGAAGGGTCCAGGTTTGTTTTCTGCTGCCCCAAAGGGTAGGATCAGGCCTAATGGTCTGAAGTTATAGGAGGGTAGATTTTGATTGAATGTTAGTTAGAAAGAACTTCTTAACAGTGACAGCAGTCCAGCAATAGAACCAATTGCCTAAAGAGGTGGGAGGGGGTCTCTTCCCCTGGTTGTCTTCAAAAAGAGGCTGGACAGCTACCTGCTGGGGATGCTCTAGGTGGAGATCCTGCATTGAGCAGGGGGTTGGATCTGATGGTGCACAGAACCCCTTCCAACTCCTACATTTCTGTTTTCAAAATTGACACTGAAATGGCTTATTCAATGACTTATGAGAATGTATTAATGGGATAGGACAGTGATAGATGTATTGTGATTTTAATATACATAGAAATACAACAGCCTTCTTCAACTTGGTATCATCCACAGGCTTTGAACTGCAACATCAGAATTCCTGAGCAGAAGTCGTAATGCAGTGGATACCCCAAACTTCTGGAGAGTGCCAGAATGGTGTGGTGGGGAGTCTTATGAGATTAAACCAGGGTCCCTCAAAATGATGTTCAGCCCTGATGCTAAGAAAAAGCAAGGGAAAGTTATCATGCAGGTAGGGTGAGCTGAATGACTATTATCCATGCTGAAGCCTTGTCAGGCAGATGCTGTGTGAATACATTGCCACATTATTTGTTCTAGCCATCTGTTTGGAAACATTAGCTATTACCAGGAGCAAATGTAATAGAGGTAGTAGCAGACCCTTGGCTCAGATAACATAGAAAACTAGAACTTGAACTTGCTGAAATCATAGGTGGTCAGTCTGTGACTCTTAACATCATGGGTCTGTGCAGAGCTTGGAAAGTTCTTGGTCTGAATTGCTATTCCTAGAATCTTCTAGCCTGTATGACCAGTAGCAATATTGTCATTGTAAGAAAAATGTAACATTCCAAGCGCTGGGTCTGTGGCATATGTGGAAAGCTGATGGACCTGCAGGCATAAGTACAGCACAGATTTTTATTCCCAACTGCAGCATTTCTAGCTTTTGGGAGTAAGTATTCCTGTACTACAACTTCCCTCCTTGCTGAATATGGCAAAAACAGAACCACCCCGTTATATGGGATGAGAGAAAGCGAGAGGTGGACCACCACTGGTTAAATACTGAAGCTTGGACTCTTTAGTCGTGCTTCAAACTGTTATTTTTTTTTCAATTATATAGAGCTACATATACTTTTTTTCCACCTCTAAAGAGTTACAATATAAACATAAAATCCTACATTTTCAAAGATGTAACAAAAATCATTTTAAAATTGATTTTGGACTCCTGAGACCAACAAAAGTTTATTTAAATCAGGGCATTATTCTTACAGACTTAAAGTGTAAGTATTTAAATAGTTTTGTAATGAGACACACACACAGTGCAGAATTGTATAATCTAGCCCTTTCTATATAACTACCCCAGTTTCCCCTTTACTTAACCTCAGTGTATGCTTTAAAATTTATAAACTGTTATAAAAATCTTATTTATACCTGGTTGGCTTATTATAAAAACATTCCTTTAAACGTTTATGATATTTCATGTTGCTGGCATATGAGGTTATTACCTGTAAAGGGGAGATATAAAATAATAAATACTGTACACCATAATGGGAAAAGTAAATGTTAACATCCACATTAGTGAAAAATTACAACCTTGTTATGGTCCTGGTGTGTGCTGCATCTCTATAAAAAATTATATGTGAATATATGGGTTCACTAGGTCAGAAAGTGGTGTTATCTGCTGGTGAGAATTCTGAACAATTAATCCATTCTGTCATTCCACTCAAATTAATGGTGTTACAGTAGCGACAGATTTGATCTGGAGAAAAACATGGACTACAGATTTACACAGTCTCATGCATTTAAAAAATTGTGTTGGAAAATTATTGAGTGGTGAGGGACAGTAATTTTAAGATCTATTTAAATGAATGCATTCAGTTCAAGAGTCCACTCTAAAAACTTTGGGGGTAAGGCTAAGTCTTTGAGATATTTTAACATAGTTTTTATATAACACACAGCCGTTCAGATGGCTGAATTAGCATAGTGCAATGGCGCATGCAGCCAAGTAAAGTGCATGGCTCATGCAGCAAAGTAAACTTGTATGAGGATAAGGAAAATTGCCATTTTGTTTGGGACTATAGGGCTAAACCAACTTTCTGCTGGAGAAAGTTTTTGATCTTTCGTTTTCTGCCCTCTCTTCTTTGCAGCCTTTAGTGTCACCTGAAGGCTGCCATTTGGGAGCACGTTTAGGGTGGGTGGGTGAGATGAAGGGCAGGATCAGCACCCTCTCTGATTCTACTAGTGGAAGACCACTGTTGGATTCTGTCCATTCAAAGTCATAGGGATATAAGTTTTATGGGGCAGACTGAGGAGAGTGAAGTTTAGAGGCTAGGTGGGTGGAGTAAATGTAGTCAGCCTGAAGTGCGAGTGACCAGGTGGGGTAACTGGAGAAGGAAGGAGAGGAGGAAAGGTTCTGTGAGAAATGGCTGCCATTTAAATTTTACTCTGGGCCCTTTCACACTATGATCCCACTTTCACTGCCATGGCATCATTCTGTGGAATCTGGGGATTTGAAATTAGATAAGCCACTGGAGTGCTTTGAGAATTTTAAATATCCCTCCCTAAATTGCAAATTCTAGGATTGCATAACATGTTGGCATGGAAGTTAAAATAGAATCACAGCTATAATTGTGTAGTGTGACAGGGTTCTTTAAGAACTTATTTATGTAACTGATATGCTGATATGTCCATGTAAGTTCAATACCCTCTAACATCTCACAGATAAAGATTGGGACGTGTGGGTAAGCAACAGCAGAGTATGGTGAAATTAATAATGAGAAAGAACACAAAAGCTAGGAGAGTTTACAGCAGTCTGCTTTTGCCTGAGCTCATTTAAAAGGCAAGATTCTGTCCTCTCTGCTGAGTTAATGGAATATAAACTACTTTTGCACCTTGAATTCAGTTTGCAGCAATTGAAGTAAGCTGTGAACAAACTGGGAAAGTAGGAGGAGGAGAGAAGAACTGGGACATTTTGAAAGCAGCTGGAAAAGTGAAATGGCAGAGAATGAATCAGGACTGTCCCTGCCAAACTGGGCAGTTGAAGGAGATGAACTTGCATATGTCATAAATATCTTGCTTTTGTTGATTGTGAAATAAAACCTGTTCCTTTTTTTAAAAAAAACGAAACCAAGAAGTGTATTACATATTCAAATTCAACCAACACGGATAGGATTTGTACACCCCTTTCACCCAGCTATATTTTAATTTTGTACCAAGGTACACAGCACAATGAGAAACTGAAAGCTGGGTGAGCATGAATGAAAATGGTTGCCTTTAAGAAAAGGAACTGAAAGAAGATAAGAAGCAAAGGGACCCTGAACTCCCTGGAAGCCCAGGTGGGGCTGTCATTGGCAAGCGGAGCAACATTTCCATGTTAAAGGGCCTGGCCAAGAGACAAGGAAGATAATGAAAGAAGCAAAGGGTTCAAAAACTGGGACCTGTTGAAACATGGTTTTGAAGGAACCAAAGAAAAAGTAGGATTTTACACAGGGACATCAGGAAATTATATTTTATTGGCAGAGAAGAGATGTGTAAGCAATGGAGGTTTGCACGAGCATGTGAGCCAAGGGTAGGCTGAAGACTAAGTCAGTCATGCCTGATATAGTGGATTAGAATGTAAATGAGTAATTCAGAAAACTGGTCCATAACTGGTTGAATGTGTGACTGTCTCCCAGCATTGGATAGGAGGCGGTAGCTGGATTCTGTCCTAGCTTAGATGTATAAATCAGGATGTTGCAGTCAACATGCTTAAACATACTGCAAGTGTGGGTAAGTATAGAAAGGTTTTCCATACCCAGAAACAATCAAAGTCTCTGTGGGAAGTGTAGATGAGAGAAGGCCCCATTAGGATCAACTAATCCTGTTTATCAGCAAAAAGGACAGGAGTCTTGGAGTACTCTTATACTCTGTACCTGAGAAGATATGGAAATGGTGATCATATCAATCACAGACAAGCCCATCCTGTCTGCACTGCAGCAGTGGTCCTTCAGCAATCGCAGTCTTAAGCTAGGCAATTCCTATTGTAATGACACAAAGAAACACTGACCTATGGGGCTTTCCAAATGGTGTGTTGTGACATGTTAGTGTGTCACCTGCAGTGTGTAGGTGTGTTGCCCTCCAGGCCAAGAAAGACACCCCCCCCCCGAGCCTGGCCCATCACCGCTGCTCTTGCTGGGGTCTTTGGTCACTGAAACACGGAAACTTAAAAATGTTTGATGACGAAATATGAGTGTCCTCATCTAATATTCCACCAAATATTGAAAAGCTGTGTTCATCTTATCAACCTCATACATCTCATTCAATTTTTTAAAAATTCTTGCACATATTTGCATAATTTTACTCACAAATGACAACAATCTTGGAAATGTATGTTATTATTTATAAAGCATATATTTTTAAAAATATATGAAAAGTTTTCATGAGATATGTTGTGTTTCCATACATTTCATTATTACAGTTTATGTATGTGTCCATATCTCTTACAGGGCGTTAGTTTAACCTCTAGTTTGCTAGAAAAACTGAATTACTGTGTCATAAAATGATGCATGTCTAAAAAGTGTTTCTTCTTCGTGGTCTCTGTGCCTTCATACACTAGGAGCTTTAGCGCCTGCGCGGTAGCGTTCGGAAACTTCTAGAGCTTGTTCGCTTGGCGGGAACCCCTCCCCCACGCCGGTACTGCGCATGCTCCTCCCGCCGAGCAACGGTCTCTCCTCAGTTCTTTCTCGTCCGCCGTCGCGTACGGAAGGTTCTTTGGTTTGTTCCTCTGACTTTTGTGCTTGGCTTGCTGTTTTCACGGTTTTACGGACTTTTGGACTGTCTCTGACCTCTCTTCGGACTCCCCCTTCGGCTTTGGTCTTTTCGGATTTTCGCAGTTTGGCGTTCTTCGTCTTATGTCCGCGCTCTTCAAGAAGTGCGTGTCCTGCGGGCGCAAGGTTGCCCTCAACGACAGCCACAAGGAGTGTCTCTTCTGTTTGGGTGAGTCCCACAACATCCGGACTTGCCCAATTTGCCGGGATTTTACTCCCCAAACTCTCCGCAACCGGTCCGCGAGACTTAAGTCTTATTGTTGGGAACAGTCTCTGCGGGCGATAGACGAGACCTCCACTTCCAAGATGGCCGACAAGAAGACGACCACGCCATCGACGGTATCGGCGGCTGCCGTTCCGTCCACCTCGTCGGTATCGGGCTCGGTACCGGCGAAAACGCCAATCTCGGCGTTACCGAGGATCCCGAAGCTGTCGGCGGCTGCCAAGTCAGCGAAAGGATCCTCGACGGCGAGGAAGGCTGAGGCTCCCCTTACGGAGACGCCTGCTAAAAAGCGCCCTGCTCCGGACGGAGGCAAGGGCAAGGAGAAGGAGAAGAAGAAGAAGAAGAAGGAGAAGAAGCGCTCCCCGGCTGGGGACGTTCAACCTCCTACTCCTCCTCCTACTCAGCAGCCTTCCAAAGGGCGAGGCGAGTCCGTCGATCGCTCGGATGATGAGATCGAGGACGTTCCCCAACAGCGCCCGGACTCGCCTGTGGCAGACCCTCCAACCCTGGTGGAGGAGCGCCACCGCCCTCCTAGCCGTCGCAGGTCGGCCGACCTGCAGCAGAGAGAGCCCTCTGCTTCTCCGGAGCGGCGTTCGACCTCCTTCCGGTCCCGGTCCCGCTCTTCCGAGCGTCCGGTGGCCTCGCCGCCTCCTAGGGAGACAAGAGAGGAACAACCTCGCTCGTCTGCCTCCAGATACACCTCGGCGTCCTACGTGGCCAGGTACGCGAGGGAATCTGAATGGAGAGAGCGCCCGGCCTCTTATCGGTCACATTCGCCATCATACCGGGATCGGTACCATCGTGGCCCGAGTCGCTGGGAGACCTTCCGGAGGTCCCGGTCACCTCGTCGACAGCGCGAATCGCGCTCGCCTAGAGGGGACGAGGCTCGGTACCGTCGACGCCGAAGCCGATCTCCGTCGGACCGCCGCTCCTTCAGCCGCTCTCCCTCTCCTCGATATCATAGGGCGAGGGAGCCTTCACCTCGGTATCGGGCGATATCGCCACCTCCTAGGGTCACGGCAACGGCGACGCGCCCTATGGAGTCGGTGGTGACTGAGCGGGCTACGACGACGTCAGCCTGCCAGACTACCCCTGTCACCACTAAGAAGGTGAAGTCAGTAGTCAGCCAGCCCAAGCGGGACGCTGCTACTACCACCGCCCCGGCTGCAGAGAAGCCTAGGAAGGCAACACCTGTGGCGACTGCGAAGGAGCCAGAAAGCGAGCGGCGAGAGGACTCACCGACCTCAGAGTCGTACGACTCGAGTGCGGAATCAGAGGTGTCTGAGGCGGCCTCCCAGGAGTCTCCTCCGCTGGGATTCGGGGACCCGATCCCAGATTCTGCTCCAGAGGACGTGCACCAGTTCTCTGCGATGCTGCTCCGCATGGCTACTACCCTCGGCCTTAAGATCGCCGATGCGGAGCCGGAGGACGACGATCCCGCCTTCTCCGTCTTCGAGGAGAAGCGACCTGCCACGGCCCCGCTGCCTCTCCTGCCCCGGGTGTCCAGACTGGTGAAGGCCGCCTGGGATAGGCCGGCCTCGGCTCAGCCGATACCGCAGCGGTTGGAACACCTCTACAGGGTGCAGAAGGATAACGCCGGTTATCTCTTTAATCACCCTGCACCGAACTCTGTGGTGGTCGAGTCGGCACAGACGAAAGGCTCCGGCAGGCAACACACCACCCCGCCGGACAAAGAGGGCAGGAAGTTGGACGCCTATGCAAGAAGGTTCTATTCCGCCGCCTCCTTGCAGATCAGGCTGTCCAACACTCAGGCTTGCCTCGCGGCATACCTGAAAAAGGTGCTCGATCGCCTGCAACCGGCGATGGAGGCGGTACCGGAGGACATCCGCCAAGCCTCCTCCGTGATCTTCAACGAGGCAGCAGATGGCCTCCTCCAGGCACGCAGTGGAGATTGCCTCCCGGATCATGGCGGGATCCATCGGCCTGCGCCGCCATGCTTGGCTGCGGCCGGCCGACATCCAGGAGGACACCAGAAGGAGGATTGAAGATCTCCCCTTCGACGGTGAGGGCCTATTCAATTCGTCCACAGACGAAGCTTTGGACAACCTCGTTAAGGCGAGGCTGACCGCCAAGAAGATCGGGCTACAGCCGGCCACGCAAGCCCGCAGCGCCTCCACCTTCCGCCCAACCTGGCGACGATCTTCCACCTCGTCGTTCCAGCGTTCGGCCCAGTCTGGACAGTCGAGACCGTCCTCCGGCTCATCGGCCAGACACACGATTAGGCGACGCCCGGCTTCGTCTAAGAAGTCCTCCTCCGAGACAAAGTCTCGGTTTTGACGTGCCTGGCAGGACCTACCAATACCCACTCTTCAGCCTACCATCAGCGCTCGGAGACCGACCGACTCTTGCTCGACATCTCGCGGAGTGGCAGTGTGTCACTACGGACTCTTGGGTGCTTTCCATCGTCCGTCTTGGCTACGCCATCGAGTTTCTCGATATTCCTCCTCGAGGCGTTTACTATTCCACGCCGTCGAGTCCGGCCCTCCTGGAAGAGATCCAATCCCTCCTCCAGAAAGGGGCGATCGAGCAGCTCCCGCAAGAGGCCAAGACCACCGGCTTCTTCTCCAGGTACTTCACGGTACCGAAAGCCGACGGTACCCTCCGGCCGATCCTAGACCTCAGAGGGGTGAACTACTACATCCGCCCCAAAAGGTTCAAGATGGTCACGATACCGTCGATCCTGCCCTTCCTACATCGAGGGGACTGGTTCGCCTCCATCGATCTCCGAGACGCATACTTCCATATCGCCATTCGCCCGCAGCACAGACGGTACCTCCGCTTCGCAGTCGACGACACCTGTTACCAGTACAAGGTGCTGCCGTTCGGACTCTCGACTGCCCCAAGGGTCTTCACCAAGTGCATGGCCCCGGTGGTATCCTTCCTGCGGACGAAGGGTGCTTCTGTCTTCCCTTACCTCGACGATTGGCTGTTGGTGGCGTCCTGCAAACAGAGACTTTACCACGACGTCCACATGACGTTGTCACTCCTGACCCGCCTTGGTCTACGGGTGAATCCGAAGAAGTCCCACCTCGAGCCGGCGAGGATCTTGGACTTCATCGGGGCGACGCTCGACTCGACCTCCGCCAGGGCGTACCTACCAGAGTCTCGAGCCCAAACCCTGATCCGGGCCGCCGCTCACGCGCGTACGGCCCCGACGTTATCTGCGAGAAGCGTCCAGCAGCTCTTGGGCTACATGGCTGCGACGACCGCTGTGACATATCTCGCCAGGCTGAGGGCGAGACCTCTTCAACACTGGTTCGTCCGCATATTCGACCCCCTGCGAGATGAACAGACACTCCGACTACAGCTGCCGGGAGACGTCCGCTCATCCCTCCGATGGTGGCAGTCGCGACGCAATCTCATGTCAGGGATGCCTTTCCAACAGCCGACACCGAAGGTGACGGTAACGACCGACGCCTCCCTGTATGGATGGGGTGCCCACTGCGGCGATCTCAGAGTCCGCGACAGATGGACCGACGACGAGACCGCCCTCCATATCAACGCGCTGGAGCTGCTCGCCGTCTTGAAAGCGCTACGGGCGTTCCGCCACGTCGTAGCGGGGCGGACGGTCCTGGTTCTGACGGACAATACCACCGCCGTCTGTTACATCAACAGACAAGGAGGGACTCACTCCACAACCCTGCTCAACATTGCACTCGACTTGTGGGAATGGTGCATTCGCCTGCATACGCATCCCGTGGCAGTTCACCTGGCCGGGCAGGAGAACACCACGGCAGACGCCCTCAGCAGGGACACCTCATCCCATCACGAATGGTCTCTCTCCGGAGAGGCGTTCAGACTGATTCGGGACCGCTGGGGCGAACCATCGATCGACCTCTTCGCGACCAGGGAAAACGCGAAGTGTCGCCGATTCTGTTCCAGAGCGGGCCACGATCGTGCCTCCATCGGGGACGCTTTCCAGTTTCTGTGGACCGGGGAACTCCTCTACGCGTTCCCGCCGTTCCCGCTGCTCGGCCGGACGATATCGAAGATCCTCGCCGACCGAGCCGACGCGATCCTGGTAGCCCCGTACTGGCCGAGGCAACATTGGTTCGCACCCCTGCTACAAGCCGCACGAGACGACCTGCTCCGGTTGCCACCGACACCGGACCTGCTCTCCCACTCCGGCGGCCGAGTCCTCCATCCGGACCTGCCACGCCTGGCCCTCCATGCCTGGAGGATATCGCACTAGACGATTCCGTGCTCGGTACCGTCCTCGTCGCGGCCAGGAAGGAATCCACCCGTCGCAACTATCAATACAAGTGGCGACGCTTCCTGACCTTCGCTAACGAGAGGAGTGAGCCGGTATCGCCCGCGGGGCTCTCTACCGTCCTGCATTTCCTCCTGCACCTCCGGCAACAGGGGCTGGCGTTTCCATCCCTGAAGGTGTATCTTTCCGCGATCGTGGCATACCAACCGCCACGATCGGCTGCCTTGGCCTTCTTCAGGAACGATACCGTTAAGCGGTTCCTGAAAGGACTTCATCATCTCTACCCGCCGGTATCGCCGCCGCTACCGCCGTGGTCCCTCTCGCTGGTGCTCTCGCAGCTGACAAAGCCGCCCTTCGAGCCGATGGCGACCTCGGATGACAGGCTCCTGACAATGAAAACTGCCTTCCTGGTGGCGGTGACCTCAGCGAGGCGAGCGGGTGAGATCACAGCTCTTCGATCCGATGAGCCCTTCACGGTCTTCCACAGGGACAAGGTGGTCCTGAGACCTGACATCTCGTTCCTGCCTAAGGTGGTGTCCAGTTTCCATCTCAACCAGGACATCATCCTGCCTGCCTTCTTCCCGAACCCGACGACACCGTTGGAGCGGTCTCTCCACTCCCTGGACGTGCGTCGGGCCGTGGCCTTCTACATGGACAGGACTGCTTCCTTCCGACAGACGCCGCATCTCTTCGTTTGCTATGGGCGACGTCGGAAGGGCCTCAAAGTGTCCACCCAGCGCTTCTCCAAATGGGTGGTGAGGACTATTCAACTGGCGTATGAGCTCGCGAGGAAGCCTCCGCCAGTCCTGCTTCGAGCCCACTCCACCAGAGCGGTGGCTACTTCTGCGGCCCTCCTGCGAGGAGTTGACCTGCATGAACTCTGCCGTGTGGCGACCTGGTCCCAACCATCGACCTTCGTGCGCCACTACAGGCTCGACTGCCGGTCGCGCAGAGATGCCCGGTTTGGACGTGAGGTGTTGGCTTCTGTGCTGTAGGACCTGACCCGCCGTCCGACCGGTAAGCTACACAGTCTCCTAGTGTATGAAGGCACAGAGACCACGAAGAAGAAGAACAGGTTGCTTACCTGTAACTGTGGTTCTTCGAGTGGTCATCTGTGCCATCATACACACCCGCCCTTCCTCCCCTCTTTCTCAGGTCCCTGTAGGTTCTACGGCGGACGACAGAACTGAGGAGACACCGTTGCTCGGCGGGAGGAGCATGCGCAGTACCGGCGTGGGGGAGGGGTTCCCGCCAAGCGAACAAGCTCTAGAAGTTTCCGAACGCTACCGCGCAGGCGCTAAAGCTCCTAGTGTATGATGGCACAGATGACCACTCGAAGAACCACAGTTACAGGTAAGCAACCTGTTCGTCACCAACATGAAAAATTGGGAAACCTCTGCTATAAGATCACAAACAAGAATTCTCACTGAGTTTCACTTTGTACAATTAAAAGAAGAAAAACATTTTTTTCTTTTTTGCCTAGTAAAAATTGATAGAAATCTGAAAGAGAAAAATAGAAATGCACTTGTTCATGGGCTATCATGGCCATACAAGCATAGAGTGCTTCTTAAGAAATTGGAGGACAGTAGCCCGATGATTTATTGTAGCTGTTTCTGAGCCAGCATTTTTGACAATATCAAATCTTGACAAAGTAATTTCTTTTTATGAGAAAAAAAATGTTTGTCAGTCTTTTCAGTCTGATTCTCTTGTTTC